>CAWUFW010015105.1:0-377748 GCA_963921515.1 Calotriton arnoldi | reverse complement strand
TAAACTGCAGAATTCTCAAAGGCATTCGTCTGTTTGTATTGTGCTACATCATGCTAAGATAATGTCTGTTGCTGCCCTCACGTTTGGAAGACATGTTTTAGTGTAATGTCATTGTCATGCATACAGAAGTAAGATATGCAGTGAAGACCAGAAGTCTGTACTAACCTCCGTTCCAGTTCTAACCCCAAACAGTATTATAGCTCCTAGATGCAAAGCACTATTTAAAGAGTTAGAATTGCAACATTGGAATAACGTTGTGCAGGGTTAATCTTCAAAGCTAGAGCAATGGTACCAATACTTGTATTGTAGTGATTTGGCTTCAATAGTGATATGAAGTCAAATGTACCTGGTGTGCCCACGGTCCTACCACCCAAAGTAACAGAAGTACCCACTTTTCCTTGGAGAGGATACTGCTCTGGTAGCGTCATGGGTCAGGTTAGGCATGCCTGGTGTCTTGGCATAGTTACTGGAGTCCCACTAGTCTAGTAGCCACTGGGCTAGCTGTGGCAGCGTAGTGGTTGGTCAAGGTTCCAGCACACTCTGATATTCTCAAATGACACAACAAGTGGTGGGGGCCTGTACTACAGAGCCCACAGGTCGCAGAGTTTCTAGTAGCAGGGCACTCACAGGGAGGTTGCTACTAGCGCAGGACAAGCAAGGACAAAACTGGAGACTATGCAGGTCATGGGGCATACGATACCTGAGTTCAGTTTCAAGTAGTCTCTAAGTAACAGAAAAGGGCACATCAGCTAAAGAGTAGCAGTCGGTACATTCTAATAAGGTGTACTAGGTACCATGAAGGATCCCCATGCCTTCATTCCGGTGATAATTCCAACCCGGAAGGGGTTCCTATAAGTTCTGCTCCTGGAGAGGTAGACCAAATAGTCTTGTGTTCGGAAAGCTAAAATTGCTTCCAAATGTAAGGGAGTTTCTTTTAGAAGAGCTGCCCCATCCTAAGGTAAAATTAACATTATATTAGCATTTTTATCCCTTATTCCTCTGTCCCGTATTGAGACTCTAGTAAGTCCGTTTTATCATTCCTTACCGGCAGTATTAGGTAGAACCCTTCGGATCTCCAGGCTGTGGCGTGTTCGCCGTGCAAATCAGCAGTCTGCAGCCGGCCACCCCGGCGTTGTCTTAAATAATGAAGCATGAGGGCAGACTAAGCCAGTACTGAACCCATTTTGGGTGCCATCTTGGAGTGGTGTATCGGGACCCCCGGGGCACTGGAATCAATATTGTTGTGAACTAACGGAATGGCGGTGGCAACGGGCTGGTGGAAAGCCCATAAGATTAAACGCTATCTGCTAGTAATCTGTATCTGCAGGGGCACATGACAGCATTGCGGAGCACTACCAGACAAGTGTGACATTTGTGGCAACGTTAATGCAGTGTTTATACATAAGTACATCCTGGTAAGAAATTTCTCTTGATATCCAAGAGCTTTGTCATTCTGACCCGAACTAATCAACATGATAGTGTGTTTTGTGACGTGTGACAAAGTGATAGTGAATTTCGTGACATAACTGGGTGAACCTCATATTTAACTATAAATTCCTAGACTTGTTACGGACAGTGGCAGTCGGTCTCAACTCTCGCTAGTATCAGATCCAAAGCATTTTAGGAGCCGTATTGCAATGTGAAAGTGAATTCTGTGACATAGCTAGATGGGGACAGTAGCATTTAGTCTCAGTTCCTTATTGTACATAGTCTACAACAGGTTAAGTATCGAGGTCTCAATTCCTCACTGTACATAGTCTACAACATGTTAAGTATCGAGTGCAAATAAATCCCTTCATTAATACAGAAACAGTCATATATTCCAGCAGTATGTAGTCTACCAAAATAAATAGGGATGATGATGGGAGTACTCTATAAACTGCGATGGTGTACATAGTCTACAACATGTTAAGTCTCGAGGTCTCAATTCCTCAAAGTATACAGTCTATAGTAAGTTAAGTATCCAGTGTGAGTAAATCACTTCATTAATACAGAAACTGTCATGTATTGCAACAGTACGTAGTCTACCAAGAAAAGTAGGGATGATAATGGACGTACTCCATAAACTGTGATGATGGCATGGCGTAAGCCAGCCAGTGTTTCAGTTCATTTGGACGTGGGTACGGGCTAATCCCCAAGGAAGTATTGAAGCTCATGGTCCGTGTTCAAGCCCTGTTCGACACTTTTAAGTCTCATAATCCATAGCGCCTCTTTCCTCCCGAGTGTTAATTCCCTATTACCTCCCCTTGGGTCTTTGGGTGTGACATCAAAACCATAAAAGGAGAACGTTCTATGTGTGCTCTGAGAGTTACATTCCGCTATGTGTGTGGCTATCGGATATCTGCTGTCCCCTTGCTTTACAGCCCTCATGTGTTCCCCAATGCGCTCTTTGAGGCTCCTGATGGTACTTACAATGTATCTTAGACCACACTTACACTCAGAGGGCAACTCTGGTAGAATTTCAACCTGGCCAGAAGTTGTGGGTTATGGAGTTTGTGGAGCCCAGAGCTCGCCAGGACCGGACCACTGGTCAACCCCATATGAGGTGAAGGAGCAGATGGGAGAGTCAACCTACTTGGTGGATCTACCCCTAGGAACCCCATAAGGGTGCTTCACATAAACCACCTCAAACCCCACTTTGAGAGGTCTGAAGTCAACATGCTCCCAGTGACAGATGAAGGGGTGGAAGAGGAGAGTGAACCTCTCCTTGAACTCCTGCCTGCCCAGGAGATCAGTAGGTCAGTAGAGGCTGTTAACCTCTCCCCTACTCTGACCCCAGAACAGCAGAGTGACTATCACCAGTTGTTGGGGCAGTTTTCCTCTCTGTTCTCCATCACCCCTCTGCTTACACATTTGTGTATCCATGACATAGATACTGGAGACAAAATGCTTGTCAAAAACAACATTTACAGGCTGTCAGACAAGGTGAAGGCCAGTATCAAGGAGTTCTCCAAGATGCTGGTGTTAGGGATGATTGTGACCTCCAATAGTCCCTGGTCCAGCCCTGCGGTACTGGTACCACCCCAGTACTCCATTTCTGTGTGGACTACCGAGGACTCAATTCTAACACTGAGACTTGACGTACACCCCATTCCCCAAGCTAATGAGCTCATAGACAGACTGGGCACTGCCGAATTTCTCAGTACTTTTGATTTTATATCAGGGTACTTTCAGGTTACTCGGACTGAGGAGGCAAAAGAGAAGTCTGTATTCCCAACTTCCATTTTAGGGTGATGCCCTTTGGCTTAAAGAATGCCCCTGCCACCTTTCAGAGCTTGGTCAACAGGGTCCTAGCTGGGAAGGAGACATTCTGTGCTGCCTACCTAAACGACATAACTGTCTTGAGCTCCAGCTGGAAGGAACACCTGTGCCACCTCCAGGAGGTGATTCAGGCCCTTCAGCAGGCGGACTTGACGGTGAAGGCCAGTAAGTGGCAGAACGGGCAGGGTTCTGTGGTATATCTGGACCACAAGACGGGTGGGGGCAATGTGCAGCCTCTTCAGGCCAAGAATGACACTATTCTGGCCTGGCAACTCCCTAAAACACAGACTGAAGTGAGGGCCTTCCTGGGCCTCACAGGGAACAAGAGGAGGGTTGTTAAGGGATATGGCACCATTGTTGCCCCCTTAACAGAGCTGACTTCTAAGAAGTAGCCCCGAATGGTGATCTGGACATAGGCCTGCCAGAAAGCTATTGATACCCTTAAGGAAGCCATGTGTACAGTGCCTGTACTCAGGGCTCCTGACTTCTCTAAAGAATTTATTGTGCAGACAGATGCTTCAGAGCATGGCATAGGGGCTGTCTTAGCACAGTTAAATGAGCAGGGCCTAGACCAACCCATAGCCTTCATTAGTAGGAGGTTACTTCCCTGGGAACAGAGGTGGAGTGCTACTGAAAGGGAGAGCTTTGCTGTAGTCTGGGCACTGAAGAAGCAGAGACCATATCTGTTTTGCACTCACGTCTGGGTTCAGACAACCCACAAGCCCCTCAGATGGCTCATGCAAATGAGGATTGAAAATCCCAACTGTTGAGGTGGTCCATCTCCCTACAGGGATGGACTTTACCGGAGACCTAAACTGAACTGCTGAATTGCTTACCTGAATTGCAATTTTAATTACCTTGTAAAGCAAATTACGCGCACTTTTTACTGGGTGGTGCCTGGCTCCTACAACGTGGGCCCCATATCAAGGGTTAATCCCTTTTAATTGCTTTTATGTTTTGCTTCCTCACTGTTATTTTAATATGGTTTATTTTTCCAGTATGTCCTCTTAACAGGGGAACCTGTTTAAAGGATCTGGGTTTGCTGGACCCCTGTTTGGCTTTGGTTTTTTGCTCTCTTGTTTTCTGCCTCGCTGGAGCACTATCAGTCGGTGAGGCCCCGCCCCCGCCACACCCCCTGCTCATGGCAGGCTATTTCAAGGCACTCAGAGCGTGTCCACACAGTGGGCATGCGCAGCAGGCAAGCCGGATCGCGCCAAGCACCAGGCTTACATCTACTGACTCCCAGTTCTAAAGGAGACTGAGCTAAGCGAAGAACCAACTCACTGCCCTTAAAGGCCCAGGTGAGAATACTTAATGCCTGCCTGTGAATCTGTTAGTTTCAGCAGAGGACTCCTCCATTGTATGCTGGAGCTGCGGCTTGGTCATAAAGAAGAAGGTCAGTAAGCTATTTATCACAGCCAAGAGGAATTGTTTGCTTTTAAGCTTGGAGCAGCCCGCTAATAGGATCACAGCTGAAAATAAAACGTGCATTGCATTAGTCAACACTAGATCCCTAGTAAAACATAAATATGAAGCAGCTGATTTTATCGAATCCCAACAGCTAGACCTCTTTTTTATCACGGAAACTTGGGCTGATCCCACATCAGGACCTGATATGGTCTCAGCGTGCCCACAGGGTTTCGCTATTTATAGGATGGATAGACCAGAGAAAAGAGGTGGGGGTGTAGCCATTGTCTAATGCTCCCATATGACTATTCAATGTCAACCATTAGCTCTCTTTAGCTGTGAGGCCATCTCTTTCTTCGTTGGAATTTCCAACACCCAAACCTTCAATGGTGGCCACCGAGCTTTTTGTATGACCTGAGCACCATACTGGAATCAGGCACTCTAGCAAATGACTTCACTATACTTGATTTCCTTAATTACCATCTAGAAAACGTTTTAGATAAAGACACAGAAGTCCTTTTAAATTTAATATCAATCGCTGGTCTAAATTAGTTAGTGTCAGGACCGACCCACTCTGTAGGACACTGTTTAGACAGCATCTTCTCAAGTAACCTGGGGCTCAAGACTGTAAAATGCTGACTCTAACCTAGTCAGATCACCATGCAATTTTATTTGACCTGCAACAGCGCCCAAAAGAAGGGATATGAACTCTACCCACTAAGGTGCTTAAATATTGCCCTTAGCATCATATTTCAGCAGACCATCTCCAATAGGCATTAATACACTCCTTACCTAAAACAACAGAGGACCTAGATACTTCTATTGATGATTATTCAGCTTGGATTCTCAATGCAGTGAACTTTTTGGCTCCAGAAAAACCCTAATTTCCTAAAAGACAGAACCCATCTGCACCATGGTTTAATGAAGAACTTAGAGCTCTAAAACAACGGTGCAGAAGGCAAGACAGAAATGAAGGATGAACTTTCTTCATTTAGAAAAAAAGTATACAAGCAACTTATAATTGAATATAAAATAACTCATGATAAAAAGCAAATCTCTCCCCACATCTGTAAAACAGGTCCGGAAACTGGGAGTGCTGATGAATGATAGTCTCATCTTCGGGACCCAGGTCAATGCAGTCACATCTGCTTCCTTTGATACTTTGAGGACTTTGAAAAAAGTTCTGCCTTTCATTCCACCAGAGCTTCAAAAAACAGTAGTAACATCTATGGTTCTCTCAAGAACCGACTACTGTAATGCCTTATATTTCAATATGCAACATCAATATTTGAAGTAATTACAGTCTTCAAAAGGCAGCTGAATGACTCCTACTTGGCATCCCAAAATTCCAATCTGCCTCCCCTACACTGGCTGCCTGTCAGACAAGCAGTCACATTTAAAGCTCTATGCATTACTTTCAAATCCCTATACTGTATTAGCCCACACTATCTAAAGAAGAAATTCGAATCGTATTCCTCCTAGAGGACTCTTAGATCCTCTACTGCAAAACATGTTTCTATTTCAAGATTAAACTAGCCTCCTGGGGAGGTAGAAGCTTTGTTAATAGTGCCTCCAAAGCTCGGAATAACTTACCTTTCCACCTAAAAGCCATCGACAATTTACTCCTCTACAGGAAATCTCTTAACACTTTTCTCTTTACTAACTAAATGTCCTAGAGCTGGAAGTGTTTGGGTTACAGTATGAGCTAGCACCAAGACACCTTCAGGTATAAGTGCACTCAAGAAATTAATTTAACATAACATACCATAATGGTGGAACCTCCTCTTTGGGGCAGACCACGCCAATGCTAATTGTCTACCCACGTTCTTCTGCCTTAGTGGTGAGAACTCACAAGAGATTGGATAGTTCTCCCCACTTTCAGCAGAGGGGACACATGTTAGACCTATCAGCCTTAGGGTGGTCTTCCCCCAAAGTTTGTGCCTTACTCCTCCATCTTTTTCTGATCTCAATTTTGTTGGCCTTAAGACTCTGTGCACTTTACTACTGGTAACTAGTACTAAAGTGTGTGTGCACACTACTTAAAACATGGTAACATTGGCTTGTCCCCGATTGGCATATTTAATTTACCTGTAAGTCCCTAGTGAAGTGGTACAACATGCGCCCAGAGTCTGTAAATGAAATGCTCCTAGTGGGCCTGCAGCAATTATTGTACCACCCACTTAAGTAGCTCTTGAAACATGTCTCAGACCTGCCACTGCATCCTGTGTGTGCAGTTTTAAACTGCCATTTCGACCGGGCAAAAATAAAATATTGAGAAAAATGCCATAGAATGCACTCCAGTTCTTCAAAGTTTGTAAGCTGCTCAAAGGCAAGTGTGAAGAGTGTGCTACCCTGGAGCGTGCCCCGTCCGTGCGTGCGGATATATAAAAAAACGCTCACACCTCGTAAGGCTCCTCAAACACCAGGATGTATGTGTGTTTTGAGGAAAGCCTGGCGGCACCTGTTGAAACTGTCGTTGAATTTAATTAACAATTCATGGATGAAATTGGAGTATGTATGGATTAAAGAAGATCAAAAAAATTTAAACAGTTTGAACTTCATTGACTGACAATACATTTGCTGTGCATCCTGCCGCTTGAGGACCCTGGCGAGGTTTGAGCGTTGTTTCAAAATAAAAATATTGCCAGTTCCAAATCTTCCTTTTTAATACATATGAGATATCCCTAAGGTAGGCCCCAAACAGCCCACTGGGCAGGGTGCAACGTATTTAAAAAGTAGGATGTACTTATGAGCTTTACAGGTCTTGGTAGTGAAAAATTCTAACATTCGTTTTTAATTATTGCAAGGCCTACCTCTCCAATAGGATAATATTGGAGTTATCTTACTACATTCAATAAGGACATCTTATAAATGAGAGCAAATGAACGCTTCTTGTTTGGTGTATTTGGAATTGTAATGACGCATCCACGACCCAGACCTCGTATAGCCTCGGCTGCGCGGTGCATTCTCGAGGTCAGACCTTGCAATGCTGCGCAACCAGGATTTAAGGTACTCTTGTTCAGCAGGCTTAACTAAGTCCCTTTAGCTGGCTCGCACTCCATCACGGTAGGCCTGAACTTATGACTTTATCCTAGTCCAGTGTGACCAGATGAACACAGTTGGCACTTTGTGCTATTTGGTGCTCTTTAAACCTGCATATCCCCAGTTCTTCTGATTGGATGTTTGTTGTTTTAGTCTTGTTTTATTTATTAAACCTTACTCTGTTATTCTAATCAAGTGTGGGTTCCTTCTTGTGTGTTGTTTTTATTTTATTACTGATTGAAATGTTGCACAAGTACTTTACACACTTTCTCCAAGTTAAGCCTGACTGCTCTGTGCCAACCATTTTTGCATGAGGTTAACCATAATTATGAACCCATGATAAAGAATGCCAGACGATGCAGGACGTCGCATCATAAGCCCCGCAGCTCACCCAAACACTTATCCTAATTCCTTTCACTTACTCTAGCTCAGTCACTAACCCCAATGCCAACCATATCGCTTACCATTATTGCATCCCTAACATTAACTTACCTTAACACTAACACTAACTTTTAGTCTTTTCCTTACTCTAACTCCGGGGCATATTAGCAACGAGGCGATAAACAATTATCGCCGCTTTTGCGTCCGTTTTCGGACGAAAAGCGGCGATAATTTTATCGCCTAATCAGCAAGGTCACGCTATCGCGTGAATCCTTGCATTATCGCCCTTTCCCCCAACGCCCATCTTTGCATCTCTAATGAGATGCAAAGTGGGCGTACCCCGGATGGACTACGTTGCAAATATCGCTGATGTTCACATCGCGATATTTACAAGGCAGCCCACATGATTTTAGCAGAGGTTAGATTTCGGCGAAAACGGCCGTTTTCGCCAAAATCTAACGTCTGCTAAAATCCTGACTTAGCCATCCCTAACATAGGGGGTGGATTCTGCTGATACGACCACAGGGTCGTATCAGCAAGGTTATCGCCGTTTTGCAGGGAACATCGCTGGAAAACCAGCGATGTTCCCAGCAAAACGGCGATAACCTCGCTATCTCTGGAATTTTTATCGCCCTGGAGAAGCGCGTTGTTAATAACGCGCTACCAGGGCGATAAATTCCAGTGATAGCCTGCGATAGGGAATCTGTCGCTAAGCACGGCCAGCGATAATTATCGCTGGCCGTTGATAATATGCCCCTCCATTCCTTATCCCAACGCTATTTTGAGCCTCAGCCATTGCCATTTCAACAATTTCAATTTAATTGTTTCCTTCTTTTTTTCTTTAGGTGATAGTATCTAGAAACGTTCAGTTTCTCTGTGTCATATATTAGCAAAACTATATGTTTGTCACCAATGAATCGTGATGACAGAAATACTATAGCATCACAAAGTAAAACATTATACACACACACACTCTCGCACACATCTTATACCAAGCTGAGAGCTGCAAACAAATGTATGTACAATGTGTTCAGATAAACGTTTAGATTTAGTAGATGGAATTCAGCATTGAATGCAATTTAACTGTAACAGAAACCATTACACGGGATGTATTTAAATCACAAAATTTGAGACCAATATTGTTCTTTGGCTTTCAGTCAGTTAAAATTTACCAGCAACCAGAGCTTCTCAAGTGGTTCTACCCAACTACCTGATAAACCTCTTCTGCTGCTAGAATTATCTTTAAAACTCTGTTAAGATGAAACCTAAAAATGTGGCTTTACGCAGAGTGAGTATGCAGTTCCAAAACCCTTGAGTCTCACTGAGGAGGCCATAGGAACAAAACTGCATGATTTAAACAGTTGGGTAATTTCGGCCCAACGGTCGTTTTGGGCAGATTTGATTAAATGAGAAGAATCTTCATGGAATTAGTTCCTCTTGATGTTCATTATTTCTAGGTCTCACTGATGTGGCCAGATAAGACAAAAATACGTGAGGGACTGTTTGTAGTCTCGATTGGAGGGATTGTGGCTTGGTTCACGACAGACTGTCCCTATTGGGTTAGGGCCAAAGCCGAGTGAATATGGTTTTCTCTGTCTGCACTTGCACAGATAAGCTAAAGATGGTGGTGTTGGGATGGGAAGTCTTCATGCAGGCTGCTTCCCTGCTCTATGTTGATCTCTGGAAAGTTGCTGCAGGTTTTTTGGTTTCTACCTCAGTGAACATGAGAATCACGTGTCCACTGAGGATCTCCCTGTTTACATGTTTTGAGACCCTAGAGCCTGAGGTTGAGGGGGCATGCAAAGAGCACCTCTCTTTTACAGAGAGTGGTTACTTCCGTCTCTACGTAGGCTATGGTACTGCCCTCTGTACCTAGGCTGTGGTACACTGGCAGTGGTGACAGCATTAATATATACTCCAATACTTGTACTCCTTGTGTTTAATGTAAGCGAAACCAGTATATGTTCTGCTCGACATTTCAGCTCCCCCATGTCCCTCCCTAGTCTTTGTGAAGCTTGGTGGGTTGGGGGGGGGGGGAGGTCAGAGGTATACTTTATATAAAGAATAGGTAATTCTACTTACAGCAGCAAAGCATGAGCAGTTATTAAAAAAAGATCTGCACAGAAATTTGCAAGAGCACAAGCCATTAGCTGAAATATGTATGCTCCATAAAGCTATATAGTATTGGCTGGCGTAGGGCTTTGGAAGATGATTCAAAGGTGCTATGACAGCTGTGTTAATGCCCCTCAGCCCTCTGGTACTCGGAAGAGCTTGCTAGCCCCAAAGCAGATGTACGGCAATGGAGAGACCTATGTGATTAGATTACTGCCCGGCAGCTAACAGCATGTACTATAATGGATTGAAGCAGTAGAAGAGGTAAATAAAACAAGCTTGTACAACTTATTACATCAAGAGAATAGATACAGGTAAACATTCTATAAGTGAAGTCGTATGTGTTTTTAAAAGTCTTGTAATCCTCCTCATCTTGCCTCTACTTTGCCTCCATTGTAACTCTTATGTGATGGTTTATCTAGGTTTTTTGTGGAAGAAATTGTGAAGAGTAGCAGTGTGTAATCTGTATCCTCAATTGCATTTACAAACCAAATCAAGATCACTTTTGGACTGTGTCCTCTATATGTGTTGCATTCAGCTGCACAGAACATTGTTCTGGTTCTTATGGACATTTATAATTCCACTTTTACGTCAGCGGTTGTTCATTACCTGGAAACTTGCACAACTTATTGTTTTGAGTTTGGCGAAGACGTAGCTGGGATGTTTGGTAGGCATCGCAAGGAGCCGGCGGTGAGGTGGCAGCGAAGTGGCGAAGCGGGCTGCTGATGGTGCTAGCTAGCGTGATGGCGGCAACGAAGTGGCAGTGAAGCAGGCCTCTTGCGACAGCCCAATGACCTAGCTAGTGGCCTGGCCACAAGGTGGGAAGCAGGAATAGGAGGTAGGAGGCAGTCTTGGTGCCAGTGCGGTGACGTGCCAGAGAGAAGGTGTCCCTTCCTGCACATAAACAATCTAAAATGGCGTTTTGAAACTTCTGTGTGTGCTGCTTAATGCAGCACACATAGAAGTTGCAAAACGTCTTTTTTTATTGATTATGTGCAGGAAGGGACACCTTCATGCACATGAACAACCAATGGCATTTTGCTGTTTCTGTGTGTGCTGCACAACGCAGTACACATGGAAACCGCAAAAACGAGGAGAAATTAAACATTTCTCCTCGTTGCGCCAGGGTAAGACCAGGTTTTCCCTGGTCTTAATTTTAGCGCTGTCCCATATTTACGCCACCCACATAAATATGGGGCAGCGTCACAATCAATGGGTGTTGCGGTGGAACGCCCACCACAAGACCCATTGCCCGCCACTTTCACGATAAGTATAGCGTGAAAGGGTGACTTATTCACAAGGCGGCGTTAAGCCACGTTACATGGCTCAACGCCGCCTTGTGATAAGGTGAAGTCCCTATCGCCACCACAACGTTGAGAAAAGTGACGTTGTGGTGGCGATAGGGGCTTGTAACTATGCCCCTAAGTGCCCAGTACGAGAAGATTAAGGGAGGAGAGAGTAAAGGGGACTGGGTATGAGATTTGCTCATGCCCTTGGTGCAGCCAGTAGCACCGATACAATTTAATAAAAGATTATCTTCCGATTAGTGCACCCATGGTGTCAAGTATTCTGTGCTCTGTAGTAGCACTACATAAAGACTCTTTTCCATTGTGATTGCTCTGTTTGCCCTTGGCTGAGCCCCCCTGACTCTTTTTTGGTTTCGAATGTTGGACTGGTCCTACCAGTTTACCAGCTACAATCAGCTGCTAATTTACAACCAAATGTTTTAACCTGCTTGAAAATGCCAGCCAAAAGGCTAATGGGGCAGCGGCAGTGAAAACAGACCAAGGTGATTAGGAAGAAGGAAGCCAAACTACAGATGTCTGGAGAGGGAGAAGAGGAGCCTTTGACCCGTTGTTATACAGTTCGTACAAATATAGAAGGGCTGTGTATTAGACCAATACGAACTTCATATGATAGAGACTTAGTCCACATATACCATCAGTGAATGCTGGTGGGTTCCCAACGACCTCACAGTACCACATCTAACCCCTAACCCAAACAGGCTAACAGATATTTTTTTGGTTTTGAAAACATTTTTATAGGGTTACAGATGTTATTGGCAACCTCATGACACTGATTCTCAAGGAGTCAGTGAAAACAAATCTAACCTTTTCGTTTGTCGCTCTTGCACACCCAAGGTAACACAAGAAAGCTACGACAATGCATTTTAAAGATCGTATTCTTGCATAACATGAGCCGTGATTATTAAAAAGATAAGACATGTTACTCTAATCAGCAATGTTAGAATAGTAAACAGGATGAACAATTCAACCATGTTAATTGTTGCTAATGTTTGCTTACTCCTATCTGTACCTACACTCTACTAAGAGATCATAGCAATAGCATTATTCTGCCAGATCAATTGGGATGATCTAACCCCATACCTTGGTCTTAGGTGTCAGGAAGCAGGTCGCAGTGCCCAGGTTATCTTCCTTAGCAGGATGGAGGTTGGAGTCAGCAGGGCTGTATCTCAGTCCCAGTCAGCCACGGTTCAGTGATAATTCTCAGCATGGAAATGCTCCGCTCAAAGAGCCTTAGCATGGAAGCTGTTTATATAATAAAACGTTGTTCTTATCAATTGTGCCTGAGGTGCAGAGCAGCTCGTTCGGTTTCGTCTAGCTAAGATAAAGTGTCTCCAAGCGAGCACAAAAAGAAAAGAAAACAATGACATTGTGTTCTACATGTGCCAGCCTGGAACTGTACAGATTGCAGGGCGCCAGTGCCTATTGAAAATACAGATACAGCACATTCATGCGTTAGCAGAGCATGGCAAAGGGCACCACAAAAAGAGATGTCAACTTAAAGAGTTGGATCTAAAATGGAGAATGCATATGAGCCACACCACACCATACTGTGGATATTTCAACTATAGACGAGAAAGAGAAGGAAGGTGCTCATGAGTGCCTAAAGGATGACTGTTTGAGCTTGTCTAAATCTTTGAGGAACTTTGTTACTTGAACTTTTAGACTCCTAAGAGTCGGAGGATATTGAATATATCAGGCTTAACAAGGAGTCTATGCTCTCTACAGACTCAAGTCCAGACCAGGCTAGTCTTCACGGATATGAATGCTACTAGTCCCTACAAATCCTTAAGGCGATCGTTTGAAGATGTTTGAAAAATACGGTGCGTGCTTTTAAGAGCACACCAAGTAACTCTTCAAGAAATGTAAGTGAGAGTTGTGACTTTCCCTGTTCTTACCTTCAAGGGCAGAAAATACAAGCGGTGCCAAATGGGGGTATGCCATCCATCCTCTTTGATGTGAAAACTGAACGTAATGAGAGTATAGATGTGACCAAAGGGAAAGTTCTAGGCAGAGGGAGATTAGTGAACAGGGAATCAAGATGAGAGATAGCCGGGGATGGCGAAGAAGAAGTTAGGGGAGTGGGGATGGGTGATATATTATGGGAAGGGGAGAATATTCAAATTCGTCCTCCTTATTTATCTTTCTCCCCCTTCTTAGAAAGATGCTTTTTCAGGTCCCTGTTGAGATGCTGAATTTATTCACTGAAAGATCAAGGGATTGCTCCCCACTTAGACACTTCTGCCCAGAACTCCCGAGAAAATGCCCCCGAATTTTCTAAGTTAAATCTGCTTACGTTGATGCAATCACAGTACACTAGACAATTGGTCACAGTAGCAGCAAATATAGCAATATCAAATAATTAATGACATTCACAACGTGAATTATGCATATTCTGCATTTAATGCAATTAAATTTCAAAGCATTAGTCACATTTTCTTAGGCAACACAGTTGCTCTACTTTCTAGCATTAAAAATGCATTCGTAATAAAGGTGCTCTAGTGTAGGGCAAGGAAGGGTGGGAGTGTTGGGTTCAAGGTGATAAGGTAAAGGTAAGGGACAAGGGAGAAGTGTAGTGACATATGTACATCAGATTCACATAATAAAACCTTTCCTGCCTATTACAGGTCAATTGTTCCAGTAACTATACATAGCACCAGGGGACATTGATAGTAAATTTAAATCGTCAGGGCTTGTATGATAGTAGTGATAGTCAACGTTTCGACCCCTTGAATGTACAAGGTGAATGGATCCTTAGGGCGGGGTCTTCATCAGGACATAATGATACGAGCACCTATTTTTTATTTTTATTTTATTTTATCTTGAGTTTTATATAGCGCTGGCTAGACCCGTAGGTATCAGAGCGCTTTACATAAGGAACAGCGAGTTGCTAGTTACACATTTTACATAGTTACACAATGAGGATCAGAGTTACAGGCTAACATGTTACATTTGTACAAAGCAATCAAAACTTAGTAACCAAAGAAAAAGGGCAGAGTTACAGAAAATTCGTCATGGGAGGGGTGGGGAAGGGAGAAAAAGGGAGACGGGGAGAAACTGTGCCCAATGTCCGGCTGGGTAGGTGACGGCCAAGGTGAAGAACCAGGTCCGATCTCCTCAATAGCTGAACCAAGCAGCTCCACCGGGCGTCGGACATAATGCTCGGACTCCGCTGTCAGGATAGTGAACAGGTGTACTCAGAAAGTGTCAGAGTAGCGCGGGGGTAGGGATAACCGATAAGGGTAACTGATGAAAGCATAATTATTACAGAAGAATGCATTATTAGTAGGTGCCGTGAACGGAGAAATAAAACAACAAATGGGGTAGAGAGAGCTGAGGGGGGACCAGAGGCTGAGATAGGCGAGAGGAGAGAGGGGTACCTGAGGGGGAGTTTGAGGTAAGACAGTCCAGCAAAAGAGAAATGTTTGAAGGTCGACAGGATGGAGTCCAGTGGAACGAAGGACAAGAGGAACGTTACGTTACAGATTACAAATTACATACGTTACCAGGGCATAGTAAAACATGGGTCGAAAAACAATATAACAGTAAATTGGATGAAGGGAGGGGGAAAGAGTAGACAACGACAGGGAGACGGGAAGGACTGTGCCCAATGTCCGGCTGGGTAGGTGACGGCCGAGGTGGTGAGCCAGGGCGGATCTCCTCTATAGCTGTCTAGCAGCTCCACCGGACATCAGCCATGGTGCTCAGGTCTCAGTGGTCAGGGAAAAGAAAGCAGTTTATCATGGTTACAATAGTTACAGATGCAGAGTCCAATACAGAAGAAACAAGTCTCAGGGGAGGAAAGAGGGGAGGGGGGGGACTGGGAGGCAGATAAGATCTGGCAGATCAGCAGTGGGAGTGAAAAAACCTCGTGGGGGCTATGAAGGTAGAGTAGACGGACCCAACGTTTAGAAAGGGTCTCATAGTCATTAAGTTCAGTCAAGTTGGGGCAACGCGCCAGGTCATCTCAGCAATGTGGTCAGGCAAAGTCAGGGGATCGACTGTCCCATCGATGACAAAAGGTCTTGAAGGTAGGAAAATAAAAACAAAAAGGGTACCTTGAGCGAATATTGGCCTGAGGGACATTGTGAGGCCCTCTACAAGTGGAGCAGCCACTCGGGAGGGAAACCGGAGCTCAGACAGGCTGCAAGCACCGCAGTTAGACACCCCCGGGAAACCGCCATTAATGGGGGAAGCGTCGGTGGAACCGAAAGTGGAGATCAACACTGCTACTGGCATCTTCCAAAGGCGGATCGAGAGGACGTCGCGGCATGATCCGGGTCCGCAGTAGACAAAGCATAAAGGCTGAGTCCTGAAGGTGGGTGTCGGGCTACAAATCTGGGAGGCGTCGCGGGGCATTCCAGGCAGGGTCCGCAGAGAGGAGAGCAAGAGGTCAAGTCCTGGAGGGGGGGAGGCGGTTGGAGGGGGGGGGAGAGCCGCCAGCTCAGACTCCACAGCAGCGAGGCATCTCTGCCGAGCCAGCGGCCATGTTGGCAAAGGCTCCGTGGGTGCTCCCTCAAGAAACTCGGAGGGTGCGAAGCAGGCCACCCGGAACGTTCCTGGGGTCCGCAGTGAGTGGAACAATAGGTCAAATCCTGGAGGAGGGTGGTGGTCAGTGGGGGGAGAGCCGCTAGCTCAAGCTCCACAGCAGCGAGGCATCTCTGCCGAGCCAGCGGCCATGTTGGCAAAGGCTCCGTGGGTGCTCCCTCAAGAAACTCGGAGGGTGCAAAGCAGGCCACCCGGAACGTTCCTGGGGTCTGCAGTGAGTGGAACAATAGGTCAAATCCTGGAGGAGGGTGGTGGTCAGTGGGGGGAGAGCCGCTAGCTCAAGCTCCACAGCAGCGAGGCATCTCTGCCGAGCCAGCGGCCATGTTGGTAAAGGCTCCGTGGGCGCTCCCTCAAGAAACTCGGAGGGTGCGAAGCAGGCCACCCGGATCGTTCCTGGGGTCAACAATGCGTGGAACAATATGTCAATTCCTGGAGGAGGGAGGCGTCGGAGGGGGGAGAGCCGCCAGCTCAAGCTCCACAGCAGCGAGGCATCTCCTCCGAGCCAGCGGCCATGATGGTAGAGGCTCCGTGGGCGCTCCCTCGAGAAACTCGGAGGGAGTGCAGTGGCTACCCAGATAACTCCATAAGGAAAGGAAACCTAGTATGAGAAACAACACGTTGACTCAGGCTGTGTAGTTAGAGAGTGGGCTAACACGAGCTCAGATTAATCAAAGAAGGTACGGCCAGCAGTGCACGTACGATTATCCAAAATACAACTGGTGGGTTAAAAACTCCCCTCTCAGTATGGAGATAAATCTCACCGGAGCATCCTCACATCTCCAACTCCTCTGCACAGGCATTGTGTTCTACATGTGCCACCCTGGAACTGTACACATTGCAGGGCGCCAGTGCCTATTGAAAATACAGATACAGCACATTCATGCATTAGCAGAGCATGTCAAAGGGCACCACAAAAAGAGATGTCAACTTAAAGAGTTGGATCTAAAATGGAGAATGCATATGAGCCACACCACACCATATTGTGGATATTTCAACTATAGACGAGAAAGAGAAGGAAGGTGTTCATGAGTGCCTAAAGGATGACTGTTTGAGCTTGTCAAAATCTTTGAGGAACTTTGTTACTTGAACTTTTAGACTCCTAAGAGTCGGAGGATATTGAATATATCAGGCTTAACAAGGAGTCTACATAACCTTTCAGGGTACGTTGGAAGCCCTAGTATTCTCTAATACTCAGCAAGCAGAACAGATCCTTCTACTTGAAGGTATAAAGCGAGCTGTAGACTTAAAAATAGGAAACCCAGAAAAGAAATTGGCGTAAACTATGAGAACAGATGAGCTGAACGGTTTTAAGCCCCAAACAATGTTAAATGATGATACTTAACCTGTCCAAATAGAACATATTTATATCCCCCACCATCCTGCTATAAATTATCCCCATGGTGAGCAGTATAGGCGAAAAAGGGTCCTTCCAAGCTTTAGTTTGCATATTGGGAGAAGGAAGGCCCTCAATACCCGCAAGACCAATAGGAGGATACTTGCAACACGGAAGTGCCAAAAGAGTGGGAGAGTTTCAAAAGATCATGGGAAAAAAGCTACTGTTACATGATTCCTTAAGCCGGGAAAAGGGGTGACTGCAAGCCAACCAAAACTTGCCACTTCGGGGGTTTAAATTAAGAAATTGGTTTGAGGTGCCCATAGCATAGTTAATGTGGAAGTGAAAATTAGCTAGTTTGGCAGCATGAAGGGAAAGTCCGGGAATATGAAAGTTTAAATGAACACAGGGCAAAATTCACTGGCTAAAAATACTAAGACAATGGGTAATTCTATAAGAACTATCCACTTTAAAACAACAAAAAAGAGGAAAAGAAAAATTAAGTTATTGCCAGTAAACTGATCAAAGCTTCTTGCACTTTTTAAGCTAATTCCTTCCTTAAGCGAAATAATGTCAGAAGATTTGTAATTTGTAGGATTTGCATGCCTAACAAAGGCAAGCTAACAAAAGTAGAATTTTGTACTAAAGAAATAGCAGATAATATAATTAAGAAGAAAAATGAATTAATGTACAGGCTGCAGGCTGCAGGGCTGATCCAAGTATTAAACCAAACATTGATAAGACAAATGTAAACACTATGTAGCCCCACTAAGTGCACCCTTGTTAAGAAGTCATCGGCGATTGGTCCATACACAAACTCAGTGGCGTAGCTAGACCTTAGACTGCCCGGGGAGGTACCTGCGTTTTCCACACCGCGGCGGGACTCATTGAAGAGCGGGGGTGCTGGCGAATCCACGGATTGCTGCCCGCAACGGCGCCGCACTGAAGAGCGGGGGGGATCTAGGAGGTGCTGGCGAATGCTGCCCCGAGACGGCAGGTGAGAGCTGGGGGAGGCCACCGCCCCCAAAACTCGTGCCGCCCAGGGCGGACCGCAAGCCCCTACCCCCCCTTGCTACACCACTGCACAAACTGAATTGCCAATTTGCCGATGCGTTGCCAGGGTAAAATTGAGCGAAGGCATATGATAGGAGAGATCATTCAAATTGCATTGTAACGGTTACATTTACAAACGATGAAGCTGAAGAGAAAAGGGATTGGTTTGAAGTAGACCAGGAGTGCAGGCAAAAGGAGTATAGGGAGCCGGAGAGGTACTATGACTAGGACTCTTCCAAGACAGGACATGTCTCTGGAGCTCAGTTAATATTAGTTTCAGTACTTAGTGTTCTTGTTCCTGGTTGATAGCATGTTTAATCCAAATGTTAAACTCAAAGACAACGCAAGATCTTATACTTTATTTTAATGTATATATTCCTCCGAGGTGTAAGAGGATTGGTGATGAACTGTTAACATTAACTCAAGACTTGTAAGTACTCCGTGGTCGATTCCCCTCGACCAGTGTAGTTTTAGCTGGAGATTTTAATTTAAAAATCCCATTAACCTTCTTTGATGACAGTGCACAGGATGGTTTGAGCTGTTATTAAATACCAAAAGTATCGTGTTTGGGAGTAAAGTTTGATAATAATACATTGCAGTAAGCAATAGTTCTTGCCCAACATGGTCTGATTAAATTGAATGGACGCTTTATAAGCTATTAGCCAACCACCACCACCACCACCTGGGGATAAGCGACCATTATGGGATGGAATTGGTGTATAAATATATCTTTGGTCTCAATAGAGAATGTGTATTGTTATTACTGGTTACCTATCAACATAGGAAAAAGGTAGCGGTGGCTCCTCCGCTCAGGCGGAGGAGCGTCGCCCCCCACTTCAGGAAGGAAAAATGAAACGACAATAAACATGTTTTATTATAGTTTATTTTTCCTGCCGAGTCTTAGGGGTGGGCTAGGGGGATGACAGACATGGGGGAGTGGTGGACACCTTTGTCAGTGCGCATGACGGTTTAGCCGGCTGCCTCAGGCCGGCCAAACCGTATTGGGCACTGAAGCTCTCTCCAACTCAGCTGCGTTGCTAGGTTGGAGAGAGCATGTTCAGGCTCCCAGTCTAACTGAGAGTGCAAATTTGCGGTACTCAGGCCAATCCTGACGCTGCTTTCATACTGCCACCAGCAGCATAAGAGCAGCACCAGGATTGGCCACAGTAGAGTCTGGGAGCCTGTGCCTGGAGGAGAGAGCAGAAGAGCACGACGCGGCTGGCTGCAGGTAAGTTTTCTTTTTTTAAAAATGTTTTTATTTTGTCTTGTGATGCCGTCCCCCCAAACTCCACCACCCTCGCCCCGCCACTCCTCCACAACACCGTCCGCTACTGGATAAAGGTCTCAATTACTGAGGCCAAATTACAGGAGCTGTCCAAGATTGACATCTGCAGTGATGTTGCAGCCTTCACTGGTGGGGGACTTAAATGGCACAGTTAGTTGATTTGTAAAGTGCAAGGTCTTTTGTAACATGATTGCCCACCAATCGGAAAATTAGAGAAACAGCAAGTGGGCTGGTTAGATACAATGTCATGCCCTCAGAAGGTAGGTTAACAGGCTACGGCGTGGAATAGAGAATAACCAAGACGTCACAGTCGTAGAGGCTCTTAGAAATTTGAAGAAAATATATCATGCTCTTTGCTCAAAAAAGGAAAATATTCTATTAACAAAATTAGAGAAACATGCATGCTGCTATCAGTAAAGGCAACAATAAGCTTTTTTTGGCTGCTCGTTAATAAGGTGCATGTTATATCTGCTTCAAATCTAGATGCTCGGGTCTAAGATGCAGATTGAATACATTTAATTTCTAATCTTTATATGCATTTAAACAATGAGAGGAAAAATGACCGTTATAATTATCATACACTGACTCTCCCCTATTACAATTGCAGGAGACATGGATAATTGCTGAGATAATTTCTGAGTTAACCCCTTCGCTGCGCGTGAAATTTCGCCGCGGTGCGGGCGGGGCTAGGGGTGGGCGTGGCTCCGCGGTGCTCATGACGGCTCCCGGCCGTCATAAATCACGGTGGGCGTGTGCTCATGACGGCCGGGAGTCATCCGAACTCCGCCCACTGATTAATTCTCTCGCACAGGTGGGGAATTAACACCGCGTGGGCGGAACGGCAACGTTCTGACGGCTCCGGGCCTTCATGAGCACACGCCTACTGTGACTCATGACGGCCGGGAGCCGTCATGAGCACCAAAGGAGTTAAAACCCTCACAAGGAGGTGGTCTAGATGGTCTTCAAGCAATTCTCTATAAGTCGAATCCTCTGAGGTGGGCATGGTTACATAGTCCCTTTTTAGGTCGAGCCTAGGCAGCGCATGTGCTATCTGCAAGACCCGGTGTAAGCAATATATGGCGTGTAATCCCGCCTGCTGCTTGCCATTGGTTAACTCCTCCATTGCTTTTTTTTCCTGGCTTCTTATTGGTTGGTGCTCCCGATAAATCACTTACGTTGTATCGCAAGGAACACCGGCCAACTACAGTTTTTTTACGCTTTCAAGTGTTTACATGGTTTTTTTAGGGACTACATATTTTGTTTTGTGCTAGTGATATTCTCGAACGGCGTCCAGTTTCATGTTTGTTTTTTTTGTTTTTTATGACCATGGTGCCCAATTCACGGGCGTCCATGCACATAACTTAAATATGCCTGGGCGCAGTGCTTTATATTTTAGCAAGGCGCGCGCTTTCATCATTATTTTCGAATTACTGTGCACGGGTGCAACGCTTTATGTTTGAGCACAGCGCACGCTTTGATATTTACAACACCGGCACTGCGCTTTATGTTTGAGCATGGCGCCCGCTTTTATGTTTAAGAAAGCAATATTTTGTCTTGCAAATGCGAGACCTTTTGCATTGCAAATGCTTGTACTCTTAAGGTGTTTGTGTGAAACCTGAGCGCGCGACCATAGGAGCACGAACATTACTAAACTCAGTGGCAACAACATTCGCATCTACTCTGTTAGGGACTGTTTTTTCTCCTCTTGTTTTTATAAACTTTAACCTCCAGGTTTTACTGATTTTCCATGAAAATAAATATCAATAATGCAACAGAACTTGAAGCAGAGTATACCTGCCCGTGTAAGCATCATGCCCCTTTACCCAGGGCACGAGTCGGGGGTACATGCGCGTGGACGGCGTCCACCCACTTTTTTCACTGGGTGGACGCCGTCCACCCTGCCAAGAAGTTGGGCCCCACTGACAAAGATGCTGAATTCGTCCCGGTGTAATTTCCAAACACCGGGACACTTTCAGCAGCGCCTGCACGTTGATAAGTGTTTTCGATCTGCAACAACGTGCAGGCGGGGACGGGATGGGGCTCTCTTATTTCTGACTCCTGCTGGGCCCATAACAAAGGCCGAATCTGAGGGGTCATCAGGCCTCCTTTTGTTGGAGTCTCCTGGCTGGCAGCAGTCAGGAGCCTCACACCTAGAAGCAAATGCAGCAGAGGGGAAACAAAGGTTAGCACTTCACACATACTTAAAAAAGGCAGATTTTCACTTTGTTCAGGCTCTGTTTAGGAGATTTGCATGCACTGTAAGAACATCCGATGTGTTGATCTTTCCCAGTATTTGCACAAAATAAATAGCATTTATATAGCGCTTACTACCCCTGAGGAGGCGTTTTAATAATTTAAATATCACTATTTTTTCCTTTTAAAGCACTATGGGTAGAGGAAGCTTTTTCTCTGACAAAAGGCAACATTGGTGTATGTGAAGCTTACAAAAGTGTGAATCTTCTGCCTAAATCAGGAGGGTTTGCAAGTATACTCGAAATGTGCTCAAATGTACTCATGATACACCTGCAAAACATATATGTGAGGGCTTAAGATCTGATGTCACTTCTTGTGATGCCACTTCCTGTGATGTCACACGCTGTGATGTCACGCGCCTCGATGTCACGCGCCGTGATGTCACGCGCCGTGATGCCACTTGCATACTGATTAATTAGGTTAGTCCCCCCACTTCTTTTTTTAGGACTTGTGCCCTGCCTTTACCCTAGTTGGCCTTTCTTCAGTCTTTGAATAAATGCTGCGTGTGCCCTGTTGCGCTGGCTGCACCCACGAATGATTAATTTACTTTCAACGTGGAACCCAGGGTCAGGACAGGATGTACTGCCTTGTAATATTTCAGTCTGAAACTTACCAGATCGCAGTGGTTCTTTTCAGAGAACTTTTCTTGACTGTGTACGTGTCACAGCAGCACACTCTGTCTGCACTCTCCCTCAGGGAGACGAGTAGCTGCAAACAGAACACAAAGCCTGCCTTTCTTCTCTGCTCAATTTGCCTCGGGGAAAACAATGGGGATCTTCGTTTTTACAGCTAACTCATATGTGACTTCAGGACCTGCACTCAGGGCCGGCTTTAGGGCAGTGCGACTGGTGGGGCCGCAATGGGCGCTGACTTGGGGAGAGGGCATCGACCTCGGAGGGGGGGTGGGGCTGCGTTTAGCAATAACTTACGATTTCAAAACACCTTCTGCAGAGTAACTTGTGCATCCAACTTTCAGGCAGCAATAAAAATTTCAAGATAACTCTTGGGACTAATGTTCCTGTTAGAGAGAGAGAGATCAGAGTTTTGTCTAGTGGCATAAAGTAGCGAAGAGGGTTAATATGCCTGCTGCAAAGAACACGTACTGTGCAGATCGCAAACCTGTATTTTGTATGGAGAGCTGATTGGATTATTGCATTTGTCACAGAGATCCTTGTTACCGCAGTACATAACATACATCCCTAATATAGAAGGGTGACTTTTACAAACTGCCATCAGAGAGCTGCATGCAAACTGCATAAAATAGTTATGACGTTATGTTTTTCATTAGCTAGTCCTAATGTTGCTAAAAAGGGTTCGTTTGGGTAGATATACAGGGGCATATTATCAACACTGTGCGATAATTATCGCAAATCGCGCATAGCGCGTATTTATTTATTGCCGTCTATCGCTGGATTACATCGCCGTGTTAGCGGCGTATTAGCAACGCTATGCTCAGAGGCGATGTAAAATCCAGCGATAACGGTGAAAACCAGCAATAGCGTGAGAAATCCAGCGATAATTTTACTGCGCTAATGAAAAGCTTGCTAATAGGCAAGTGTGGACTTAACCTAACAATCCACCTCCCATTGACAAGATGGTTAAGTCAAGTTTTTATCAGGTGTTAAATTCCAGCGATAACCGCGGTTAGCGCAACTTTTTTTATCGCTTCGCGGGTCCGGGGCCGCATTGATAATAGAGGGAAGTTGTGTTTGCGACTGTTTCCATGTAGTTTTAGTGAGGAACGCCTACTTTGCATGTCATTAGCGATAAATATCGCTGACATGCAAAGCGGCAAAAAAAACGGCTGCTATCTCAAGAAAACAAGCACTAAAGCATGTTAGCGAGTCCTTGTAAATAGTGGGATAAAAAAATCGCCGCTTCATCGCGGAAAAGTGCAGCTAACTGGCGGACATTCGCTTGATAATATGCCCCATACAGTCTTATTAGTAAAGCCAGCCTTTAGCATTGCTTTAAAACAAATTAAATATATGGGAGAGAGGGGCTATGGAGAGATAAGGGGATCTTTTGCCCAGTGGTAGCCAGGGATTTTGAGGAGGAGATCATGTGGGAGAGGGTGCCAAAACTAATTGCCGCACAGGCGCCATCAGTGCTAAAGCCGGCCCTGCCTGCACTGACTGGTGGTTGTCCAAACGTATGTGGCTGCTTTCACCGACCTGGCTTCCTCGTCCCATGCATCATATTTATCGTTGCAGCTACCACGCCCAGGCTTTTTTACCTTTCCAAAATCTTAGTCGGATTTGTGTTTTTTTTTACTTAATTGTATGCCAAATCCATATAGCTGCTAACTTCAAATTGGTGTTATCAACAGTTAAAACTCAAATGACACGAGTGCAAAAATGCACTTTTTAAAGCGAATACCATAAACGCATTCAGAGGCCTTACTTTGATGAATTACTGGCGTGAGTGACAGTCACTGAGGTTTTTATCTTAGTTTTTTGCATTTTGGTACTTGTGGTTCTACATGTATTCAGGGGAACCTCAAATCGCAAAACCTGAATGCAAATAAAAGATGAACGATGGACCATTGATGCTGTATCATCATGGGACAAAGTCTGTCCTCAAGTAACAATAACTTATTTTCATTTCCGCAGTAACAAACCATATGGCACCCGGACTCGGTAACATGGCGACTTTCTTGAGCAGCGTCTGTTTTCTGTAACCTTGTGCTGTCAAAGCAGCTCGAGCCCTGTGACTGGGCTGAACTGGTCCTTCAATCAGCATAAAAGGGTAATTATCTTCCTTCTGTAGCAAATGCAGCCCCTCCTTCCCCGCGGTTCTCATCACTCACCGGCCCTGGCTGTCCTTCCCTTACATCGATGATATTTACCATTTTCCTCTCCGAGGCCCTGCCGATCTATATTCCGTTTTTTGCATTTCAATAAGGAACATAATGATGAGTTGATCAAGCCACTAAAGGGCACGCGCCCTCGGAGTGCCGCAGATCATAGACTACAAAATGGCGCCCTGCTCGTGGGAGCAGGTGCTAAGGTGGCAAGGGTCAGTCAGGGAGGTTGGCTCGGAGTCGGGTGGTAAATGAATGTGCTAATCCCCACTCCTCGACAGCATGCACCCCCCGTTTCCCCTGGCACAAAAAGAAGGGACTTTCCACATTAGCCAGTCATTGAACTCTCTGTCGGTCAGTGGCGTAGCTAGGCACTCTGCCGCCCATGGCGGTCCCCCGAGGCGCACCGCCCCCTCCGCCCCCCCTTGCTACGCCAGTGTTGTCGGTTGCTCCTTCTCATATGGCCAGGTATTGCTGAGTACCGAGTTCATATCCCTTCCCCATCATGACCCCTTGGGTACCACAAACCACCTCCCCCTTCCATCCCCAGTCCGTCAGGCATAGATATAAAATCAACACAATTGTCTTGGGTTAGGGGTCGGAAAACCCCGGTCGTATTTTATTAAATGATAAACAACATATTCAAG
Source organism: Calotriton arnoldi (assembly GCA_963921515.1). Lineage (NCBI taxonomy): Eukaryota > Metazoa > Chordata > Amphibia > Caudata > Salamandridae > Calotriton > Calotriton arnoldi. The sequence continues at coordinate 352,319 of CAWUFW010015105.1, read as the reverse complement.
AAGTTTATTGTATTTTTCAAATACGCAGAAAACCCGTCCATCAGTACAGAATATTCATACATCAACCAATTTTCATATACAACGTTTTTACAATTATTTGGGATGGCTAACCTTAACATATTGTCTAATACATAGCAATTCCTAACCTGAAACTAAAGTATGTACATTATTATTTTCTGTGTATCCCGAAATGAGCCTACGGGCAAGGTCATGGCTGGTCCAACTACATGCTAGGTCCACCTCTCCTACTGGAGTGGCCTTGCACAGGAGGCCCAGTTGCCCAGAAGATTACCTCCCTCGGGCACCCCCTACGCCCTCAAATACTACCTCCAAGGGGCTGTGCTGTTATGCCAACTTGGCGCCCATGAGTGACAAAGCGGGGATTGGCCCAAAAGGCCTGCCGGAAGCGGAACTTCTCAACCCCCCGTACCGTCCAGCCTATCGGCCGTAAACACCCCCTGGAGTTCCATGAGAGACCACTGTCCCCCCCAGGCGTCCCCATTAACAATAGTGATGCCTACTAAGGACCGTAAAATGCCCCACCAATCGTGACCTTACCGCCACAGGCCAACATAGTTGACCGACTATCTGCCCCCCCTACCCACAGAGATGACCTAAGGTCATCCCCTGTCCCCTGTCCCTTGACCCTACCAACCATGCTAGCAAGAAGACCACTTGTTCATGATGCACCGTGAGAAATAGCTGACAAGCTAGCCAACCTAACCACTTACCAGCTGCACAGATTCGTTGCAGGCTTTGACCAATTCACCACCTTTCCAAACGCAACCTGGGAACGATGCTTGACCATGCTACCATGGCCTAAGGGAAAGTCAGCTCAGAGACACCGGATACTATCACGTCTGTCTGTTATATCTCCGTTAAATCATTGCTGACAGGATGTACCATAATACTCCCTAGGAGCCTAACCCCCAGGGCCAGAGTCTGCCCAATGCAGTCCTCAACTGGGCCAAACGCAGCCCACCTTGAACACCAAATGGGTCAGCCAGCATTCTGCTTCTTCAGCCCAGCTGCGTATTCACCTGTGGAATAGACAAACCTTAGCAATGCCTCATGTACGAGTGGCCACATGCCAGCACCTCTATAACCCCTTCCACATCCACAGAAGGTGACGAGGTCCCCACCTGCTGATTCAACTGCCCACGCCTTTCACCTGCGTCAACCCGAGAATACAAAAGGGAGGACAGGAGTAAAAGGCAGGCACCTACAACAAGCTTAATCTCACCTAGCACTCGTAGCACTCAGGTCCCATCCTGCCAGAACTTTGCACCAGCTTTAGCGCAGCTAACCATCCTTGCACCCGCAGTGGCAGCCCCAATTCAAATGAGTGTGAGCCCTAGCATAGTGGGGCCTCAGCTTCTGCCCAAACTTGGCCTGCGCAACTGACCTGGAAAATGGGCAACCCGTAGGAACCGGTACAGATAGCCAAATTCAATAGCCCCACCACCACCTACCATTTGCTGACAAGTCGCCTTCCTGGACGCCAGGCAGTCTACCAATGGTTGGGAATAAACCACCTTGCCTAGATATGCCCACCAGAGTCCAATCCAGCTAAAAAATTCCCCAGACGTAAGACAGAAACTTTGACCCCCGCCCTTGCTTTAACTGACCTACAGCTGGCACAGTGAAATGCTTTAAGCAATTGGCCCATACTTATGGAAAGGGACTCTGGGTTTGCTGCATTGTAGCTACATCAAAGTCATGGTTACCTCCCTTACACCCTGCACCCATTTCTGGAAGGTACCTTGAAACTGTATGCTGTATGACGGGTCTCATTGTTGCTACATTTATTATTATAGCGCTCTGTGACCGCATCGGCAGTGAAATGAGCCTTGAAGCCTGAGCTTCACACGTTCTTTGTGCTTAATGGAAGGGCAGACCGATGTGGGAGTTCTTAGGTGTGTAGATGAAGTGAAATTTGCATTTGATTTCAAACAAGGGGTGAGTATGCAAACATAAAATTGAAATTTTAAGCCCTAATTTCCTAATTTCTAACCTCTGAAATGCAGACAGGCCCGAACGCTGTAAAAATGTTGCAGCTCACAAAGATATGAAACTACTTGCGACAGCAAAGTGCTTCCGGAGTTTGACAAAGTCTGGGCGCTATTCCACACATGCCGCAGCTACTACCAGATACGCCTATTGTCTACTTGGCTGCACAATGGCGACGTCTTACGAAGTGCACAGTGTGCATGTTGCAGTCGCAGTGAACATTTTACCCTTCGTGTAACTTCCTCATACATGATTTTATGGTTTAAATCTTTTTATTGATTTTAAAGATGCATAGATTAACATTAGCCACCACCTACATCCCATGGCCGGTGGGGAGCAATAAGAGAATGAGCATTTCAAGGAAAATGAGAGAAAGAAGAAATGAAGATATAGAAGAAGAAAGATTAAAGATTATGGTGCCTAAGGGAGGTCCCTGATTTTGTATTGCTAACAGGTGGTCACAAGGGGGATTATCTTCCTTCCTGGGGATTGTCTTCTGTGTGGGAGTGTATGGCAGGGAGTTGGAGTACTCGGAGGTATCTTGGGCAGGTGAGTTCCCTAAATTCAGAGGAGAGGAACTTGATGGTGGTTCCCCACGTTTTTTAAAATCTGGGTAAGGTGCGACACAAGCCTGCCGTGATCTTCTCCATGGCCATTATCTCCTAGGCCTTGTACAGCCAGTCTAGTTTGGTCGGAACCTCCTCCGTTCCCCAACGGGACAGCAGCGCCTGTTTAGCTGCACCTAATGTTAGAGTGACTGCCCGTCCCCTACATGATTTAAGAGGGTAGGTAAGGGGGTTTGGAAGTCCCAACAGAGTGTAATTGGGAAATCTGGGTATTTCCGTGTGGTGAATGGTATCGATATCCTGCATAATTGTGTCCCAGTAGGACTGTATTTTCGGGCACTGCCAAAGAATATGGGTGAGTGTGCCAGGTTGCCCACAGTTATGCCAACACAAATCGCTTCCCCCGGGTTTCCATCTTGCTGTTCTAACCAGTACCAGTAGTGGGCTATCTTTAAAAACATTTCTTTCCCCGCAGTACTACAGGAGGATGCTCTGGCCCTGTGGATTATATCCGGCCACTCCTTGGGGGAGAATTCCCGGTCCATCTCCGATTCCCATCTACGCTGCGCTGGGGTTTTAACAATGTGTTTGGGCTTATTCAGGAAGGAGTAAATATCTGACAGCAGACGTTTATCCGAGGTGCATGTTATGTACCATAGCTCAAATTTAGTGAAGGGGCGGCTAACGTGGGGTTGCACCTGGGGTTGTGTCACCCAGTGGCGGATCGCTAAGTATTGCCAATATATAACTTTGGGAATTCCAAAGCCCAACACTAGTCCGGGGAAATCGATGATCCCTTTCTCATCAAATAAGTCACCAATTCTTTTACAGTTGGCTTCTTGCCATTTCAGATACCTGGCCCCTTCCATCACAGGGGGGAAGTCTGGGTTGCCAATGAAAGGGGTCAGTGGAGATATGGGGGTCGAGAGACCTAAGGGTTCCTGCACTCTATCCCACACCCCAATGGTAGCCCTCAGTACCGGTGAGACATACACTCCAACCGGCCTGTGACGTCTAGGGAGCCAGGGAAACTCCAGATATGCATTTCTGCAATTGCACAATCAATAAAACACCAGTGCTTCTCAGACTCTAATTTGTGCCACTCTATCATGTACCGTAATTGCGCTGCTTGAAAATATCTCTCCAAGTGCAGGACCCCAATACCCCCATCGGCCTGCCTCAGGAATGTTTGATGTCGTGCCATGCGGCCTCTCTTTCCTTCCCATATAAAGTTCCCAATGAGGTGTTGTATTTACGCTAATATTCGAGGTGGAGGGTGCAGTGGGAGCGTCTGCATTACATATAGGATGCGAGGCAGAAGGGTCATTTTGATGGCCGCCAGCCTGCCTAGCCATGACATTACAAGTTTCTTCCAAGTGAGAAGCTCACGTTCGGTGTCATCTAATAAGGTCCAATAGTTCGCCTTAACTGTCTTTTCCGTCGTGGGGAATATCTGCAGTCCCAAGTAAGAGATGCCCCCCCTGGGCCCATGCGAACAGGAATTTCTGCCTCAATTGTTCCTGCTCAGCTCTGGGGAGGGTCAGGCTCAGAGCCAGTGTTTTCTGTATATTGATTTTAAATCCCGAGACCTTTTTTTTTGTTGTTGCATATTTATATAGCGCGAACTTGACCCGAAGGTATTGGAGCGCTTTACATGAGCACCGTATTTACATTACACATTCAGGCACAGGGAGATTAAGTGATTTGCCCAGAATCACAGGATGTGGACGCGACCCCGAGGCTCGAACCCTGGTTTCCAGCACCAAAGTCGGCAGTCTAGCCGATGGACCACATCCTCTCCCCTTGCTAAATGCTGTGACTTCTTCTAAGGGGGGGGCAGGGAGAGTGATGGTTGCATGAGGGAAAGCACCACATCGTCCGCGTACAGGGATATTTTGTGTTCTCTGTCACTCATCTGAATCCCAGTGACTATCTGGAGGTTTCTGACTCTTTCGGCAAATGGCTCCATATAGAGCTCAAAGAGCAAGGGTGATAGCGGGCACCCCTGACGAGTGCCCCTCCCTATCACAACAGGGCAAGAAGCTATACCGTTCATTCTAATGCATGCTTCCGGGGCCTTGTATATACAGTTCACCCATCTCTGATAACGTTCCCCAATCCCAAACCTGAGTAGGACATGTCTCAGATACGGCCAATGTACCCGGTCAAATGCCTTCTCTGCGTCGACCGACAGAAGCAGCGTAGGCTGCTGAGTGCACTGAGTTTTGTCTATTAGGTGACAGAGACGCCTCGTCCCGTCGCTGCAGTTGCGTTCGGGAACAAAGCCGGATTGGTCTGGGTCCACCCGGCCCTGCATGTGTGGAGCAAGGCGGGCCCCCAGGACACTAGTGAAGATCTTTAAATCTACATTTAATAAGCATATCGGGCGGTAAGAGGCGCACTCCTGTGGGTCCCTCCTGGGTTTCGGTATCACTACTACCCCCGCCATAGACAATGTGGGGGTTAAGGTACCTGTTTCACTGAATAAATTAAAAAGGCAAACAAGCAGCAGGGTAAGTTCAGGGGCAAAATCTTTGTAGAAATCTACTGAAAAACCGTCCCCTCCCGGAGATTTCCCTAATGTGAGTCTCTGGATACCCCGCATAACCTCATCCGGGCGGATATCCGCATCCATAGCTTCCGTGTCTGTGGTGGGGAGGGATGCCACTGGTGCCCAGCAGACATAGTCCTCGGCCGCTGCCGAGTCCAAGTGCTCCGCCGTGTCAAAGTGGTGTGGAAGGTTTCAAATTCAGCTGCTATAGCAGCGTCACTCTGGAGGGTCTCCCCCTGGGGAGTCCTTATACCTGCAATGCGGCGTGAGTTTGTTTGGGACCTCAGTAGGTATGCTAAGAGTTTTCCGCCTTTATTTCCCCCTTCATAGTAGCGCTGCTTAGTGCATAAGAGTGCCCTTAGTTGCTTCCGTACGATATTAAGTTGTCTTCTTGTCCGAACCACGCCCGTACGAAAGTGAACCCCTTCCGGTTCCCTGACCTGCATCTCAAGGAGCTCCCTCTTGTCCCTCCTTTCTTTGTTCAGTCCCGCCGCGATGGACAAAAACCGACCTCTTATGACCGCCTTCAAAGCATCCCACACCTGGGGAAGTGGGACCGAGCCGTCGTCGTTAACTGCCAAGTAATCTTGTATAGCAGCCCGTACGTCAGTAACGCTGGAATCGTATGTGAGTAGTTTGTGGTTGAGCATCCACGACCTCTCGTGAAGAGACCCTCCGGGTAAGTATAGCACCAGTGATATCGGGGAGTGGTCTGACAACGCAGCCGTCCCAATCGTAACGTCTTTGGTATGTCCTGTAACCTGGGGAGAAGTCCAAAATAAGTCGATCCGAGCATAGGTTTGGTGCAATGCAGAAAAAAAGGTGTATTCCTGGGCTGTGGGTTAGCGGTATCTCCAGGTGTCTGTCAACCCCACCTCCCCAAGCCTCTGAAGAATAGAATCTGAGAGAGATTCCGAGTGTCCCAGCAGTACCACAGACCTATCCAGCTGTGAGTCAGGCACTATGTTAAAATCCCCCCCCCCCAATAATAAATCCTCGTCTTGAGAGTCTAGAATGGTGTTTAGTGTATCTCAGAGGAAGATTTCTTGGTGTTCATTAGGGCTGTAAATGGAAGCTATGGTATATGTGTGGGGTCCCAATAAAATTCGCAGCGCCAACGTCCGGCCTGGTGTTTCTGCATGTACCCCCTGTACTGTACCCGGGAATTGTGTAGATATGAGAATGGCCACTCCCGCCTTTTTCCCCACGGTCAAGGAGAAGTATTGTCTGTCATACCATTTGGACCGGAGGCATTTCCAGCCGGCACGCAGCAGATGGGTCTCTTGCAATAGGCATATATCGCAGCGGGCCTCTCTAAGCATTGTAATGATCGTGCATTGTTTAACAGGTGTATTGAATCCTCGTACGTTAAAGCTCATTATCTTGACCTTAAATGTTGACATATGGGTGGTTATGGGGATGCGCCGTAGTTTTTGCCTGGGATTTTGTGAAGTTCGGAGCCAACCCCCTCAGCCCACAGCAGGTCCGGGCCCCATGTGTTGGCAGGCCACAGACCCAGAGGCACTTCCTTCACCCCGTCTCCACTGTTGCCCAACGCCCTGATAGGTTGCCCCTCAGGCCCAAGCCCCCGTCGGTGTCTAAAAGAATATGTACAGCATGATATAGTGACCCATGGGCATGAGCATCAAACCTCTTAGAATAGGGATATTTCCCCCTCCCCTGGTTTCGACCTCCCTACGCTCTTGTTTTAGCTCCCTCTATGGTTACTTGGATCCCCCGCCCATCTGCTTGTTGGTCCTCCCCACCTGTGGTACCAATAGTCATAGGCCCCATGTATAGAGAAGAAGAAAGAAGAGAAGATAAGAGATAAAAAAGACAGATAAGTTAACAAACACATAGAAAGCGCCATCAACTTGGCGTAAATCGCACTATTGTGCATGGGTCCATGAGTCCGGTGGTTGGTCATCTCATCGATAGGAATGAGCCTCCTCCACCAAGACCGATTTCTTCTTTCCTGGACACATCTGTTAGTTTCTGCGGCCCGAGGATAGAGGGCAACTGCTGCATGTGCGCTCATACAGTCAGAGTTTCTCCGGCTCCGTCTCGGTTCTGTATCTGTTGGAGAAGCGCATCTCTGTTTTTCTGGCTCTCCGTCACGGAAGGTTTGGAAGGTTTCTCCCGTCTGGTCCCTCGTCGTCTTCCCGGCTTCAGCGATCCACATGTGGAGGTATCATCTGCCGACGACTCGGAAGGGTCCCACTCTCCAAGTCAAGACCTAGCACCTCCTGCGCTTCTTTTAGTGACCGAACTGACTGTAGTTCTTTGTTCCAAACAAATGAAAGCCGGAAGGGGTGTCCCCATTGGTAGCAGATTCCTTTATCGCGCAGGCAAACTGTGGCTGGCCTCAGAGCTTTATGTCTTTGGAGAGTGAGTGGTGACAAGTCCTGGTAGATTCCAACTTGGAGCCCCTCAAAGGCAATGATCGCTTTATCTCTAGTTGCAGCCATAATGATCTCCTTCTGCTGGGAAGAGTGAAGACAAGTGAGGATATGTTGCTGTTGGCCCGGGTCTTTGGCTAGCCGTCCTGCGCGATGCATGCGATCTAGGATGATATCTTTCTCACCGAGCTCCGTTGCAGCATGCTGGAAGAAGCGGATCACCCATTCCTCCAGCTTTCCCCCATCTGCTAGAAAAGGGGCGACCTTAATGCGAATGTTAGACCTCCTAGAGCGGTTTTAGAGGTCCTCAAGGCGGAGGTAGAGCTCCTCATTTCGGCCTCTGAGCTCCAGCAACTCGCAGGCATGTTCAATGAACTCTTCCTCTCTGCGATCGCCATTCCTTTCTAGGGAGTCGACTCGGTCTCCAATTTCCTGGATCTCCACCCTGATCTGCTTGATATCGGAGGTGACATCCTGTCTCAGACCTACGAAGTCTTCTCTGAGTGTCCCGAAACGCTGCTCCAGGAATCCACAAGTGATTGGTTCCTCTGAGTGTTCTCCAGTTGATTCTATATCTGTCTCTTGGGGTTGAGCCACTTGCTGCTCAGGGCAGCGTCCCTCTGCCTTTTTGGCACATGTTTTCTGAAGGAGATCCTTGATCGTCTGGTCCTTTCTTGCCCGGTGGGTAGTCATCTCTGCAAAGGCGCCTTTGCTAGGTTTCCAGCAGCGCAGTCATTCAGACTAGCCCATTCCGGGCTCTCATGCCCCCGGGGGAATCCGCAGATCTCTCATTTACTTGTCCCCACTGTGTCGTGCCGCTGGTGGCCTCCTTCACATTCAGGCCCGGGGGGAATCTGGTAGGTGTCTCAGCATCCCCGTAGCCCTAGAACCGTGACCTCTCTGTGCCGGTATTTCCTGTGGCTTGCTTACAGGGCTAATACCTGGGTTTGCACCCCAGTCCAGGGACCAGCCACTGACCTCTTTTCTTGGGCTGCAGTGTCTGTTAGGCTTGCTCCAGCCCCCAATTCAGCACTAAGCCTCGCACGGTTGGTACTGCACTTCGCCGTATTTGAGGCGGCCGGGGCTAGCCGTTCGCCCCTTCGTGCATCAGATGGCCACCAGTAATAAGAGGGAAGCACTGGGAGGGGGGCCTTCACCGCCTGCTCTTTCTCTCGGGCTGCTCCTTTCCCCTTGTCTACATCAGCATCGGCTGAGTCTGTTGGCGCCTGCCCCTGGAGGGCGCTTCAGGGCATCCCAGATGCCAACTTGCTTTCCCCTCACCGCCCGGGCTGCGGCCTTCTCGTCCACCCCGGGCCTAGTCAGCGCTAGTCTCGGACCACGCCCAGCAGCCTCGCCGGCCCAGGTGGGGTGAGTCACTCAGCCTTTTCCCGGGGCCACAACTCTTCCGATGGGCCGAGGTTGCGTCACGGCTTGATAGTCTGCTCCCTCCGCCACTCAGCCCAGACGTGGCTGAGCACTCTCACCAGTCACAGGCGCCGTCCCCGTCTCCCTGAGGGGCGCTTCACCTCGCCCTCAGAGGCTAATCGCTCCACAGCGGACAGAAGCCTGAGGGCCGGCCTCTCCCCTCTCTCCGGCTCTTCTACCGGGCCGACGTTGCAGGGCGACACCGTCGTGGACCTCGCTCCGCCACCGCTCACAGCACGCTCTGTTTATTTGTTATATGCCCTCCAGAGCACATGAGATTTTCAGCCCTGTTTGGGGTCCAAGGATGTCTGCTGGATGCTGATTTTCGGCCTTGGCGAGCAGAGCTCCAGAGAAACGCTGCTACTCCACCGCCATCTTGGCCACGCCCCCCTCATTCATGATTTTAAACGCCAACTCAACAGAAAAAACCTGAAATCTACATCGAATCTTTCAGATTTTCATTTAAACAAGTGTAGAGACTTCTATGAAATTTCTTAAAACTTGTTAAAACCAGAACTCGTTGATTTCTCGCAGACTGTGACCCATTCCTTTGCAGAGATACAAATGCAATATGTGTATCCCTCTCACCAGGAAAACTTTAACCCTCAGGGAAGCAGTCCATCTACCACCAGACTTGCATCCCTCCTTCAATCCATGACACATTAAATCCTGTTAAATACAGCAATCGAAAAACTAAGACCCCCTTTTTCCCCCCTCACCTCCACAGCTCTCATGTGCCCACCGGAGCCGCCGCCGAGGGCCGGAGGTGCAGCACAATAACTCGGGTCAGGTCAAACAAGCTCCCCAACCTGTGCGGCTCCCGGGGGCACCAACCAAAGAAAATTCAATAGGGCTGTGGCTGCAGAGTTTCGGCAGCGTAGCTTACGGTCTTGGAGACATGCGGGTGTGGGGGCTCACAGGGTCCGGTTGTGTCCAATTGAAATGAATCCATCTCGTAGACGAATCTGCTGTCAGCTGCGGAGCGTCGAGGAAAAAGACCGTCCCGCCGCTCCGTGGCCCCCTTTAAAGGGTGCGCGATCGGGGGCCGAGAACTAGCAGGATCCAGATTGGACCCACCTCCAGGGCCCCGGAAGTACTTGAAGTGCTTCTGGGGCAAGCCCTCTCTTAGCAGAGGTCGGGGCTGGTGCCGGCCGCATCACCAGCACCGTCACCAGCCCCGCCCCTCTATGGCGTCGGGGACCGGCACAACTGCCATAGTTGCGGCGTGCCCGAGCCCGGTTGGCACCTTCTCATTAACCAAACGAGCACCAGTTAACAAACAGATATTAGATGACTGAGCAGTGGTGCAGTGACATCAAGGTTGATAAAAACTAGGCTTTGTCTGAATTTATTATAACACACTATGAGGAGTAGGGAGTGAGTGCACGTGGTGTTGTGATATAATGTGGGAACGTGCTATGTGTTTTAATACTGCCCTCACTCACACCGAAGTGTGACATGCTTCATCATAGGGCTGCTTACAAAACACCCTGGCGCAGCCAACGCCTAGGGTGGAGCAATAGGGTAGGGGAAGACAAACACAACATAAAGAAAAGAAGAAATCAGTCTTTCCAAATTGTGACTGGGAACAGTGGAGGTGAAGGTGCAGAGTGGTGTATATTAAAACTAACTCGGAGGTATCCCTAAGTCTATTTTATTCCTGGATCCCCCGGTCAGGGTTAAAAACGTGAAAGGATGGTGGTGCTAGGGAGTTATAATGTGCCCCTTACACCCCTCCTTACTGCCCGGTGGTCAACATGTTTCGGCCTTTACCATGTGCCCAATCTTATGGTCACGTCGGCCTTCATCAGGACACTCCCTGTACCAGTACCTGTAATGGTACCCAATCCTCCAATCGAGGTTGTGGGTGTTTATATCCTGAATCTTACTCTGAGGAATTTCCACGAGAGACTCCTTGGGATATACTACAAAGAAAGAAGATAAGAAGGTAAGTAGTCCTCACATTAGGCTGGTATTAATATCAAGGTATTGTATCTATTGCACTACAGTGTCTTAAAAAAACCTTTTATACTGCACGTGTCACAACATTACTCCAGACACCCGGGCCCCTACGAGACCTCTTCTCGTGCCCAGCGTTACCTTTATTAGTTATACAACATTCATATTTCCGTTTTCTTTCTATCCAAACTTGCGGAAATATCTGGTTTATTCAACATCGCTAAGGACCTGCTGATTATGTTCCAGAAATTTCATGATGACAATTGGGTACAACAGGTTGACTTATATGGGTCAGGAAATTTAACAAATAAAATGCTGGCAATCAACGGGTTAAGACAAGGTTGTGTCTTTGCACCTTTGATTTTTAGTTTATCTCTGACCTTCCCGATGCCTTAGGATCTGTTAATGCCTTTTCCCCAAGCCTTATGTATGCAAACAACTTAGTCATAATGGACTTGACCCCTATTGGGTTGAATGGAAAGTTGCAAGCCCTAAACGACTATTGTGTGGCAAATTCCCGGATAGTCAATGTTGACAAAACTAAGACCATGGTTTTCTCAAAAACACCAAAGAGATACTTGTGGTTTTTTAATTCCTCGCCTTTGGAGCAGGTAATGGAGTATAATTATCTAAGAATCAGCTTTGCCTGGAATTTAAGTTAGGGAAAGCAATTTATAAAGTTGAGATCTGAGTTGCGAAGTCGCATCTATTGATCCTCTTAAAAAGGCCATTACAGGAAAGTTGGTCCCGCAGGCCCTTTATGAGGCTGAGCTGCTGACTCTGGACCAGCGGTCTGACTGGGATTATTAGAGAGTCTCAGTTTGAAGACACTTTTATCGTTCCCTAAAAATGCACTGATGCAGGCAGTGAAATTGGAGCTAAATCTAGAATCCTGCACTGTGATTGCTAGAGCACCGGCTTTGCGCTTTGTCGAGGGCATCAGATATGATCCTACTAGGGATACATTATCAATAATGATATTGCAGTAAATAATGCAATCTGAAAATAAATTCCCTTTAAAATGAATGTCAACGGAAAGAGAAATTAGTATGGCATTTGGTGTAACTGATGCTGATAATCAAATGACGTGGAACCAGCTAAAGAGAGCCCTTTGGGAAAAAGTTAAAATGTACTCTCTTATTCGTGACAAACAATGTCTTACTTGAAAAACTTCTGTCAGCTATACCTTAGAATACCTTGGAGTGACTGTGTGTTTTCCTTACCTGGGCCAATTACCGAACAAGCGATTAAAAATCGTAATTTTGTAGTTGCGGATTGGGATAGACCCAGGATGAAGGATATGCAGGCTAAAAAAGCTGGTTTCGCTTACAAACAGATGTCCCTGTCACTTCAAAATCAAATACACAGTAATACACCTACTAAATTGCTAATAATATTTTGAGGAAAGGTAAGAAATTGTATGGTCTTACATTCTGAGGAATGGTCTAAGGTCACGCTCTGGAGCTTTTGTAACTTTGCTGGGGATGCTGAAACTAGACTGTGCCATTGCTATTGCAAAATATATTTTGCTTATCCAAAAGAGAGAATTTTAAAGTGTACAGGTAAAATTTTATTAGCTTTATTCTCTTGAGAGCTTACGAAATAATGAATTCCAATATTTAAATGATGTTTTGTAATGTGTTTTAAGCAAATTATCTATGATTGAAAAATTACCAGTTTTATTCTATTGAGCATATTGTATAATAATAGATCCATATTTTAAGTGTAAAATGATAATAGAAAGAATGTTCTAAAAGCACAATGAAGATGTCCGAATGACGTTATGTAATGTGCCTTTTTTAACTAATTTGTTACAATAATTGAAGTATTCTGATGATGACCTGTATGAATTTTATGAATGGTTTTATAGCTTATGTATTTTGTGAGTATATTTTTATAAGACATTTAGTCTGGAAATAAATAAATATATATAATAATAAGTGGCATAAACCTAAAATACAGCAAAATAAATATTTTTATCGTAGTAAAACATATGTACACGTACTTATTCCATTGTTGAAGAAGCTTCTGCAGACCCGTCCAGATAGAGCAACTTTAGACCTTTCACTTTACTACACTTGCCGGCTGGAATCCAATGACCCAAGTAGGGCTTCAAACTTCACATAGAACCAAGTCTGAGCTACTCTCTTAAACAATATGTGCTACACCAGATCAATGTCATGGACTGGCTTTGATTTTATTGGATCTGAGTGCGGCTTTTGATCACACTCATCTTATCACACTTTATTGCCCAACCTGGCCCTAGGTGGAATTCATTCCAAAACCTTGCAATGGCTGACATTTTCTTTAACAGATAGAACTCAAGCTGTTCAACTGTCTTCGTTCCACTCCACTGCCTGCCTGACATGAGATGCCTGCCTGACGTGGGATGCCTCAAGGTTCAGCTCAAAACCCCAACTTGTATAATCTGTATGTGTCACCCTTGGCTGTACTTATTCACTCTTTTGGTTTTCAGTTGGTGTCATACGCCAATAACTCAGATTATTGTTTCCCTTCAGAAAGAATGTTGCTGTATGGCTGATAAATTTAGGAACTGCATTTCAGAAGTGGTGCTCTGCATGTCAGTCAATTCAATTCAATTAAACAGTGATAAAATCGAAGTGCTGATCTTTGGTTGTTCATCTGATAGCACTCTGTAATTTACAGACTGCACATTTTCCTTTGAAATGGTCACTAAATTTGCACAGATATATAGGGGCATATTAGCAAGACCGGCGATAAAATTATCGCCGTTTTAGCGGCAGGAAACTGCCGCTAAAATGCGTTATAGAATTCCAATAGAAGCCCAGGTTAGATGTCCTGCACATCTAACATGGGCTTCTATTGAATTCCATAACGCATATTAGCAAGCCCATTATCGCCGTTTTAGCGGCAGTTTCCTGCTGCTAAAACTGCGATAATTTTAACGCCGGTCTTGCTAATATGCCCCATAGTTTTATGATCAAACTATACTGCACAGAAATGATAGATAATGTGTGGAAATCGGGTTTCACTAAATATGCATTAGTTGTGAATCACCAAGTAAGGAGTCTTGATTTGTTCTGATCCTATTAAAATCTTTATTTCTATCATACTTACGAATGACAAAAAAATGTGCTTCATTTTTGCTTTCCTAACTACTGAATGTATCCAGTTGACTTAGAGGTAGTTACATTTTGTTGTGTGACACCCTAGTCTTTCCTTTCACACTTCATGAACGGCAGCAAGATTGCCACATATGTTACTTTAATTTGTTTTTTATCTGATTGCAAAGTGAGAGGTATTTGTACACACCAGTCCCCGTGTTAAAAACATAAGCAGCAGAAGACATAGCCTGACATTTGGCCTCTGTCTTTGAAGCACAGATACTGTGACAAGATAAATACAGAATTTAAAGGCATCTTTATTTATTGCTTTGACTTTTGCGGCCCATCAAAAATCCGAACAGCTGGGAAACACTGGTTTAGAGTAGAATATTTTAATGCTCTATACATTAGGCTACCTATCACTGTTGTAAACAAACTCCAACTTTTTCAAAATAATGCTGCCAGATTACTGCTTGTCATTTCTCGACATAACTCTATCTCTTCCCATCTGTGAGACCTGCATTGGCTGACAGTACCAAAAACAATTGTTTTCAAAGCTTTATGCATTTGCCCTAAAGTAAAGTCTGGCAAGGCTCATCTGATTTAAGAGCTCATATTACTTACTATTGGCCGTTGTGAAGCCTATGCTCTTCTTCTGAAGCACTACTCAAGATTTCCAAAGTAAAAAGAGGTTGAATGGGTGGAAGATCTGTCTTTTTTCTATCTGCTAAGTACTTGAATGAGCTTTCTTGTGATATTAGGAAAGAAACTAATTATTTGGTGTCTAGGAGAAAAATTAATACATGGCTGTTCCAACTTAAGGATGCTGTAGCAGTGTTTTATGCTTTGCACCAGGCCACCCATTCTTCTTGGGCAGTCGTTGCACTTTAAAAATGGCAAATAATTAACAAACTTGCCCCCTAAGAATTGAACAGTATGTAGGTGTTCTCTGGACGTCGCGTTGTATTCTCATTCGAATTTTCTGAACTCTTCTAGGATGTCTTATTTTCATGTATCTAAAGTTCTTTAAATTGCCCATCGTCCCAATATATTTGCCCCTCAAAACAGCTTTAAAGGGGTGTGGCCAAGATGGCAACCGGGGAAGACGTGAGCTGATCGTCTCCCCGCTCCCGTCCGCCCGCCGTGGCTTCTACCGGCACTAAAACAGATCACAAAGACCCCACGAATTTGGCAGGGAGCAGCGCGACTTTCAGTGTATCCTTGAAAAGTAATTTTGATGCCCGGATTTGGCAGATCGGGAGCGCCGAGCTGAGGATTGCGAAATCTCAAAATGGCAGCAAGCTCTACGGATTGAGTGTGAGCGCCGAGAGCTGAGAGGAGAAGGAGAGGAGCGCAGCGCAGGAAAGTGGCGGTCGGCAGAAAGTGGGCGGCCGATGGTGGAAAGGAGAGTGGAGTGGAAGCCCTGAGTTGCCCACACTGGGGCTTAAGCCATCAAGGTGATGAGCGGTGAAGAAGCGCTCGAATGCGACAGACCGGGCGCGGTGATCTCTGGAGGGAGCGGAAGGAGTGAGATCGAGCCGCGCTCTGCGCCTTGCCGAGCGCAGTTGGGGAAGCAGAAAGTGGAAGGCCGGCCTGGAGAGGCCCCTAGAGGCAGCGATGTGATGGAGGAGGGAGCAAGAGGCACTGAGATATCCCGAGCTCCCGGCCCACGCAGTAAGTGGCTGAGGAGGGCGGGAGGAGCGCGGAGACTCCTCCAAGGGGGAGATGGTCTGACGAAGTAGCAAGAAGAAATAGTGGCCCCCAGGGACAGTGCTGCAATTACCGGCTCTGAAGGCAGCGGGCTCCAGTAGTGCGGCCATAGACCCTTAAAGGAGAGAGTGGGAGAATTGAGAGACCCGGTTTGGAGACATGTAATACAGGGGGCAGCAGAGACACAAAGCGGAGAGGTCGTGGCCCAAAGAGCAGCAAAGGGAAATGCAAAGGACCAAGGAGGCCCCCCTCACGGAAGACCAGAGTTGCTGAATAAAAGAACACGCCCCAGGCAGAGGCATTAGTAAAGTGCCACGCGAGAGCAGGGGAATAGATAAGACTATAACGTGTCAAAGAGGGAACCTATGGGTCGTACCCCACAAGAGAAGTGGAGAGACAACACGAGAGCTCATAGAGCCTTCAAAAGGGACGCCCAGTGTGCGGAAGTGCGCTAAAGACGGGCATAAGAAAATAAAGACGCGAGAGTGAAGACCCAGAACAAACATGTCTACGGCACGGGGGAAAAAGGACAGAAATGTGAAATCCGTACATGGGGGTCACAACACTGAGCAGGCGGAAGAACCGGTCACGCGGTCCTTTTTGGAGCAACTGTTTAACACACTTAGAGAGGACTTGCAGTCCCTCAGAAGGGACTTTTCAAACGAGATAAAGGAAGTCAGAAAGGAGTTGGATGCAGTGGGGGAGAGAGTGGCCAGCATAGAGGACCAAGAATTAGCTCGAGACAAGGAAGTAGAACAACTCCAACAGAAGGTCATACGCCTCCGATCCCAACAGATTGAAATCCAGGCCCATGCCGAAGACCTGGAAAACCGGTTGCGTAGGAATAATATTTGGGTTAAGGCAGTTCCCTCCAAAGCAGAAGGTCCGGACATAACGAAATACCTGCAAGGCCTTTTTAGAGACATTTTACAAAGACTTTGAAATCAAAATAGATAGGGCACACAGAGTGGGCCTGCCACGTAGGGCACCGCCCCCCCCCCCAGACATACTGGCATACCTACCGGACTTTCTGTTGAAGGAACAAATTCTACGCAAGGCTCGGGAGAGGCAACCACCAACGTATCAAGGCCATGCCATAGCTTTATATCAAGACCT
The DNA here is from genome assembly GCA_963921515.1 of Calotriton arnoldi. NCBI lineage: Eukaryota > Metazoa > Chordata > Amphibia > Caudata > Salamandridae > Calotriton > Calotriton arnoldi. The sequence continues at coordinate 335,497 of CAWUFW010015105.1, read as the reverse complement.
GGCTACAATAACATTGCAGAAGAGATGGGAGTTTCGACCGGTCATGATGCACTTGCGAAATTTGGGAATCACGTTTTCCTGGGGCCACCCTTTCAGAATAATTTTCAGGTGGGAGGGCAAGCTCCACCAACTTAGATCGTTGCAAGACACCTGCAGGCTACTGGGAATCGAGAATCCCCAACAGGAAGAATCAGAAAAGGGAGACACCACAATACAGAGAGAGTGGTGGAGAAGGGTTTGAGGAGGGTTTGAGGAGGCAAACCCACGGGCAGAGCAATGAAACCAGATCCAGAGACGATTGCACAGGAGAGACTGGCTGTGTTGGAGATCTTGTCCGTTGACTCCCGTCTGCAAGACAACGATTGAGATGCCTGGGGCCAGATAAGTGACTTAAGATGTGCCGGGCGGGGATCATGGGAGCGGGGAGGGTGCTTGGGGGCCACATAACTCACCCTACTACTTGTTTCACCGAGGACGCTCGAACCCGAATCGCGGGTCCTGGACTATGCTGTGAATTGTTTAATTTTGTTTCAGTTGGGGTTAGGAAGGGAGGGGGGGGCACCGGTACATGGAGGATGAGGATCTCGGAGGGATGCAGGGTAATTTTTGGGGACAGACTGGAGAGGGGGATGGTCGGGAGAGAGAAGTACAAATGGGCGTTGCGAGGTTCAGCTGGGAGGTAGGCTGAGTTAGTAGTCATGCCAAATGATAGTTTGAAGGTCCTTACACTTAATGTGAAGGGCTTAACAACCCCATTAAAAGAAGAGCTATTCTCTCCTACTTAGAGCAATCGGAAGCAGATATCTGCTTGCTCCAGGAGATGCACCTTATGTCCAAAGACTGGCACAGCCTAAAGTCAAGAGCTTTCCCTCAACAGTTTCTTTCGTCTACCACAGACAAGAAAGCGGGGGTAGCCATTCTGATCGCTAAACATTGTAGGGGGGTGGTGACAGACAAAGTTGCAGAAATCAAAGGGAGACTATTAGCATATAAGATCCAATTTGCGGAGCAGACACTGGTGGTCGGTTCGATATATGCACCAAACACAGGACAGGAAGGATTTCTAAAAGCGGCCCTAGAGGAGAGTATGGTAACGCAAATGAGCATGACATTGTTGGGACATAAACTTAGTTTTGGAAGGGGCTATGGATAGATCGAGTAGTCGTTCCAACCAGAAAGGAGAGCTATCGCAGGAGGGAAAAGCATGGTTACAAGGGTTGGGCATAGTAGACCTGTGGCAGGAGGCACATCCCCAAACAGTGCAATATTCATTCTTCTCACATGCACATAGGTCCTATGCGCAACTTGACTACTTCCTGGGTACGACTGAAATCAGTAAGGTAATGAAGGAGGTAGATATTGAGCCTGCGGCACTTTCCGACCATTATGCAGTGACCCTCGTCTTACAACTGCAGCCACAACAGAGGAGAGGGGGGGGGCTGGAGATTGAGGGAAAACATGCTCTATAAACAGGCAGTGATTCAACAGCTCACCAAGTGCATCCAAGATTACCTTGACATTAATGACTCTCCCGAGGTCTCCATCTCCATAGTGTGGGAGATGCTGAAAGCAGTTGTGAGGGGTGAATTAATAGCTATCACAGCTGCTGTGAACAAAGAGCGTAAAGAGAAGAGGGAGCAGCTATCCTCACAGGTTAAAGAATTAGAGAGAGTACATAGTCGGACCGGGGCACACAGGGTGTGGAGGCAGCTAAAGGCCCCGAGAGCACAATTAGCAGGGATAGACCTCGATAGAGCAGAGTATGCAGCCCTACGGTTAAAGCATTCTTACTATATTGGGGGAGACAGAACTGGAAGAATGCTGGCAAGGAAACTGAGAGCTCAAAGGCAACAAACAAAGATACAATCCCTCAGGGGGCAGACGGGGGAGGAAATTACATCGGACGAGGACAAAGCACATTCTTTCCGCGACTTCTATGCGGAATTGTATACAAAAGAAACCCCAGCCGAGAACACCATAACATTCTATTTACAAAACGCTCACACATCCAAAATTACCCTGATCAAGCAGAATCTCTTGACGCCCCTATAAGGATTGAGGAGGTAGTCACAGCGATTTCGAGGCTGAAGCTCTTTAAGGCACCGGGGCCGGATGGATTTTCGGCAGTGTTCTGCAAAAAAATTTGTCACATACTTGCCCCGGTGTTGACAATAGTGTTTAACTCCTTTAGCGGACCGGGAACAATTCCTTTGAATATGTTAGCGGTGGCTATAGTGGTGCTGCCGAAACCCGGGAAGGACAAACAACTATGCGGTTCATATAGACCTGTGTCCCTGCTTAACGTGGACTTGAAATTGTTCATGAGCATATTAGTTACGAGATTAGGTCCCTTGATGCCAAATATAATAGAGCCAGACCAAGCAGGGTTCATCCAAACTAGGCAGAGCGGGGATAATACTAAAAGGATATTACATCTAATTGACAAGGCACATCATACGAATATGGATGCGCTTCTGCTAACGGTGGATGTCGAGAAGGCATTCGACCGGGTGGATTGGAGCTTCTTGGAACATACATTGTCCCACTTTGGGATGGGGGACAGATTTTGGGCATGGGTTGGAAGCTGCTATAGCTCTCCCACAGCTACAATTAGAGTTAATGGCATCTCCTCAAACTCTTATTTCATACAGCGGGGCACGAGACAGGGGTGCCCTTTGTCGCCCCTAATGTTTGCCCTGTATTTCGAGCCGTTGGCTCAAAAGATCAGAGAGAACCCAGAGATTCGCGGGATACCGTTTGGGGGAGAATCACACCCCATTAGTTTATACGCAGACAACATATTGGCAGCACTGGAGAACCCTATGAGATTACTTCCGGCTTTTTTGGGAAAGTTGGAACTTTTTGGGCGGGCCTCAGGGTTCCAAGTAAATGTCAGCAAGACACAGATTCTCAGCTTGAACCGCCCAACTGGGGACGCAGATATGGGAAGGGTCACCACCTCTGGGATTCGGGTGGTGGAATCGATTCCTTACTTGGGGTTGGAGTTGGCAGCCACTATCCAACAAACAGTGGTGAGGAACTATGCTAAATTGTCGAAGCAGATTAAAGAAGACCTGGGCTCTTGGGGACACCAACACTTAACGTTGCTGGGCCGCATTGTAGCGATTAAAATGTCCATACTGCCTAAAGCATTATACTTATTTCAGACACTTCCAGTCTCCCCACCAGAGGGCACCATAGCCTCGCTGCAGGCGGATATTTTGCGCTTCATGTGGGCAGGGTCTAGACTGCGTATGCAACAGAAGTTGGGGTACTTGGGGGCAGAGAGTGGGGGATCCCAAACTTAATGGATTACTTTAAAGCGGCCCAGTTGAGATTCCTAGTTGAGTGGAACAGGGCGGAGTCAGAGAAGAGATGGTTATTCCAAGACAGGGCGGAAGCAGGGCTCTCACTGTGGAAAATCCCTTTTTAAAAGAAACCAGATAGGCCAAAAAGTCTCCAGAGGTCACCAATCACGAACACTGTGAGGAAGATTTGGGATGCTGTGGCGGTTAAAAGGAAGCTTACGACATTCCCCTCACCTATGACACCACTTCTAGAAAATAGGGATTTTACGCCGGGAATGGAGAGTAGGGTTTTCAGGGCATGGCAGGAATCACAATGCCAATCCGCGGGACACCTGTTTGACACAGAGGGCTTCATTCTCTTTCCACAGTTAAAACAGGAATAAGAGCTGCCGGAATCAGAAAGACTACGATATTTGCAAATCCGGCATTGGTTGCTTAACCCAACCATGAGGCCACAGGTCAGCGGTAAACTAACAGCATATGAAAAATGGCTGATTACAAAACAGAATGATATGGGACTGATCTCAGAACTCTTTGCTATGCTGCAACAGCCAACCCCACTGCACTCCACACCCAGCCAAAATAGGTGGGCGAAGGAGTTGGGAAGAGATTTATCAAAAAAGGAGTGGGGAGAAATGTATTATAGGGCTAAGTACACAGCGCGCAATGTGTCCAGCATTGAGACGGCTACCAAGATAGCTACTTATTGGTACCTTACTCCAGTACGTCTTCATAGGGGTAACCCGGACCGCAGCCCCACATGCTGGAGGGGCTGTGGGAAAGAGAGGACTCTGGTGCACATATTGTGGGAATGCCAGGCCTTGACAGCTGATTGGTCTAGAATTCTGGATGAAATCGACCACCAGTTTGAAACACAGATCCCAAGATTTCCAGGTTATGTGGTTCTGGGCTTGCCCAATCCGTTAACATTTCCACTAAAATCTCGCAGAGGTAGGCAGATGGGGTTAGCGCTGGGGGCAGCGCTTCAAAATATATTAGCACATTGGGGGACACAAACGACACCCACATAATTAGGATGGCTGCATAGGCTCTGGTTTATTCTCGGAATGGAGCGCATTAACGCCACCCTGACAAACGCTGAAACGTCATTCAAGGAAGTGTGGAAACCTTTCCTCTCACTCCTATCAACGGAGTTTAATGAAATCACTTGTCCGAGATACCTCGGCTTACTGCGGTTAACAGACGAAGAACGAAAACTCCCAAATGCCGAGAGAACATAGAATGAAAGGCCTGTGGATCCCTAGAGTCCTCTTCAATGGGAGAACAGAGAATACCGGTCATGGAGGGAGGGGGAGGGGTAGGGTAGTTCGATTTTGTTGTAAATTGTTGTGCTGTGTTTTTTTTTTTTATGTCTCCTTTATTCTGTTTTTTTTAAGAAGAGCAAGAGGGGCAATTACAGTACATATGGGACAGTGCATAAGAGAGAGGGGACTCATATGGAAGGTGGGAATTAGAATTAGAATATAATCAAAAGTCCCTAGAAGTGTGTTTATGTACTTAAAGTAATTGTGAAGATGTTGAATTTTAATGTGAATCAACAAACCAATAAAAAAGATTTAAACTTAAAACAGCTTTAAAGACATCCCAGTTACACTGGGATGTAACTTTGGGATGTTTAATTGAAAGTACTCCTCAATATGCAACTGAATATCTGTTCTTTGTATTGGTCACCTAAGTATTGCAGGGTGTAGTATACATCTATGGGCAACTCCCTCATGGCTCCAAGTTATTGATTCAAGGAAGATAAGTCTTTTCCTATGCAGCATTTTCTTTTTTATAAATATTTTTATTGGTGTTTTACAAAAAAAAAAAAAAAACTCAACATCCATCTCCTTCAAGACACTTTACAAATTACTGTTTCTCCATATAGACAATGTAGTCATCCACATGATACACAGATAGGCCATCAACAGTGCTCACAAGACTGTACCCCGCTTAGTATGCAGCATTCTTGTTCAGGAATTGTTTCCCTGTTTGTTTACACCACCCAATTAATAATTCAGTTTTTAGAAAAAGTCTTAGAACTCATCTAGTTGTTTCATGTTATCTTCATTATGGCAGTTTCAGCACAGGGTCGCTATTGGTAACTGCGCACCCAATAAAACATTTAACATAAGATAGTTCAACAGGTGCATGATGTAAGAGCACAACTGGGTGTATTTTAGAATCAGGCACTATGGGCATTATTCACCAGTCCATATTCAATCTTTGAATATGTCCTATGTACATGGGAGACTAATTTAAACTCTGCCTGATATGAGTGATACACTCTCCAGGGATAATGTAGGCCAAACAACTATATTGTGTTTATGAGGGTTTTGGAAAAGGCTCCTGGTTAGGTCATGTGTGCGACTGATCTATCGCTCCTCATGTCCCTGACAAGATTAAAGTCTCCTGGTATACTTAAGTCACCCAAAGCTAAACCAGCAAGCATATTGAAGGTGGACACTGGGGCAATATCTAGGCCCACATTTGGGACATATACTGTGGCTATTATAGTGTGTCTGCCCCTGTATGTATCCTGGAACCATAATATATTTATGTTATCTTTTTTGTTTGCTAAGAGGGTTAAGCCCAAAGATTCATGGAACAAGAAAGTTACTGTGTTGTGTTTGTTTTGACGAAGTGCCAATTCCATGTACAGTGCCTGTATTTCTAGCTGCTGTCACTGCTCAACCTTGTACAGTGTCTCTCATCTCTTCAACTTTATGCTCTAAGTTTAGTCCATGAGTGTTGTTGAGCCTCACCAGTTGTGCCATTGATTCCACTGAAAGATTGCAAGGGTTCCCCAGTTTCTTCTGCAAGTGTGATACCCAGAAATCATGTTACTTTATTAGCACCATATTCCCCACTGCTACAGCTTGCTAGACTACAGCTTGTAGTGCTTCAGTGGATTGTCTTGTAAGGGTCACAAACTCCCCAGAGTGAATACTGACACTAGCACCCAAAAAAAACTAGTGACCCTCTTCTAGGTGTGCTTCTTCGGCGTCATTATTCTTTTATAGTGCAGCGAATCAATGTGATAAAGCCCTGGGCCAACTTGTTACAGGGCTGAAAATTCACATTAGACACAAAGGTTGTGGTCCAGTTCAATGCTTTGTGTTGTGGCAGAGATCTACGGCAACTCACCTTTGCTGTTTTGTAGTCACCATATTTGTCAGGCTCGCAAAAGAGGTTTGGCCCATATGCCGCAGTAATTCCATTACGATCCCATTTGGTGTCTTCAGAGAAGGAGAGCTCTTGAATCATCCCAATTTGTTGCCTGCGTGGACCTGTGACATATCAGGAGAAGCCCGTGGATCCCTTTGCCCATTCAACCCCCTCCATCTTGGTGCTATGTAATTTTGGTTCAACTAGAATTGAATATCAGATATAAAGAAATTTAAAAAAGAATTGCATTTCAGATGAGGCAATGCTCATACAGTGGCAATGTCATCAGAGGCCCAGAGGGCATTGCCATTTTCTCACATATTGCTAAGTTCAGGGCCCTGCATGATCAATGCAGCCTTGCAGTCCTAGATCAGCATGATTCTATGCTGCCTGTTTTTTAATGTCCTTAAAATGACGCTTTTCAGTATTGCACATTGCTTCTTATTTGGCATTGCCGCTCCATATTCTCACTCCCAACACACGCCTTCCAGACCATCAGGCCCTAGCGGCAGCTGTGTAGTATCCACTCTCACCTCAGCTCCAGTAGAGTTCTGCATTTGGGGTGTTTGCCTCCGCATCACAGAGCTCCTCCACTTCAGAAATGCCAATCTCCTCACCTGTGGCCTCTGTATCCTCCAGTCTGGTGGATTCCTTCTCCCTTGATCTTCATTCTGAGGCCTTGCTGCCAGCCGCCGGGGCTTGTCTCAGATTTTCCAAAACCAATGGACTGGGTCCATATTCGAGAACCACCACCTCACTCCCCTGTTGTGGCCGACTGCTCTCATAATATCTGTGATGGAGCAGGATTTTTGCTGGGTCACAATCCTTGGCTGCTGCTCTTTCTCTTCTGGCTCCAGACTTAGATGCAGGGGCCGTTTTGTCTGGGGTTTCGTTGGCGGGATTCCACCAGGAATATAGGCACCTTGTCTTAAGGCCAATGTGACAATAGAACTTTCTGACCATGATAACTCGAAACTGCATGTTGTAGAGAGATGGGTTAAATACTTCCCAGTTCAGCCTAACCATGCCCACATGTTTGAGACATTCCGGGAGTTTGACGCACAAGGGTGAAGACCTAGTGCTCCTCTTGAGCTGTGAAATCAGCAAATGGACTGTGGCCTGTTCAGGAGGATGGCTGGGTATGTGCTCTTCCTTAAACAGGGCCACAGGGTGCTGTCCCAGTTGTCTCTTTGCACTTGTTCTCTCGTTCAAGGATAGGTCACTCCTCTTAGGGGGAAACAGCTTTTTTTTTTCTTTCAGACAACTCTTTGTGATTTTGGTAGGTCCTCAGCCTTGTCTGTAGCACCTCCACTGGTCCTCACCCTGCCACATCTCCACTCATTGGTACTTTAGAGACTCTCCCTGACGTGCAGTGTCCTGGTTATAGATGTCCAAAACATATTTAAAACTGATGGCACATGTTGAAAGGAGGGGCCCAGTCCAAAATGTGCTATCTTCAAATTTGAACTCTCCATTCACCCAGAGCAACGAGCATGTTCGCTGTCAATTTCTTAGTAGTGCATCCCTACAGCACAGAGTACAGAAAACTGACAGTATATGAATTGAGCACTCCATTATCCCAGGTCAGACAACTCTGTCATAAGGGTGCTGCTGCACGCCATGTTGCTCACATAAAAGGGAGCGCCACATACATTATCTCTTTCTATCTTTCTTTCCCTCAACAGGAATATGTTCATAAAGTAGTTCTGACATGACACAAGTAACAGAAGGGATCCAGGCATTTTATTCATTCTCTTCCACTACTGCAACATGAGACCAGACATGGGGAATGTCTACCTGCAACAATATTGACAATATTACTACAGCTAAATAAAAATGATTACTCAAAAGCTCAAAGTGTGAACATAGTATTAAACTTGGCCTTAATACACGTCAAGAAGTCAAATATAATCTCAAAGTGAACAACGTTCTTGAGGAGGATAACTGTCATATTCTCGGCAAGATTAAAGTGTGGTGCTCAGATAATGCAACCTCACTACTTCGTGAGTTCTTATCTCATCACAAAATAATCTGAAAGAAAAGTTGCTAGGTATGGTGGTGAAGTTGCACGAATCCACCTACATCTCTTAATAGAGCTAATCTTCTATGAAACACACACTTGCACACTGGTTCAGAAGTCAAGCCTCATCTTTCAACAGCAGACATTGGAATTGAAATGATTAAGTAGTGGGAGGACTATGGATGAGCTCCCACCAAGCAAAGTAATCCAGTGCCTAAAAATTAAAAGGTATGTCTGAAAGAGGAGTCCTGGGCTTGAGCCTAGTAGTTGTAGTATAGAGAAAGGCTTCTCTTACAGAAAAATGTGTGTAAAGTGTGCTATCAGCACCAAACAACATCAATGTCAAGAACTTAAATAGATAAAATTCCCAAACCACTGTAATCAAAAATACAAATGATTCAAATGACACCAAAACAATGACAAATGGAAAGGTGGTCAGGAGTTATGTATTTTTAAAGAAAATAAAAAGCGTCCATAAAAATGTCCCGAAATGTAAGTGTCAATATTAATCGATGGGGCACGAGTGATTGCATTTGAAGTGCCCTTGCAGGTTCACTGTGATGGATCCGATAAAGCATAGCAGTTTGCCCCAATCAACAGTTTGTGTTTCTGGAGATCAAAATATTCCAGTCAGGCAAGACAGGTTGCTGTGGCTGCCAAGGGCTATGTCGAATTCTGTTTGCTGCTGAAGCATTGGGTTTTGGCACTAAAAGCTCTAAGTGGGACACACTTGAAAACTGTAGCCGCAAATTGCTCCCACCTCTAGGATCACTTTGCCACCTTTTCCTGCAATTGCAATGTACATTTGCATTTAGTCACTTTTGTGGAGCTGGAAAAACTCCATGAGATTAAGGTATGGCAGCTTGTCACAGATTCATGAGATTAGATACCTTCCGTGTGAGATGCCCCTTAAGCTTTGTTTTCTTTGGCAAAAAAAGCACAGGTGGAATAAATAAGGAATTATTTTCTGCCATTCTTGCATCTTTCTAGGATAGCCTATGCACCTTGTCCTTGTCATCCAGTGGTTGAATAACATTTTAAATCCCAGCGTTTCCAAAAAGTGATTAGTTCTTCTAGGAAGCTACAAATGATCACATACTTTTTGGAGCTCATTGGGGATCCAATCCACAGGTTCAAGGGAAGGGGCTGCTGACTCCATCCCTTTTTTCCTCGGGGCCATAGCCAAAGTCCGATCCCACCGGTGTTGCTAATTCCACTTCCAAGTGGGCGTTTTGTGCTTACTTTCCCTTCAGGGCAGCTTCTCTGACCTTTTGAAAACATCTCCCAAAGCTTTTGTATCAAGGGGAAGTCTGATCAAAGGTCCCAGTCCTTTTTTGAGCAGCAAGCGGTCTTCTTCTCTTTTGTTTCTACAAGTTCCAGGGAATGTTCTTATGTCTAGGTGATGGAATCGCCAAGATATAATGGTAGACCAGCAGGGGTTGGTGGAGGACCCAGAATCTTTCCTCTCCAAGTTCCCATGCTGGGCCCTTTTCAACTTTTCAGCAAATTATATTTCTTTTTTTTTAAATTTATCTTTTTAAAGTAACAAAACAGTAATCACATCTTACATTACAGTTATTAAAAACACGACCAAGAATTATTACATTGAGTCATAAGTTGGCATTGTCAATCGATATTTGGGCCTCGAACTTCTTCGCCCTCACATATTCCAGTGTTACCTTCAATTGGTCCCTGAATGAATCAAGGAGTGTATTGTTTGTCCCACTGGGGGCGTACACGGACTCCCTCTAGATTCATTCCATTTACCCCAAATTTTCACCCATTTTCTCGGGCACCCTCTTTTCACATAGACTGACTTCTCCACCATCATACACCAGTCCATATCCCTCTTCCAGTCCCAGAGCGTTGGCGGGGGTGAGCACCCCAGTGACGGGCTATGTTGTGTTTCGCCAACATTAGGCCCAGAGTAACTCAGGTTTGATCCGCTCGCCGCAGGTTTGCCTCCACCCACACGTTTAGGAGGCACCATTTAGGTGAGGGTGTAAGCTCTTCTCCCACAATTCCAGGCATACACACTACTACTGACTGCCAATAGTCATGAATCCAGGGACATGTTCATATTATATGGTAGAACCCCTCCTCCCCACACTTTCTGCTGCAGGTTGCGTCTGCCCTTCTGCCCATCTTCACAAGTGTAACACAGGAGATGTATGCTCTGTGTAGGATTTTGAACTGGACCAGTCTGAAACGGGCCCCAATGGCCACTTCTCTCGGGGAGGCTAAAGCCTCGGGCCAGTCCTCGTCTTGTACGTTTGTAATGTCATGTCCGCAATGGACTTAAGGGTTGTAAGAGTGTCCGGCAAATTGCTAATAAGTTTTTGGTATGTGAGCGAGATTGCTTTTCGAGTTAAGTGTTCCTCAAGCAGTCTACATTCCAGTGGCGACGACTCCGGCAGGTCTGACCCCCGGGGCACCGCTGTCTATATAACATGACGGATCTGTAGGTAGTGGAAGTATTCTGTTTGGGCCAGTTCATGCATTTTTGTAGCTGTTCGAACGAAACTATATCTTCCCACGTGTGCAGGTCCCCCAGCCTTGAGATTCCTATTAAGTCCCATTAGTCAAACCCCTTTCTAATTCCCATAGCAGCTAGTTGTTGGGATTCCCAAAGAGGTGTGGCTTTGGTGATGTTATTTTTCCATCCTAGTTTGGACAGAGTTGAGTGCCACTGGCGTACTGTCAACACCGTGGGACCCACCAGAGAGAGTCGCCGTGGTTCAGTATAGAGCCCGTGGTGGTATCCCCTTGGCCTTAGGACCAGTCGATCCATTTGGTAAGCAGGTTCTGATAGTGGTTGGTGGACCCATTAGTTTATGGTTACTAGTTGGGCTGCCTTGTAGTATGTTTGAATATGCTGCAGTGCAATTCCTCCATCGTACCAACTACAGGTCAGTTTACTGAGGGCAATCCGTGTGGGGCCCCCATCCCACAAGAGGGAACACACTGCACGGTCTATTGAGCTAAAATACGAGTCAGGAACCGGGAAAGGCGTGTTTTGTAAGATGTATAAAAATCACGGCAGCACCATCATTTTAAACAGTGGCGCTCTACCCAAGAGTGAGAGTGAGAGGTCACGCAAGTGATGGACATCGCTCTTGAGGCGTTCCAAGGGAGTTTGAAATTTTGGGCCTGAAAGCGCACCTTATCTGTTGTTACGAAGATGCCCAAGTATCGGAATCCTTCTGTAGCCACCTCTGCCTCACATTCAATCGGTAAAATCGGTCTTTGTCCACTAAGAACAAACACCACTGACTTGGCCCAGGTGATAATATAACCTGAGTATCTTCCAAACGTAGCGAAAATATTTAGTATTCTCACAATAGAGGAGCAGGGAGATGCAACATATAGTAGGATATTGTCGGCATACAGCGAGATCCTATCTTCCCAATCCTCTGACCAGCGCAAACCGCGTATTATTGGATCTCTACAGATCCATGTCGCCACTGGCTCCAACATCAATGCGAAGATTAAGAGGGATAGGGGACAACCCTGCCTTGCGCCTCGTTGTAGAGGAAACACACGAGATTTCTCCCCATTAACCACTACCTGTGCCTCGGGTTCTGTATATAGAAGGCTGAGCCAGGATAGGAATCGCGGTCCAAATCCCATTTGCTTGAGCACTGCGACCATGTAAGGCCATTCTAGGGTGTCAAAGGCCATTCGCGCGTCCAGGGATAGGACCGCTGCATCTTCTCTGATCCTGTGGGCACGTCCCAACACTCCATGGAGGCAAGGAAGAGGTGTGGCGTCGCGGCCAGGGCGACTGACGCTGGAATCTGGGGCTCACGGTTCGATCCCCGGCACCGGCGGCAGGTCAGCCCAGCACCATGTGACTCTGGGCAATAGCTTGCTTAATCTTCCCGACGGCCCCCAGCACCGGGATGCCTTCGGGTAGCTGTTCGCGCTTTACAAATACTGGATTTACATTTACATTTACTTGAGATTAAGGGCTGTGTTTTGACCTGGCATAAATCTGGATTGGTCCGGATGGACTTAGGTGGGGAGCAGGGGGAGAAGCCACAGGGCCAATAGCTTTGCAAGAATCTTTGCTTCTGAGTTTAGCAACAATATCGGTCGATAAGACGTACATTGGTCCCTTGGTCTCCCCTCCTTGTTTATTGCCACTATTGTCCCCAACCTCTGATCCATCCGGAGTCTAACGAGTGTCCTGCTTTCATCGAATATTGCCAATAAGTGCGGGGCGTTTATCTGTGCCGTGAGCTTGTATAATTCTATTGGGATACCATTCGGTCCCAGTGCTTTGCCTGACTTCAGGGCTCTAATAGCTTGCGTTACTTTGGCTACAGTCAGGTCTTCCTCAAACAGCTGACTTTCTTCTTCCGTCAAAACCACGAGCGAAATATCCTCCAGGAACTCTAAGGATTCCTGTTCCGAATATATCGTGCTTGTGGAGTAGATCCCAGCGTAGTGGTCTGGAAGGCCTCAACGATTTCTAAGGGGTCTCTGAGGGTCTCTCCCGAGTTAGAGGTGATGGAAGGGACCCATCTACTTGCTCTCTCGCGCTGATCCAACCAGGACAGCAATTTATCCCCTTTGTCGCCAGTTTCGTATACTCGGTGTTCTGTTTCTTTAATTTTGTTCCTGGCCTCTTCTGTCACACAGTCTCTATAGTCTTGCTGTTTGAGTTTTAGTGTATGCTGTAAGTCGTCGTCGTAATTTCTTACTATTTGAAGTTCTAGGTCTAGGATGTCCTGTTCGAGTTTTGTTACTGTCGCTCTCTTCTCCTGTTTGTGCCCTGAAATCATTGAGAGGGCCTGTCCCCTTACCACCGCCTTGTACGCTTCCCATAATATCTGTGGTGATGAGACTGTATTAATGTTTTCCTGAAAGTAAAGGTCAGTGGCCTCAGTCAGACCCTTTCTTATTGTTGGTACTTTGATATTCCAGGGATTAATGGCCACTGGGCCCGAACTCCGCGTGTCACCCACCCTATATCTTGCCCATATGGAAGAGTGATCCGAGATACCCCTCGCTAGGTGTCTTACATTGTGAAATGGGGAAGGAGTGAGGGGAGGAAAATTAAAAAGTTGATTTGCGACCAACTTCCATGAACTCCTGAGTGAAACGTGTATTCTGGTGTAATGGGGTTCAGGGATCTCCAAATATCGATGAGGCCCAATGCTAAGAGAAATTCTGCCAATCATGTTTGCGTGGGACTGGGGACTCTGGGTGGCGAACGGTCAAGAAAGTCACAACCCATCATGTTAAAGTTACCTCCCATATATAGACGACCCACTGGAAAATCAAGTATAAGAGTACCCAGATCTGTCAAAGTTGAGTCTTTTAGCTTTGGAGGGATGTATACTGACAGGATATTTATTGCTTCACCTGCCCATGATCCCGAGATCGCTGCATATCTGCCCAGTCTGTCAGACCACGTCTTTTCTATTATGAGGGGTAGTCCTTGTTTGAGGAGAATCCCAGTGCCTCTTGAGCCCGATGTGTATCCTGCATGTACTTTTATTTCGTAATCCCAACGATTTAGAGCCTTACATCTGTTTCCCATGAAATGGTTCTCTTGTAAGAGAACCACATCCAGGGAGTGTCTCTTAATGAACTGGAGCACTATGCCTCGCTTGACTTTACTCCCCAAACCATTTACATTCCAAGACATTAGTCTAATTTCAGCCTTGGATTGTCCTGTCATGTGATGGCTCATCTATTTTTCCTATTGGGCATGTGTTGTGGCTCCACTGGATCTCTCCCCCCACAGGACACTATCAAGCCACTAATGATGGTCGTAATGTAATGGACGTGTTGATGGATATTTCCTGCTCGTTTCTTGAAACATATGAAAATGCACAGCAAAACAACTAAGAAAATTTGAACAACCCCCCCTCCCTTCCCCGCCCCCTACTACGCCCTACCCTGCCTGATGGTGCCCCAATTGCCCGCCCTCCCAACTCAGCAGAGAGCCTGTCGATCCCTCCCAACTTATTGAACATAGGGAACGTATGCTTGCCCTTCAACTCTTTCCCTACTGCATCTTCGGTCCTACGGTTATTCCATCTGTGATTAGTATAGAGTTAACATTTTCATCAGTTCAGTAGTGGTTCATTGTCTCAGCCCAGTCTGGCTTAGGCCGCTAACGGGGCCCGATGAGGTATCTGCCCCATCCTATTATGTTAGCTGGGGAACAGATCGTTCGGGCCAAAGTTACTCTAGCAGACAGTTGCCCAGCAGGTCAAAGAAGGTGCGTTTCTCTTGTCCGGTACCAGCTACTTGGGGAAGCAACCCATCTTTTTATGACACATCTCCGGAAAGGGCATCCTCAGCCGGTCGATCGTTTGGGCCCATCGCTGTTTTCCTTGGTCTTTCACGACGAGCCCCGTTGCCAGCGCCTCCAACTGTCATCCACCCTTCTACCCATTCCCATCCCGGTGTAGCAAAGAACCAAACCCTCCCCTTGGACTCCACCTGCAAGCGTGCTGGGAAAAGCATAGAATACTTCACCCCTTTATCTCTGAGCGCTTTCTTCACCGCTATGAAGCTGCGCCTCAGTCTTTGTGTTTTTAGGGTGAAATCCGGGAAGAAGATAACCTGTGAGTTCTCAAATAGGACTGGTGGGGCTGCACAGGCAGTTTGCAGTATGGCATCGCGATCTCTGTAGTTAAAGAGACGTGCTATGATGGGTCTCGGTGGGGCTCCGGGTTTGGGGCGCCCCCCAGGCACACAATGATCTCTTTCTACTGTGAAAAACTTTGAGAGTCCTTTTGGCTGGAGGTGCCCACAAATAAAGTCTTAGACGAATAGATCAGTAGCTGATCCCTCGGCCCTCTCCGGACTCCCAGAATTTGAACGTTGTTCCGTCTCGATTGTCCTTCCTGATCTTCTAGCCTGGCCTCCAGTTGGAAATTGAGCGTTTGCATTTCTTTCATTTGAGCCTTTAGTGTTCAGGTGTCCTGCAGCAAAGTTTTTGTAGAGTCTTCTACTGTTTGCACCCTTGCCCCCATATTGCATAAATCTGCTCGGATTAACGAAACCTCCGTCGTAACTGAGTCTATCCGTCTCTCAAGCGCTGTTTGTACCCCTCGTATGGCCGCCATGATGTTGTGTAGGGATAGCGTATCTTCGCTCGTTTCTGCCTGGGCCTCTGGGGGTAAGCGTTCGTAACGAGATTCTTGGACCTCAGTTCCCTTCGGAAGGGTAAATTTGTCCAGTTTCATCTGATGACTGCTCCTAATGTTCTTCCCCCCAGTCAATGTGGAGCTTGGGCTGTGCTGCATTCGCGGTAGTCTTCGTTTGGGACACTGGGTGAGCTGCTGCTGCTTGCCAGGAGCTACTGTGGCGGCCCCTGCGGCCCGTCAGGTTTTCACCCTGTTCCACCGACAGTTCGTCATCTCCCACTCACCGGCTGGTGAGTGGGGTAATTGTGGGCTCAGCACACTGCTCCTACCTGCAGTTACTTAAGTTCTTGCCCCCTGCTAGTCTTCTCCGTTATGGATTGACTCCTGCTCGTGTCCAACAAGAGAGGGGTTGGGGGGAGCTTGATGTTTTCTGGGCGCTTCGATCTGTACCAAAGAACTCCCACCCCGACCGCCGGGAATCCGTGCTGCAATCAGTTTTTTCTCTGCCGGTGGGCAGGCCTGCGGTCAAGTACTCACTGTGTGGCCACTTCTCCTCCGGTCCGATCGGCCTCCGCCTCCGTTTTCATTCGGCTGCCATTGGGCAACTTTCCCTTGCTGCCTGTCCTTGGTCCGGACTTCAGGCCTCACACTCACTTGTTAGTCCGGCACTGCCTCTGGGGGAAGGGCACCATCGCCGCGCCCTCTTGCGTTAAAAAAAATAGGGGGGTGGGAGGCGGGTCTCAGACCCTACAACAAGCATCCAGGACCTGCTGGCTCTGGCGCCCCCCTCGATCAGCAGGATCAATGGGGTGGATGTAGCCCCCCCAAAAATCGAGACCGGTGCCCCGTCCTCTCTGCCAGGCCTCAATCCAATCTCCAGACCTGCGTAGTGTTACTGGGGAGGGGTCGCTGAGCCAATCCTGCTATCACCGTCTCCACGGGCAGCTGCAATTTTCTTATCGGCGCCTCTGTCGGTCACAGAGCTCCATCCGTCGTCCCTTCCACTCCCAGTCCGCCCACCTCAAGCCTTGGGCGGATGGGAGGAGGAGTGTCTCCGAGTCTAGCAGGGAACTTCGGCCTCGCTTCAGCGGGGCGCTGTCAGGGTTAGTGTGCAGCGCCCGGTCCACCTGGCATGGTGGGAGGCTGACTCCAGGTCACCTCCGGTCGCCGATTCAGCCGCGCCCCGCGCTCACCTGCGGCCACGTCTCCTCAACTTCGCCTTTGTTTTTAGGGGCGTTTCCTTTCGCTGCAAATTTAGGCCGGTGCTTCGTCTGGAACCATGCCACGGACCGGGATTAAACTTGCGCCTTCCGCGGATCGCCAGCCCGGGCACTTCGATGGTGATTCCGTTCCTTCGCCACCTCTGCCCACGATCCGTTGTGGTGTTTTGGTCGGATGTTTGACGGATTTACAGGGGTTTATGGAGATTGAGTTGCGGAGCCGCTCTAGGCAGCGGCCATCTTCGTTCGTGGCAAGCCACGCCCCCCAGCAAATTATATTTTTTAAGCTAAAGCATTCCAGAAAGAACTATTTTAGGGGTTTTGCAAAATAACAGACAGATATTTGGACTGCTAGTGCTGCACAAGCAAGCCAATTGTCTTAAGTAAGCTATTAAGTCAAATATTTCCCTTTGCCTACCATTACAAAACATACCAAACGTAGTCCTGATCCCCAGCCCCTCCACCCAGTGCCCCCCACACCCCCAGTGGAGTAATGGAAGCCAATCTGCCTGCTTGGGAAAATGTCAGTTTCAAAGGCGTATTCACACCAGATCTCTGCTTTCACATAAACAAGAAACCTTCTGAGTCTGCTTTTTAGGTCGAGCATCAGCGTGCATGCGCTGTCTGAAAGACCTTTTGTAGTCAAGAACCCACTTTATTTCCGCCTGCTACTTACCATTGGTTCCCTCCTCCGTCGCTCCTCTTTGCTGCATCCTAAGTCGCGGCCGATACCTCCCTTCCGGTCAAGGCTAAGGAGCACCAGCCAACCACGGTCTCCTTATGCTTACTTTGTTTATCTGTTGTATAGCAAACTTTTTTTTAAAAAGGTTGCTTGACGCCCGTAGTTCCTTCTGCCTTCCCACCACCCTCCGACACAAATGCAACCCTCCCACACAAATGCAGTGTGTTTCCTTTAAACAGACGCGTGCCGGTCGCAAGAAACCTTTTGAGTCTGCTTTTTAGGTCGAGCATCAGTGCACATGCGCTGTCTGCAAGATCTTTTATAGTCAACAAACCCACTTTATTTCCGCCTGCTACTTACCATTGGTTCCCTCCTCTGTCGCTCCTCTTTGCTGCATCCTAAGTTGCTCTCGCAGCCGATACCTCCCTTCCGGTCAAGGCTAAGAAGCACCGGCCAACCACGGTCTCCTTACGCTTACTTTGTTTATTTGTTGTATAGCAAACTTTTTTTTAAAAAGGTTGATTGACGCCCGTAGTTGGTTCTGCGCTTCCACCACCCTCCGACACAAATGCAGCCCTCACACACAAATGGGGTGTGTTTCAATTAAACAGACGGCGCGCCCGTCGCTGCTTCCACCCAGTGGCTAAAAAATACAACACAGGACAAAAAGAAGAAAAAAAACAGAATTACACATTAAACATTTCCTGCAGGCAGGCCACTTAAATGGCTTACATGTCCGCAGATTGATTGACAAATTAGCAATGGATACGGACAAGCTCAGCCTGGAAGAATGATTAACAAAACGCATTTACGCTTAATCGATGTTCAGTGAAATATGTGACAAAATGGGTTCCACTTTGTGCGCCGGCCTTCATGTCAGTACTGTATAAAATCATGTCGCATTCAACATCAAAATTAAATGAGAGCAAGCCGTACCCTGGCTGGACTCAGAGAACTGAACTGAGCGAAATAGCTGTGCGCACTGGGATGATTCAGCACCGAGTTATCTGATAGATCAGAGAGGTGGCAAGTTATTGCAGCCCTCGGGGTCACCGAGCACTTTTTCATTGACTCAATAAGGTTTCTTTATTTTTCAGAGAACGGATCTCACCCCGGTGGTCAGAGCTGTAATGAAGCAAGTTGATGATATTACTTACATCTGTAGTAGTGTACCACATTCTTCTCACCTGTGAACACAATATTTTCTTTTCCTTTACAGCGTCAGTATTCAAACTGCTGCATATGTATCCTTCATTCACTTTGAGGCGAAATGCGTCTTCCAATTAGGACATGTGTGACAAACAATTGCTTTGTGCGCTCTGCAGAGAGGCCAAGGACTGGATGAGCAAGTAGTCTGAACATAATTATAACCCACTGGCATGGTCTGTGAGAAACTCCCTCTGCCTTCACCCTAAACGCCAGAGCTCACAACTGCGCCCCCTGTACACACCATCCAACAACCTGAAGTAACCCAGCCATCTAAAAGCAACTCTATACACAGTTTGCCCTATACAAGAGTCATTAGTCATACTTATTTTTTATTTTTATTTTAAAAGTTTTATATAGCGCTAGCTAGACCCGTGGGTATCAGAGCGCTTTACATACACACTGTACAAAACCAAAGGAAATTGCATTACTTAGTAGGAAGGCAGTAGGGAAGCAAAAACAGAGATAAAAAATACAACATGAAAAATAGATAAACAGTGCAGCGGAGGGAGAGAAAACAAACGAAGGTGGTTAACACAGACCGGTCACCACTATCCTTGAATGTCAAGAGAGAGAGAGGAGTTAACTCGGATATTGAAGTCTAGGTTAGTTGATGTTGGTCAGGAAAGTATTTGTTAAGGAGATGGAGTTTCAGGTCCCTTTTGAAACAGGAGAAGGAGGGGTTGCATCTGAGGACTCTAGGGAGAGCGTTCCATAACCTGGGAGCGTTGCCAGAAAACGATCGGTATTGGGTGGTTTTCTTTTTCAGTTTCGGAGGGATAAGAAGGAGTGAGTTAGAACTTCTCAGTGTTCTGGATTGACCTGCTCTTACCAGTTTGTTGTTCAGGTAGTTGGGGGCCGGAGAGTGAAGGGTTTTGTGTGTGATGCAGGCCAGCTTGTAAATACACCTCCCTTCCATAGGAAGCCAGTTGAGGGAGTTGAGAGCTGGAGTGATGTGTTCAAATCTTTTCACTCCAGATATGAGTCGAGCGGCCATGTTCAGCACTGCCCTTAGTGGGGCTAGGTGAGCTTTTGGAGTCCCTGTTAGGATGGCGTTCCCGTAGTCGATTTTAGAGAGAACTAGGGATTGAACTACTGTTTTGAGGTCATCCTGGGGAAGAAAAGGTTTCAATTTCTTGAGGTGTTTTAGTGAGAAAAGAGCACCTTTTGCAGAGTTTTTGATGTGGGCCTCCATTGATAAGTTCTTGTCAAGGGTGATGCCTAGCGACTTCACTGAGTCGGATAGGACGAGGGGGCAGTTTAGGGCAACCAGATTCTTGAGCCACTCTTGGATTGGTTGATGGTTGCTTTTTGGAGAGAATAGGATTAGTTCCGTTTTATCTGGGTTGAGCTTTAAGTGGTTAGTGTTGAACCAAGTTTGGATCTCGGTTAGAGTGACATTGAGGTGTCGGATGTCGTTGGGAGACTTGATTTTGAAATAGATTTGGGTGTCGTCAGCGTAGAGGTGGTAGTTCACTCCCGCTTTTTCAAGATGATTGTGAGGGGCTCCATGAAGAGATTGAAGAGGGACGGGGAGAGGATCGAGCCTTGCGGGACCCCAAGTGTGACTTTTGTTGGCTTCGAGAGACAGAGGTTGATTTTAATTTGTTGCGAGCGGTGTTGAAGGAAGGAGGTGAACCATTTTAGTACTGTGCCATTAATGCCGGAGCGTTTCGACAAGGTCTCCAGAAGAGCTGGATGATTTACAGTGTTGAATGCCGCAGATAGGTCAATAAGGATGAGAAGGCAGGCATCACCTTCATCTAAAGCCTTGTGAATATCGTCAGAGATGTTGAGCATAGCTGTTTCAGTGCTACAGCCTTTCCTGAATCCTGATTGAAAGGTGTCGAGGAGGTTGAACTCATCAATGTGTTTGTTGAGTTGGTGGAGAACGCATTTCTCCAATGTTTTCGCAAGGAACGGGAGGTTGGAGATAGGTCTGAGGTTGTTAAGATCATTAGGGTCGGCCCCTGGTTTCTTGAGAATGGGTGTGATTTGTCCTAGTTGAAGGGAGTCTGGGACACAGCCTGAGATGAGAGAGGCATTGATGATTTTTGTCCAGAAAGGGGAAATGGTGTGGTTGAGTTCTTTTATAATTGTGGATGGGAGGGGGTCCATAGTGTGGGAGGAAGGTTTTAGGGTAGAGATTATACTGAAGACCTCGTTTTCCGACATTAGCTCAAAGTCGGACCAATGCGCATTGTTTTTTAGCTGGAGGCCGACCTGATTGTCCTTGGTAAGAACTCTTTCTGATTGGTCAAGGGTGGTTAAAGGGGGGCAGGTTAAGAGGGAAGGAGGGTTTGCGGTTTGGAGGAAGGATTGATCAATTTTTGAGACTTTATTAGAGAAGAAGGTGTCAATTTCTTCACATCGCTCTTTGGTGGCTATGATTTCGTTAGAGGGAGTGCAGTTTGTTTGGCTTTTCATACTTTGCAAAGCAAGAAACTACAGAAACACAATATCTGAAAAAAGTATGTATTCGTAGGCAATATAAGAAGAAGAAAAATGAGAAATTTAAAAAGTGGCTGCATTGTTTACTTGTACCTTATGGACTTTGTTGAGAAATGGACCTGTATCCTTGATGCAACCTGAACTCTATGTTGATTGCAGGCTGCGCAGTGCCGCCAGTGTCTGGGTGGCATGAAGATAAGTAATGCTCATGATTTCATACAGTAAGTGATGCAACCTGGCTTCGGTGACTGGAGACATTGGAGTGCAGAGCGCTGGCACAGGATAGGTCCCCGTAGCTACCTCAGCAGGCAGGAGAACATTGCTTTAGCGGATGTCACCTCCAATTATGCAACCACCATCTTGGTCTCCAGGGACATGCCCCTCTGCTTAAAGTTCATATCCTGGCCGCATTGTGAATCGGAGGCAGAGATCGTTATATGAGGGGATGACTACTTCCGCACCTGGGAGAAGTGCAGCCACCGTCTGATCTGCTCCCACCCCACCACGGCTGTAATATCAGCAATCTCCGGGTAAAGTCATCAACACTGACACAGTACTGTAAACGATGATATGCTAAGCAATCTCTATTAGAGACATACAAGCATCAGAGTGTGCAGAACAGCTACAGATATCTGCTAATTGATACTCCTTAGAAACGCTTCCGCGTGCATGAAAGGTCACTCTCGCGGCGGTGTTTGAGCTACCCAAGCAATCAGTATTGATGTTTAAGGTAAATTGAGCCCCAAGTTTAGAAAGATAATAGGGAATTTTGTGCAAACTTTTTAAAGTACCAAGGCTGATGCAATAGGATTTTGGTGAGGTTCTCTGCCGGGAGGTAAGACCAGCGTTTCAG
This sequence comes from Calotriton arnoldi, assembly GCA_963921515.1. Lineage (NCBI taxonomy): Eukaryota > Metazoa > Chordata > Amphibia > Caudata > Salamandridae > Calotriton > Calotriton arnoldi. Next base: position 313,477 of record CAWUFW010015105.1, on the reverse strand, counting down.
AAACTCCTGCTTGATTCCGGAAGGTTGCAGGCATATATGCTCGTTATCGTGCCTTCCCTCAGATTTGTATGACTGCTAAGATTTTAGTTAACATATGTCACTCCTAATTTGCAAACTTTAATTTCTGTCGAGTTTTTGGTAAGCACGTGTGTCGTTCTAATTTATTGTGTGTGTTTATTTGACTTTTACGTACCCTGTGAGGTGAAAACTTGCGGGACATTTTATGGCTAGCAGGTCAATAAGAGTTCACAAATAAAGTTGAACTCTCAAGCCTTAAAGTATCCGAGATTGTGATTTCTCTGTGAATGGAACCGTCGCTGCTGAAATAGGCAGGGAACAGCCGAGCTGGGGGGGACGGGGGGGCTTTTAGGACCTGGCTGGTGGCTGCAAGCGTTATTTTTAGGGCTACCGGTACTCCGACGCCTTACATTTGAAGGGCGACTTCAGGTGAGGTGACCATGGAGGTTTTCAAAACGGCCAGCTCCATGAGCCAGCGTCTAACTCCTGAGACCACCTCCGGCCATACCCCAGGTACTGTGCGCTTCACTGTCCTTCTACCCAGCTCCCCAGCTCCCATCTCCCCAAAAGCCCTGAAGCAGTTCATGGTGCAGTGTTTACTATCATCGAACCCCTAGAGCCTCGTCCAATACTACGCTCTCCAGTTACAGTGCACTATCCTCTGCCCGTAGGCACAGCCCCATTTCTATTTTCCAACATTACATACAGCGCCCACCTTCCTTCTACCCCAGGTACAAGGAGTCCTGCCCTCAAACCTTCGCCATAGTGTCCAGCATTTTCCTAGCCTAGGAGTATAAATGGGCTTCTGCTAGTCCTACTACAGATGTAGTAGCTTTCTTCCTTGGCCAGCTAGTGCCTAGTGTGTTGTCCTTCCCGAGGCAGACTGTTGCTGTCCTCTTACAACAGGTGCAGTGCCCAGCATCCTCCTACCTCAGGAACAGTGCCCAGTGCTGTTCCTCAATTAGTTAAAGTGCCCACCGTTCCCCTACTATGGAAGGAATAGCGCCCATCACAGTACTTCTCCCGGCAAGATTTCCCTAACTATCCTCTCATATCAGGTAGAGTACACAATATCTTTAAATGCCAGGTGCAATGACCTCATACATCCTTCTGCTGCTAATACAGTAATCTGGGGACTTCCCCTTGCCATGTCATAACTATCAGCAATAGATTGTTTACTCAAAAAAAGGAAAAGATGGGTGTTCTACAGAAACAACAACAAGTTTTTACCAAAGCATCCCCCAGCACCACCTCAGTATCACTCAGTACCACATCCGCACAAGTGCACCACCACCTCAGTAACACTAAAGCACCACCTCAGCACCAGTGCAGCACCACTGCACTACAAAATTCCATTACACTTAATACCTTAAAATACCATTTAATTACTATCCACATATTTCTACAACACACCATGCCACCTATGTCTACTACACAACTCCACACCAAACAATTCCAATGCAACCCATATCTCCCTCACACTTCTACCAACACTGTCATCTCTCCACAACACACCCACTGCCACTCTCATCTCTCCCTCATACTCCCACTACCCATTTTCATCTTGCAATCCCTCTGCCCCCTCTCATCCCTCCCTCATACTCCCTATCTCCTCTCTTTAATACCTGCTCACGCCTGTTACCTTCCGGTACCTCTTCGCGCTGTGCACTAGTCTACCTCTCGCCTCCCCCTCCCCGGAGACCCCTCACCCCTATCTCTCTCTTTCTCGTACCATCTCTCATCCCTCTCTCTCACGCACTCTTCCCGCCTCTCTCATGTGGTTCACTTCAGGTCTTACTGCACAATATCTTTCCCGTACGTTTTCAAGGTTTCAGTCCCTAGGGGGGCGCTAGAGGGCGCACGGCAAAATGGTCGCACCCTAGTGAGGCTCTGCCCGGCTTAGCACCGATCCGTCCATAATCCGCCTGTTGAAAGCGACATCCAGGCGCTACGACGAGCGCACCACGCGTGTAAAGACATCCTGCCTGCATTGGGGAAGGTTTTGGCTGCCTGAGACCGCTGCAACTACCGCAACTTGGACGCGCTTGGTCCCGGCGGCGCTCCTGCAAAATGGCGGCGGGAGTTCGCCTGCTGCCTGCGGAGCTGGAGAGGTGGGCGACGCACTGTCGGAGCTCGCAGGTTTCCCCGATCTTTGTGGTTGCCGAGCGGTGGAGAGGTGCCGAGCCCCTGCTATCAAGAGAGGAACCGCGGCCGGAGGCAGTGGAGGGGGCCTATCGGACCAGACTGGCCTGTGTGAGCGGCGGAGGTGCCCGGCGGTGATTCCTGTGCGCCCGGTGCTGGTGGTGGTGAGTGGGGCGCGGCCCGGTTCGGGCCTGTTTCTGCGGAGGCGGGTGCGGGCCTGGTGTGGGCCACGGCCTGTGAGCCGTTGCCTGGTGCCGGTGCGCGCGGGGGTCGCGGGCCGCATCTGTCTGGGACGCTGCGGCACTGCGAGGTGGGAAGAACTGCCTCTGTTGCTAATATCCTGACTTGTGCACCTGTGGAGATCCATTTCCATTGGCCTTGCCCCACGCTGCGGCCGGTTGCTCCACACTGTCCTGTTGTGGTTGCCTTGCGGGCCCGAGACGATATTGTGCTGCTTCCCCCCTGTTTATGCTGCTCTGAGGGACAGATCTGTGGGCAAACGAGTTTGGCTGTTGAACGCTTGCCTCTCCAGGCTTCTGGCACCCTAACACATCTATAAGGGGTGAGGAAAGAACACATAATTAATCGGCACCACCACACAGACAACGAGCATACCAGAACATACTAGCTACCCTGTGATTGCTGGGCTTGAGATCTCATGGGGTGCAGTGCATTGGTGACTGGGTTATGTGCTGATATTGCTGGGGGATGGATGTACATTGATCCCACTGCGTGTCAACTTGCTGGCCTGCATTCTGTTACTTGCCCTGGGTGAACCAGACTGGAACTGGTAGTGCTCCTTACTGTGCCTGCTGCGGAGTCTGTTGCGGGAGCCCTGCGACACGTGCCTGCTGGGTTTTTGGGCTATTGACAGTATCCGGGTATGGTCGCTACCAGCCCGAGCGCCCATAACTACAAGTAGGCCTCATCTCGCCACGTGGGGATTATCTCCGATGCGGCCCCCTTCTGCAGATGCTGCTGTCAGGAGGTAACTTGGTGGCCTAAAGAGCATTGCCGTATCGGTGCTTACGCCGCAGAGATTGGCGCCCTAGAGCGATGTCCTGGGACCTAGGGACCTGGACCCTCGCGAGTGAAGCGTCCTGGTGACTGGGGTGCTGCTGCTGCTACTGGGACTGAACGTTCTTTGGAAAAGGTCCTGGCTCTCATTCAGGCCAAGAATGAGGACTTGGAAGCCAGGTCCCGGCGAAACAACATTAGAATTACGGGGCTGCCAGAGTCTACCAATGTGGGCAGGATGGAGATTTTCGTGGAAAACCTTATTAAGGATATTTTTGGCGCCGAGCAGCTGTCCACAATGTTTATTATAGAGTGCGCCCACCGCTCTCTCGCAGCGAGCCCTGTCCCGGGGGCCCCTCCCCGCCCAATAATAGCGAGACTGTTTAATTACAGCGACCGCGACGCCATTTTACGCTTGGCCAGGGAAAAGGGCACCATTGAGCACCAGGGTAACTCACTTGCATTTTTCCCTGACTTTACGGTTGCCGTGCAGGCCGCCAGAAGGGAATTTGGGGCTGTAAAAAAGTTTCTACAGACAGAGGGGGTCCCTTATGCAATGTTGTACCCCGCCCGGCTGCGGATTGGCACTGATGGCGACTCAAATTTTTTTTCCAATCCTAAGGCGGCTCTGGAGCCCGCTAAACAATTGCAACGGAGACGGCGCGAGTCCAGCACTGCGCGGGATGACGAGGAGCAGTAGTAGGATGTGGCTGTCCTCTGATGTATCGCCACCTCACCCCATTCTTCATAGGCATGATAGGCGTTATTTCATGTTATGTTAACTATCTGCTTCCTTTTCAGGCGGGACTTGGTATGCTACCCAATAACTGATAGTTCATTTCATGCTATCCGCTTGTGCGGCTGTGAGTGTTTTTTATGCAGGCACATGTACTAGACCTGCTCAGCCACCTCCTACTAGATAGGAGGCTAGTAGCACTTTGACGCCCCCCACCTGGGAGAACCCCAAATACACATTTCTGTTGTTGGTTTTTGTTGGGGAAGGGTTACTATGCGATGGGATGGCTTTGGCAAGTTGGGGACGCTGAAGTGGGTGGGGGGATTGGGGGGATGGAGTGGGAAAGATCGGCATTTTTCTGTATTGGTGACTCTGACTCTGATTTTTATCATGCTAGAATGGGCACACATGGTAGGTTCTATTGTATACGTATTGGCTTTCCCTGGTACAGACTACATGAGTGGTAAGGGTGTGTTCTTGACCTGGAATGTGAGGGGACTGAACACCCCCAAGAAAATCCGATCTGTACTGGCGTATTTAGACAGGATGGATGTGCAAGTCGCCTTTCTCCAAGAGAGACACCTTACTAAAGTCTCCGAGAAAAGTGTGGGTGCGCGCTGGGCGAGTGTCAGAATTGCGTCCTCTTACTCTACTTACTCACGCGGAGTGATGATCCTAGTCAAGAAAGGGGTCCCATTTACTGTCATTCGTGCTGAAACGGATGAGCATGGCCGAGTGGCGATGGTTCATGGCCAATTGGGTGGTAAGAGTGCCTTACTGGTTAATGTATACGGACCGAATGTTGACGATCCGTCTTTCTATGTGGATGTATGGCGCCGCATTTCAGGGTTTCCCCCTGTCGAGATACTCTGGGGTGGCGACTTTAATGTGTGTTTAGACGTGGACCTGGACCAGTTGGGCAGTGGTGCAGTGCGGCCTAAGCAGGCATCTGAGGTTCTGATGGGACTATCGGATGCGGGAAGTCTGCATGATGTCTGGCGTATGCAACACCCGGGGGTACGGGAGAGTACCTTTATATCCTCTGTCCATGGGACGTGGTCCCGCATAGAATTCTGGCTGGTCACTGATGTCGTCTGCACTTGGGCAGTGAAGGTCAGTCACATGGCTCGAACGCTTTCGGATCGTTCTCCAGTGGTCCTTGAGCTACAGGTACCCACATGTGAGAGACCGCCCTTTACCTGGCGTTTGCAGCAAGCTTCCCTATCTGACTCTGTTTTTAGACATACTATCAGGGAGGCCATTCGTAAGTTTTTTAGGGAGAACGAAGGCTCCGTTGAGAGTGCTGGAGTGATGTGGGAAGCATTTAAAGTGACCATTAGGGGGATCTGCATGGGTGCGCAGGCTGGCGTACTGCGGGACCTAAGACGAAGAATCCGTAAATTAGCTGCTGACCTCTCCACGCTTGAACGTGAATATGAGCAGAACCCGTCTCCAGAAAAACTGTCGGAGATACGGGCCCTTGTTACAGAACACAATGACACGGTTGACCAAGAACTGGTGCACAGATCCAGACGATGCACGGTTCGCTACTATGGGGAGGGGGGTCGACCAAGCCGCTCATTGGCCCAAAAGTTAGCAGCGCCACACAGTCAGGAATGCATTACGGAGATGTTAGAAGATGATGGGGTTGCGCATTATACCACTCCCTAGATCAGTGATATAGTTTTCAATTTTTATACCAAACTTTATGCGGCTAGGGATACGGTGCAGACAGCGGATATACACTCCTACCTCGACGACGTTGCACTTGGGTGGCTGCCTCAGGAGCACAGAGAATATATTACACAGCCGTTTGATATTGAGGACTTAAAATTTGCCATACTGTCCCTTCCCATATGCAAGGCTGCGGGCCTCGATGGACTCCCCAGTTTTTTTTTTTAAGGCATACATCGATGATCTGCCCCTAGGCTTCTAGAGGTTTATGCGAAGGTATATGATTCGGGGCATCTCCCACACACACTCAAAGAGGCCCTTCTGGTGACACTTTTGAAGCCCGACAAGGCTGCCAATCGGTGCGATTCCTATAGGCCTCTCTCAATTATCAACATCGACGCCAAGATATTGGCAAAAATGATTGCCAATAGACTCCAGCCGCTTGTCCCCCTCCTGGTCCTCCCAGATCAATCGGGGTTTTGTAACTGCCAGATCCACCACACATAATTTGCGCACTGTGTTCTCTACGTTACACTACTTTGACCTGAACTTCCAGGCAGTGGCTGTGCTGCTTGACGCAGCAAAGGCATTCAACTCCCTTCAGTGTGACTACATGTTCACTGTTTTGACTAGAATGGGCCTTCCCCCGTTCTTCCTCCAGTGGATTAGGGTTCTGCGAAATGGAGCCTGTAGCACGAGTGCGCGTCAATGGCTGGGTGTCAACGGCTATTCCCATTGAGAGAGGCACGCGACAGGGGTGCCCCTTGTCGCCGATGCTTTTTGCGTTGGAGCCTCTTGCCTGTAAGCTGTGCCAGCGGCATGCGGCGGCTGCGTTACGCTTTCGGCAGAGACCGTTTGTGGTCTCGCTGTACGCCGGTGATATGCTCCTGTATGTTCGCGAGCCTGCCACTTTTTTGCCGGAGTTACTCCGCGAATACGTCAAATTTGAGAGGTATTCAGGCCTAGGGATTAATTGGGCGAAATCGACGGTGTTCCCACTGACGGCTGGCACTCGGGAGGTTGAGCTGGACTTCCCGCTGACGTGGACTCAGGACCCAGTGAAGTACTTGGGGATATGGTTACACAGAGATCCTGACCAGGTCATCTCTATGAACTTTTGGCGAGTTATTGCACGATCACTGAGCAGGCGGAGCGGTGGGCTTGGTTGCCTCTTTCGCTCGCTGACCGTATTGCAGTTACAAAAATATCTAACTTGCCCAAACTTCTCTACCGCTTTGTGAATATCCCTATTACGCTGAACATCTCGCTGTTTAAGACGCTCCAGTCGGCTTTGCTTACATTTGTATGGGGTGGTAAGAAGCCCAGATGTAGTTGGGAGGTTCTAGTGCAGCCATTTGACCGGGGTGGATTTGAGGCTCCTGATATGAGACTATATTATCTGTGCGCGCAGGTGCAGTTTGCGCACTATTGGCATTTCCCACAGCGGTTTCAGCCCCACACTGCTATAGAGTCCGATGCTGTTCTCCCCATGCCGCTGGTTGCGGCGACCCTCTCTGGGGGTGGGGGAGGCCCCAGGACAGAAATCAACCCTGTGCACTGCACTGCATGGGCCTGGAGGGCCCTAGCTAAAAGGGCACAGCTCCCTTACCTTTATGCCCCGTCGTTGCCGTTGGCTGCACACCCGGATATCTCGGTGGCACGTGAGCAGCCTGCGCTGCGGGCGCTGAAAGCTGTCAGAATTACGCAGATGTGGGACTTGTATAAACAGGGCCAGTTTTGCTCGTTGCAGGATGTACAGGGGGGTCAGTCTAGGGGCTTGATGCTGGGGTTCACCTATGTAAGAGTGCGGCAGGCAGTCAGAGCTATTTACCCGAACTATCCGATGGAACCTAAACCATTGCTGGCACTGCAGGCGGTGCTGGCAGGGGAGGAGCGTAAGGGCTTGATCACTAAATTATATGATGCATCACTGCGGGAGAGGGAGCCTGGGGAACACCCCTCTTATCTTAAATGGAATGCTGCGCTGGAGTCCACACTAACGCTTGAACAATGGAAATACTGCTGTGCGTTAACAGGTCGCCTCGCGGCGAATTGTAATCTTCGCATAATCCACTTTAAGTATTTGCACCAGTTATACTATACCCCACTGCAACTGTGGAGGTTTGGTTTGCGTGAATCTGCTTGCTGCGTGAGGTGCGGGCAGGCGGATGCTGATTTTCTGCATCTGGCGTGGCTCTGCAAAGGGATATCTGCATTCTGGTCTGGGGTGGTGAGTGTGCTCACCGATGTTGTGCTGGAGCCTGTGCACTGTGCACCGGAAGTATGCCTCCTAGGTCATGTGCAGAGACTAAAGCCTTGCAACCGGCGAATTGTTGCAGTCTCCATGCTGATGGCTAAAAGAGCTGTGGCGCAGTGTTGGGGGGCAAAAACCACTCCCACTGTAAAAAAATGGATCCACGACTTAATTTATTGTAGGTATATAAACACAGAGAAAAGGAAGGGGTATGGGGCAATAATCACTGCACTTATCAGCTATCGGGTAATAGTCAGTATTTATTATATATTCAGGGTGCAAAGGACCTGAGGCTCAATACCCCTAAGCCTCCATGGGATAATCCCACAATTAAGACAAAAACACAGTAATCCAGCACTCCACTCAATAGTAAAACAGAACTATAAAAAAGAGAGAAAAATATTCGAATCCATTCAGTAGATCTTGTATAAATTTTCTTTATTCATATTCTTCATTAAAACACACGACCGTAGCCAACGCGTTTCGTCCCTAAGGACTTCTTCAGGGCTACAAATAAGTACACATAATAAATTATATTAACACAAATATTATTTACAATAATATTTACAATAATATTTACAAACAAATACATTTAAAAATCATGAGGGTCTCTCTATTTTTCATCTTTTCTTTACTCAAATGATATATTCATTAAAAACATATTCTGTCCTAATTCAAGTTTTTTTGGAGGCCTGCAATAGTGATCCTAAAATGCTCTCTAATTTCATAATGCAGATTAGGATATTACTTAACGTTTTAGCAAAGGAGAACAACAGAACTTATTCAGTGAGCTTATGCTACCCAAAAGCTATCCATTAAATGCTTACCAAAAAATGTCAAAAAAGCATTCGTGACGTTCATCTATGTCATGCAGACGGAGTTTTAATCCCTCCCAATGCTACCACCTATTTAACACCAACATAGGAAAAAGAAATCAATAGAGTATCGTTATATTGGTGATCCTATCCACAAAAACATTTAAATAAATATGGCTCTTTTTAGGATAGACATACCTGTTTCAAATCCTAAATTAATACATTCTTGGAGTCACCGTTCCTATGTTAAGGGGTCCAATTTATCATGTTCGGTCAGTAAGCTGGATTTCAGTATAAACCAGTCTTCATCTATTAAATGGATGTATTATTAAAAATCTTTTTAATTTTTAATTTTTTAAACATGCACATAAATTAAAACATTTAAAAGGAGAATCTAGCATTGAACAGTTAGCTACAAAGTGCAGTGGAACCATGATATTTCTAGCACTATTGTCAAGTTTCTGTTAACAAGCAGTGAAGCTATGGCACCGAATGATTTAATACCTAAATTAAGAGCCCTATAATGGTGCAAAATGTAAAAGATTGCCATTAGCATAGTAATAAGAATGTTTGATTCTATACAATTTAATACAAAATCACTTCCTAATTTTAGGATAAAAGTGAGGTGTTACAACAAAATAAGTGTCATAACCCACCTCCCATGTATTATCGCCTTACAATTCTACCAAAAAATATAAATGAGATAGAATCAAGTCTATATACTTCACAATTCCCCTAAGAATAGTGCCATCTAGATTTTAAGTGCTCCTATATGGCTTCCAACCAAGTGCCTACTAAGCTGCCCAAACACTTACTCGAAAACGGCGTCAGTCTGCCCCCATCGCGTGGTCCTTCCGTGGTATAAACGCTCATTCAAAAACCGGCATTTAAATAGCCCGCATTATGAAACACCTGAAATCAATTGTCAAACGGGACGTGGTCTATCTATCATAAACGTAACCGCCATCTTAGAGAGGCAAAAAGGTCTATATCGGCCACCTCAAAAAGCAAGAAAGTTAAATATACAAAGTCTAAGCACACAATCCAACTAAAATTATACTCAAGGATCGTACTTAATATAACAACAGTCCTAATTCCTTGAGAACGGCACAATTTCATGTTTGTTAAAGCACAACTCAGTGTCCTTTCCTTTTTCACTTTCCTTTCTCTTACTCGCGTAACTATGCCGCCATCTTAGTATACCCGGAAGTTACCAATGGAACCTGTAATAATCAATTTCTAAAGTCTACGAGCACTATCCAGCACTTAATTATTTTCGTTGGTGATACTCAGCAAAACAGCAGTCTTAATATCTTAAAAAGGGACACATTTATTTTAAAAATAGTACAATTATATTATAACGCTGTCTACACTTTTAAAACGTTACAAAAGAGCAAGCGCCATATTGTTTAAGAGTCGATCAGTCTAATGCTCACCGGCTTAATTAAATAGTCGCCATCTTAAAAGGTTTAGGGACTTAACGTTATAGTCATATATGTTGATATAATTGCAACAATTGCAACAATTGCGTATATAGCGTTACGATTTTCATGTCCATATGGTATGCCCATAACCAGCAACTATTATGATCGTCATCCTATTTTTAATTTTTTATCTGTGATCTCCGTTTAAAAAGCTAAATGTTAGCAGGCATTAAATAGAAAAATGCCTCCAACAAAAATAATAATCGCAATCTTGCTTTAATTTAACCTTATATCTCCAAAATGGGTTTATATCTAAACTGGTACTATAGAAATTTTGGTCACCATATTGGAGCGTTCTTCTACTGAACAGTTACACGTTTATGCAGTCTTATATTTTTTTAAAAATCTCATAACATCAAAAAATCTCACTATTTATCTACATCTATAGGTAGCAGGTGACTAACATCTTCATCTTCAATTTTAAGGCATTTCATATCAACAGTCCATAGTGTGATTATAGTTCAAATGTGACCTTTTGCTTAAATGATACATCTATGGTATATTTATGGGGGATTATGATCACCATCCTATGATTTAGCCCAATAAAAAAACATACATCAATAGTATATTCTTAAAGAGTTATGGTCAACAATTTGTAATATTGCCAAACAAAGAAATAGCTGTAAAACACATTTATTGTCTGTAAGGGATTCATGCCCTTTTCAAGAAAGCATAACACCAGATATTTGTAAAAAAGGTGTAGTACCAGATTCCAAATTTCCTAACATCTATACACTAAGGGGCCGATTCCGATTCGTGTCGGTAATTTCTCCGACCGAGCCGTCCTCGGAGAGATTTCCGACCGAATCGGACCCGTGCAGTCCGACCGAACGAGTCCGATGCATTCGTATGCCACCGGACACGAGTCGGTCGGACTCCCATTGTACTCAATGGGAGCCGGTCGTACAACGCGTACGCGGGCTCCCATTGCCTCAATGGGTGCGAGGCGGACAAGGGCGCCCTCTACAGCGAGTACGCCGCGAAGCGCTCGCGGCGTACACGCACAGGTAGGGGGACCCTTGGGTCCCCCGTGTGCGCCTCGCACGGGTACGGGTACAGGGGGTCCGACACGGACCCCCAAAGTACGGCTCCGACAGCGAGTTCGAGTCGGACGGCGCGAGTCGGTCGGAGCGGTCGAGGTGCGCATCGTACTTACCCGGCCGGAAAACGTCTCCATTGCGCGGTGCGAATCGGGTCCGAGCGAGTCGGTCGGAGCGGTACGATCCGGGTACGAGTCGGTCGGAGCGGTCGGGTCGCCCGGACGAGTCGGTCGGCGAATACGCATCGTACTCGCTCGCCCGGACGCGCGTACGACTCGGTCGGAAAATAGGGCTCCGGATCGGATCCGGTAAAACCGAATCCGATTCGGAGCACTACCGGCCGACATCGGAATCGGCCCCATAATAGTTACCATATAAAATTTAGATACAATCATGTAACTTCCATAGATAGACATATTTCATGCTCTTATTCCCATAGTAATACTCACTACATATTCATTAAAGACAACAAAATGACAGAGCATATTCAATGTCGAGATGAAAAAAAATTTAAGATTGTAAAAATGCATATTTCATAAAAAATGATACATCTCACTATTAAGGTTAAGGCCCATGGAGATGGTTCTAAGGCGACAAATCCAACCAGCTTCTGCCTGTCTTAACGCTTTAATCCTATCACCACCCCTTTCTGGTACCATCACTTGTTCAATTGCGTGAAACCAGATTTTTGACTCATCCGCATGCCTTTCTTGTATATGTATGGAGACTGGATATCTTTCATCCTTATTTCTTATTGCCCTTACATGTTCTTGTATCCGAGTTTTGAGGTTCCGAATACTACTGCCTACATACATTTTATTACACGCGCATCCGATGATATACACAGTGAACGTTGTGTTACAATTTATGAAGGTGTTAATTTTAAATTCTCTTCCTGTATTATATTTGAACTCAGATTTCTTATGTAGTCCAAATTGGCAAACATTACATGAGCCACAAACAAAAAACCCTGTTGGTTTGTTAGGTAGCCATGAAATTCCATCCTTCTTCTGCTCCTTCACATAACTAGGACAGAGCATATTTTTCAATGTTTTCCCCCTTTTATATACCATCCTTGGTTTATCAGAGACTGTTCCTACAGGTAACTTGATACAAAAGGGGATAATGGACGGAACGTTTGAGCCAATCAAACACTCACCCCCAGTCAACTGATCTGGGTTTAATCCATCATCATTCTTTAGCTCACTCCACCACCCCAGTTCAGACATGGCCATATGCAAATCAGTCTGACCCTGTGCCTCATGGGAACAGTACAGCCCGAACTGCCAAGCCATGTCTTCCCTGGACCGGAAACAAGCATCCTAGGACCGGTTTCTGGCATTCCAGCCGTCATCAGCCAGGCTTGCTTGAATCCAGTGGCAAAGTGAGCAAGGGACCCACGTCTGGGCATACCCCCGCCAACTTAGGGCGAACAAAGCGATACAAAAGGGGATAATGGACGGAACGTTTGAGCCAATCAAACACTCACCCCCAGTCAACTGATCTGGGTTTAATCCATCATCATTCTTTAGCTCACTCCACCACCCCAGTTCAGACATGGCCATATGCAAATCAGTCTGACCCTGTGCCTCATGGGAACAGTACAGCCCGAACTGCCAAGCCATGTCTTCCCTGGACCGGAAACAAGCATCCTAGGACCGGTTTCTGGCATTCCAGCCGTCATCAGCCAGGCTTGCTTGAATCCAGTGGCAAAGTGAGCAAGGGACCCACGTCTGGGCATACCCCCGCCAACTTAGGGCGAACAAAGCGATACAAAAGGGGATAATGGACGGAACGTTTGAGCCAATCAAACACTCACCCCCAGTCAACTGATCTGGGTTTAATCCATCATCATTCTTTAGCTCACTCCACCACCCCAGTTCAGACATGGCCATATGCAAATCAGTCTGACCCTGTGCCTCATGGGAACAGTACAGCCCGAACTGCCAAGCCATGTCTTCCCTGGACCGGAAACAAGCATCCTAGGACCGGTTTCTGGCATTCCAGCCGTCATCAGCCAGGCTTGCTTGAATCCAGTGGCAAAGTGAGCAAGGGACCCACGTCTGGGCATACCCCCGCCAACTTAGGGCGAACAAAGCGATACAAAAGGGGATAATGGACGGAACGTTTGAGCCAATCAAACACTCACCCCCAGTCAACTGATCTGGGTTTAATCCATCATCATTCTTTAGCTCACTCCACCACCCCAGTTCAGACATGGCCATATGCAAATCAGTCTGACCCTGTGCCTCATGGGAACAGTACAGCCCGAACTGCCAAGCCATGTCTTCCCTGGACCGGAAACAAGCATCCTAGGACCGGTTTCTGGCATTCCAGCCGTCATCAGCCAGGCTTGCTTGAATCCAGTGGCAAAGTGAGCAAGGGACCCACGTCTGGGCATACCCCCGCCAACTTAGGGCGAACAAAGCGATACAAAAGGGGATAATGGACGGAACGTTTGAGCCAATCAAACACTCACCCCCAGTCAACTGATCTGGGTTTAATCCATCATCATTCTTTAGCTCACTCCACCACCCCAGTTCAGACATGGCCATATGCAAATCAGTCTGACCCTGTGCCTCATGGGAACAGTACAGCCCGAACTGCCAAGCCATGTCTTCCCTGGACCGGAAACAAGCATCCTAGGACCGGTTTCTGGCATTCCAGCCGTCATCAGCCAGGCTTGCTTGAATCCAGTGGCAAAGTGAGCAAGGGACCCACGTCTGGGCATACCCCCGCCAACTTAGGGCGAACAAAGCGATACAAAAGGGGATAATGGACGGAACGTTTGAGCCAATCAAACACTCACCCCCAGTCAACTGATCTGGGTTTAATCCATCATCATACTTTAGCTCACTCCACCACCCCAGTTCAGACATGGCCATATGCAAATCAGTCTGACCCTGTGCCTCATGGGAACAGTACAGCCCGAACTGCCAAGCCATGTCTTCCCTGGACCGGAAACAAGCATCCTAGGACCGGTTTCTGGCATTCCAGCCGTCATCAGCCAGGCTTGCTTGAATCCAGTGGCAAAGTGAGCAAGGGACCCACGTCTGGGCATACCCCCGCCAACTTAGGGCGAACAAAGCGATACAAAAGGGGATAATGGACGGAACGCTTGAGCCAATCAAACACTCACCCCCAGTCAACTGATCTGGGTTTAATCCATCATCATTCTTTAGCTCACTCCACCACCCCAGTTCAGACATGGCCATATGCAAATCAGTCTGACCCTGTGCCTCATGGGAACAGTACAGCCCGAACTGCCAAGCCATGTCTTCCCTGGACCGGAAACAAGCATCCTAGGACCGGTTTCTGGCATTCCAGCCGTCATCAGCCAGGCTTGCTTGAATCCAGTGGCAAAGTGAGCAAGGGACCCACGTCTGGGCATACCCCCGCCAACTTAGGGCGAACAAAGCGATACAAAAGGGGATAATGGACGGAACGTTTGAGCCAATCAAACACTCACCCCCAGTCAACTGATCTGGGTTTAATCCATCATCATTCTTTAGCTCACTCCACCACCCCAGTTCAGACATGGCCATATGCAAATCAGTCTGACCCTGTGCCTCATGGGAACAGTACAGCCCGAACTGCCAAGCCATGTCTTCCCTGGACCGGAAACAAGCATCCTAGGACCGGTTTCTGGCATTCCAGCCGTCATCAGCCAGGCTTGCTTGAATCCAGTGGCAAAGTGAGCAAGGGACCCACGTCTGGGCATACCCCCGCCAACTTAGGGCGAACAAAGCGATACAAAGGGGATAATGGACGGAACGTTTGAGCCAATCAAACACTCACCCCCAGTCAACTGATCTGGGTTTAATCCATCATCATTCTTTAGCTCACTCCACCACCCCAGTTCAGACATGGCCATATGCAAATCAGTCTGACCCTGTGCCTCATGGGAACAGTACAGCCCGAACTGCCAAGCCATGTCTTCCCTGGACCGGAAACAAGCATCCTAGGACCGGTTTCTGGCATTCCAGCCGTCATCAGCCAGGCTTGCTTGAATCCAGTGGCAAAGTGAGCAAGGGACCCACGTCTGGGCATACCCCCGCCAACTTAGGGCGAACAAAGCGATACAAAGGGGATAATGGACGGAACGTTTGAGCCAATCAAACACTCACTCCCAGTCAACTGATCTGGGTTTAATCCATCATCATTCTTTAGCTCACTCCACCACCCCAGTTCAGACATGGCCATATGCAAATCAGTCTGACCCTGTGCCTCATGGGAACAGTACAGCCCGAACTGCCAAGCCATGTCTTCCCTGGACCGGAAACAAGCATCCTAGGACCGGTTTCTGGCATTCCAGCCGTCATCAGCCAGGCTTGCTTGAATCCAGTGGCAAAGTGAGCAAGGGACCCACGTCTGGGCATACCCCGCCAACTTAGGGCGAACAAGCGATACAAAGGGGATAATGGACGGAACGTTTGAGCCAATCAAACACTCACCCCCAGTCAACTGATCTGGGTTTAATCCATCATCATTCTTTAGCTCACTCCACCACCCCAGTTCAGACATGGCCATATGCAAATCAGTCTGACCCTGTGCCTCATGGGAACAGTACAGCCCGAACTGCCAAGCCATGTCTTCCCTGGACCGGAAACAAGCATCCTAGGACCGGTTTCTGGCATTCCAGCCGTCATCAGCCAGGCTTGCTTGAATCCAGTGGCAAAGTGAGCAAGGGACCCACGTCTGGGCATACCCCGCCAACTTAGGGCGAACAAAGCGATACAAAGGGGATAATGGACGGAACGTTTGAGCCAATCAAACACTCACCCCCAGTCAACTGATCTGGGTTTAATCCATCATCATTCTTTAGCTCACTCCACCACCCCAGTTCAGACATGGCCATATGCAAATCAGTCTGACCCTGTGCCTCATGGGAACAGTACAGCCCGAACTGCCAAGCCATGTCTTCCCTGGACCGGAAACAAGCATCCTAGGACCGGTTTCTGGCATTCCAGCCGTCATCAGCCAGGCTTGCTTGAATCCAGTGGCAAAGTGAGCAAGGGACCCACGTCTGGGCATACCCCGCCAACTTAGGGCGAACAAGCGATACAAAGGGGATAATGGACGGAACGTTTGAGCCAATCAAACACTCACCCCCAGTCAACTGATCTGGGTTTAATCCATCATCATTCTTTAGCTCACTCCACCACCCCAGTTCAGACATGGCCATATGCAAATCAGTCTGACCCTGTGCCTCATGGGAACAGTACAGCCCGAACTGCCAAGCCATGTCTTCCCTGGACCGGAAACAAGCATCCTAGGACCGGTTTCTGGCATTCCAGCCGTCATCAGCCAGGCTTGCTTGAATCCAGTGGCAAAGTGAGCAAGGGACCCACGTCTGGGCATACCCCGCCAACTTAGGGCGAACAAAGCGATACAAAAGGGGATAATGGACGGAACGTTTGAGCCAATCAAACACTCACCCCAGTCAACTGATCTGGGTTTAATCCATCATCATTCTTTAGCTCACTCCACCACCCCAGTTCAGACATGGCCATATGCAAATCAGTCTGACCCTGTGCCTCATGGGAACAGTACAGCCCGAACTGCCAAGCCATGTCTTCCCTGGACCGGAAACAAGCATCCTAGGACCGGTTTCTGGCATTCCAGCCGTCATCAGCCAGGCTTGCTTGAATCCAGTGGCAAAGTGAGCAAGGGACCCACGTCTGGGCATACCCCGCCAACTTAGGGCGAACAAAGCGATACAAAAGGGGATAATGGACGGAACGTTTGAGCCAATCAAACACTCACCCCCAGTCAACTGATCTGGGTTTAATCCATCATCATTCTTTAGCTCACTCCACCACCCCAGTTCAGACATGGCCATATGCAAATCAGTCTGACCCTGTGCCTCATGGGAACAGTACAGCCCGAACTGCCAAGCCATGTCTTCCTGGACCGGAAACAAGCATCCTAGGACCGGTTTCTGGCATTCCAGCCGTCATCAGCCAGGCTTGCTTGAATCCAGTGGCAAAGTGAGCAAGGGACCCACGTCTGGGCATACCCCGCCAACTTAGGGCGAACAAAGCGATACAAAAGGGGATAATGGACGGAACGTTTGAGCCAATCAAACACTCACCCCAGTCAACTGATCTGGGTTTAATCCATCATCATTCTTTAGCTCACTCCACCACCCCAGTTCAGACATGGCCATATGCAAATCAGTCTGACCCTGTGCCTCATGGGAACAGTACAGCCCGAACTGCCAAGCCATGTCTTCCCTGGACCGGAAACAAGCATCCTAGGACCGGTTTCTGGCATTCCAGCCGTCATCAGCCAGGCTTGCTTGAATCCAGTGGCAAAGTGAGCAAGGGACCCACGTCTGGGCATACCCCGCCAACTTAGGGCGAACAAAGCGATACAAAGGGGATAATGGACGGAACGTTTGAGCCAATCAAACACTCACCCCAGTCAACTGATCTGGGTTTAATCCATCATCATTCTTTAGCTCACTCCACCACCCCAGTTCAGACATGGCCATATGCAAATCAGTCTGACCCTGTGCCTCATGGGAACAGTACAGCCCGAACTGCCAAGCCATGTCTTCCCTGGACCGGAAACAAGCATCCTAGGACCGGTTTCTGGCATTCCAGCCGTCATCAGCCAGGCTTGCTTGAATCCAGTGGCAAAGTGAGCAAGGGACCCACGTCTGGGCATACCCCGCCAACTTAGGGCGAACAAGCGATACAAAAGGGGATAATGGACGGAACGTTTGAGCCAATCAAACACTCACTCCCAGTCAACTGATCTGGGTTTAATCCATCATCATTCTTTAGCTCACTCCACCACCCCAGTTCAGACATGGCCATATGCAAATCAGTCTGACCCTGTGCCTCATGGGAACAGTACAGCCCGAACTGCCAAGCCATGTCTTCCCTGGACCGGAAACAAGCATCCTAGGACCGGTTTCTGGCATTCCAGCCGTCATCAGCCAGGCTTGCTTGAATCCAGTGGCAAAGTGAGCAAGGGACCTCACTTTGCCACTGGATTCAAGCAAGCCTGGCTGATGACGGCTGGAATGCCAGAAACCGGTCCTAGGATGCTTGTTTCCGGTCCAGGGAAGACATGGCTTGGCAGTTCGGGCTGGACTGTTCCCATGAGGCACAGGGTCAGACTGATTTGCATATGGCCATGTCTGAACTGGGGTGGTGGAGTGAGCTAAAGAATGATGATGGATTAAACCCAGATCAGTTGACTGGGGTGAGTGTTTGATTGGCTCAAACGTTCCGTCCATCATCCCCTTTTGTATCGCTTTGTTCGCCCTAAGTTGGCGGGGGTATGCCCAGACGTGGGTCCCTTGCTCACTTTGCCACTGGATTCAAGCAAGCCTGGCTGATGACGGCTGGAATGCCAGAAACCGGTCCTAGGATGCTTGTTTCCGGTCCAGGGAAGACATGGCTTGGCAGTTCGGGCTGGACTGTTCCCATGAGGCACAGGGTCAGACTGATTTGCATATGGCCATGTCTGAACTGGGGTGGTGGAGTGAGCTAAAGAATGATGATGGATTAAACCCAGATCAGTTGACTGGGGTGAGTGTTTGATTGGCTCAAACGTTCCGTCCATCATCCCCTTTTGTATCGCTTTGTTCGCCCTAAGTTGGCGGGGTATGCCCAGACGTGGGTCCCTTGCTCACTTTGCCACTGGATTCAAGCAAGCCTGGCTGATGACGGCTGGAATGCCAGAAACCGGTCCTAGGATGCTTGTTTCCGGTCCAGGGAAGACATGGCTTGGCAGTTCGGGCTGGACTGTTCCCATGAGGCACAGGGTCAGACTGATTTGCATATGGCCATGTCTGAACTGGGGTGGTGGAGTGAGCTAAAGAATGATGATGGATTAAACCCAGATCAGTTGACTGGGGGTGAGTGTTTGATTGGCTCAAACGTTCCGTCCATCATCCCCTTTTGTATCGCTTGTTCGCCCTAAGTTGGCGGGGTATGCCCAGACGTGGGTCCCTTGCTCACTTTGCCACTGGATTCAAGCAAGCCTGGCTGATGACGGCTGGAATGCCAGAAACCGGTCCTAGGATGCTTGTTTCCGGTCCAGGGAAGACATGGCTTGGCAGTTCGGGCTGGACTGTTCCCATGAGGCACAGGGTCAGACTGATTTGCATATGGCCATGTCTGAACTGGGGTGGTGGAGTGAGCTAAAGAATGATGATGGATTAAACCCAGATCAGTTGACTGGGGGTGAGTGTTTGATTGGCTCAAACGTTCCGTCCATCATCCCCTTTTGTATCGCTTTGTTCGCCCTAAGTTGGCGGGGGTATGCCCAGACGTGGGTCCCTTGCTCACTTTGCCACTGGATTCAAGCAAGCCTGGCTGATGACGGCTGGAATGCCAGAAACCGGTCCTAGGATGCTTGTTTCCGGTCCAGGGAAGACATGGCTTGGCAGTTCGGGCTGGACTGTTCCCATGAGGCACAGGGTCAGACTGATTTGCATATGGCCATGTCTGAACTGGGGTGGTGGAGTGAGCTAAAGAATGATGATGGATTAAACCCAGATCAGTTGACTGGGGGTGAGTGTTTGATTGGCTCAAACGCTCCGTCCATCATCCCCTTTGTATCGCTTGTTCGCCCTAAGTTGGCGGGGTATGCCCAGACGTGGGTCCCTTGCTCACTTTGCCACTGGATTCAAGCAAGCCTGGCTGATGACGGCTGGAATGCCAGAAACCGGTCCTAGGATGCTTGTTTCCGGTCCAGGGAAGACATGGCTTGGCAGTTCGGGCTGGACTGTTCCCATGAGGCACAGGGTCAGACTGATTTGCATATGGCCATGTCTGAACTGGGGTGGTGGAGTGAGCTAAAGAATGATGATGGATTAAACCCAGATCAGTTGACTGGGGGTGAGTGTTTGATTGGCTCAAACGTTCCGTCCATCATCCCCTTTTGTATCGCTTTGTTCGCCCTAAGTTGGCGGGGTATGCCCAGACGTGGGTCCCTTGCTCACTTTGCCACTGGATTCAAGCAAGCCTGGCTGATGACGGCTGGAATGCCAGAAACCGGTCCTAGGATGCTTGTTTCCGGTCCAGGGAAGACATGGCTTGGCAGTTCGGGCTGGACTGTTCCCATGAGGCACAGGGTCAGACTGATTTGCATATGGCCATGTCTGAACTGGGGTGGTGGAGTGAGCTAAAGAATGATGATGGATTAAACCCAGATCAGTTGACTGGGGGTGAGTGTTTGATTGGCTCAAACGTTCCGTCCATCATCCCCTTTTGTATCGCTTTGTTCGCCCTAAGTTGGCGGGGGTATGCCCAGACGTGGGTCCCTTGCTCACTTTGCCACTGGATTCAAGCAAGCCTGGCTGATGACGGCTGGAATGCCAGAAACCGGTCCTAGGATGCTTGTTTCCGGTCCAGGGAAGACATGGCTTGGCAGTTCGGGCTGGACTGTTCCCATGAGGCACAGGGTCAGACTGATTTGCATATGGCCATGTCTGAACTGGGGTGGTGGAGTGAGCTAAAGAATGATGATGGATTAAACCCAGATCAGTTGACTGGGGGTGAGTGTTTGATTGGCTCAAACGTTCCGTCCATCATCCCCTTTTGTATCCCCTTTGTATCGCTTTGTTCGCCCTAAGTTGGCGGGGGTATGCCCAGACGTGGGTCCCTTGCTCACTTTGCCACTGGATTCAAGCAAGCCTGGCTGATGACGGCTGGAATGCCAGAAACCGGTCCTAGGATGCTTGTTTCCGGTCCAGGGAAGACATGGCTTGGCAGTTCGGGCTGGACTGTTCCCATGAGGCACAGGGTCAGACTGATTTGCATATGGCCATGTCTGAACTGGGGTGGTGGAGTGAGCTAAAGAATGATGATGGATTAAACCCAGATCAGTTGACTGGGGGTGAGTGTTTGATTGGCTCAAACGTTCCGTCCATCATCCCCTTTTGTATCGCTTTGTTCGCCCTAAGTTGGCGGGGTATGCCCAGACGTGGGTCCCTTGCTCACTTTGCCACTGGATTCAAGCAAGCCTGGCTGATGACGGCTGGAATGCCAGAAACCGGTCCTAGGATGCTTGTTTCCGGTCCAGGGAAGACATGGCTTGGCAGTTCGGGCTGGACTGTTCCCATGAGGCACAGGGTCAGACTGATTTGCATATGGCCATGTCTGAACTGGGGTGGTGGAGTGAGCTAAAGAATGATGATGGATTAAACCCAGATCAGTTGACTGGGGGTGAGTGTTTGATTGGCTCAAACGTTCCGTCCATCATCCCCTTTTGTATCGCTTGTTCGCCCTAAGTTGGCGGGGTATGCCCAGACGTGGGTCCCTTGCTCACTTTGCCACTGGATTCAAGCAAGCCTGGCTGATGACGGCTGGAATGCCAGAAACCGGTCCTAGGATGCTTGTTTCCGGTCCAGGGAAGACATGGCTTGGCAGTTCGGGCTGGACTGTTCCCATGAGGCACAGGGTCAGACTGATTTGCATATGGCCATGTCTGAACTGGGGTGGTGGAGTGAGCTAAAGAATGATGATGGATTAAACCCAGATCAGTTGACTGGGGGTGAGTGTTTGATTGGCTCAAACGTTCCGTCCATCATCCCCTTTTGTATCGCCCTACAGGTAACTTGGCTGATGTCAATAAATGCCAATTCCTTCGTAATATGTCATAAATATGATGACTATAGGCATTATACTGAGTTATAAATACCACATTCTCAGTTTGCATTTTCTTTACATTTTTGGGTTTATAACTAAGCGTACTCTGCCTGTTTACTTTCTTAATTCTTCTCTCGGCTTGTTGAAGACATTTATTGGAATAGCCTCTGCTTTGAAAGTTCTTTTTATAGTCTCCAAATTTTCATGAAAAGAATGATCCTGGCTACAATTTCGTCTGGCGCGGACCATCTCGCCATACGGTATCGCATTTACAGTAGTGCTCGGATGTGCACTTTCAGCGTGAAGCACGCTGTTGCACGAAGTGTGTTTCCTAAAGATGTCACTTTGAATCTTTTTATTGGTGACAAACAGTTTAAGGTCCAAAAAATCAATACTTTCTCTTGAATATTTCATAGTTACCTTAACATTGAATCTATTAGTGTTAAGATAGCGTTGATAGGCCAATATTTCTTCCTCCCCTCCATTCCAAATAAGTAGGACATCATCTATGTATCTAGCATAGAAAATAATGTTATTACTCCATTTCATAGAGCCAGGTCCCCATGCATGCTCTGTCTCATACAAACCCATAAATAGGTTTGCATAAGACGGAGCAAACCTGGATCCCATGGCTGTCCCCTGGATGTTGAAAGTCTATATACGTGCATCCATATAGAACGAGGTCTGGAAGCCCTGAAGCATTTCCTATACAAGAGAAATGTAAAACATTTGGAACACACCATGATGCTCATGGAAATGGCACGCATGATCCTTACGATGAATGTTTTCCTGCATAATGGAAAATGGTTCCTACAAAAACAGGGGACAGCCATGGGATCCAGGTTTGCTCCGTCTTATGCAAACCTATTTATGGGTTTGTATGAGACGGAGCATGCATGGGGACCTGGCTCTATGAAATGGAGTAATAACATTATTTTCTATGCTAGATACATAGATGATGTCCTACTTATTTGGAATGGAGGGGAGGAAGAAATATTGGCCTATCAACGCTATCTTAACACTAATAGATTCAATGTTAAGGTAACTATGAAATATTCAAGAGAAAGTATTGATTTTTTGGACCTTAAACTGTTTGTCACCAATAAAAAGATTCAAAGTGACATCTTTAGGAAACACACTTCGTGCAACAGCGTGCTTCACGCTGAAAGTGCACATCCGAGCACTACTGTAAATGCGATACCGTATGGCGAGATGGTCCGCGCCAGACGAAATTGTAGCCAGGATCATTCTTTTCATGAAAATTTGGAGACTATAAAAAGAACTTTCAAAGCAGAGGCTATTCCAATAAATGTCTTCAACAAGCCGAGAGAAGAATTAAGAAAGTAAACAGGCAGAGTACGCTTAGTTATAAACCCAAAAATGTAAAGAAAATGCAAACTGAGAATGTGGTATTTATAACTCAGTATAATGCCTATAGTCATCATATTTATGACATATTACGAAGGAATTGGCATTTATTGACATCAGCCAAGTTACCTGTAGGAACAGTCTCTGATAAACCAAGGATGGTATATAAAAGGGGGAAAACATTGAAAAATATGCTCTGTCCTAGTTATGTGAAGGAGCAGAAGAAGGATGGAATTTCATGGCTACCTAACAAACCAACAGGGTTTTTTGTTTGTGGCTCATGTAATGTTTGCCAATTTGGACTACATAAGAAATCTGAGTTCAAATATAATACAGGAAGAGAATTTAAAATTAACACCTTCATAAATTGTAACACAACGTTCACTGTGTATATCATCGGATGCGCGTGTAATAAAATTTATGTAGGCAGTAGTATTCGGAACCTCAAAACTCGGATACAAGAACATGTAAGGGCAATAAGAAATAAGGATGAAAGATATCCAGTCTCCATACATATACAAGAAAGGCATGCGGATGAGTCAAAAATCTGGTTTCACGCAATTGAACAAGTGATGGTACCAGAAAGGGGTGGTGATAGGATTAAAGCGTTAAGACAGGCAGAAGCTGGTTGGATTTGTCGCCTTAGAACCATCTCCATGGGCCTTAACCTTAATAGTGAGATGTATCATTTTTTATGAAATATGCATTTTTACAATCTTAAATTTTTTTTCATCTCGACATTGAATATGCTCTGTCATTTTGTTGTCTTTAATGAATATGTAGTGAGTATTACTATGGGAATAAGAGCATGAAATATGTCTATCTATGGAAGTTACATGATTGTATCTAAATTTTATATGGTAACTATTATGTGTATAGATGTTAGGAAATTTGGAATCTGGTACTACACCTTTTTTACAAATATCTGGTGTTATGCTTTCTTGAAAAGGGCATGAATCCCTTACAGACAATAAATGTGTTTTACAGCTATTTCTTTGTTTGGCAATATTACAAATTGTTGACCATAACTCTTTAAGAATATACTATTGATGTATGTTTTTTTATTGGGCTAAATCATAGGATGGTGATCATAATCCCCCATAAATATACCATAGATGTATCATTTAAGCAAAAGGTCACATTTGAACTATAATCACACTATGGACTGTTGATATGAAATGCCTTAAAATTGAAGATGAAGATGTTAGTCACCTGCTACCTATAGATGTAGATAAATAGTGAGATTTTTTGATGTTATGAGATTTTTAAAAAAATATAAGACTGCATAAACGTGTAACTGTTCAGTAGAAGAACGCTCCAATATGGTGACCAACATTTCTATAGTACCAGTTTAGATATAAACCCATTTTGGAGATATAAGGTTAAATTAAAGCAAGATTGCGATTATTATTTTTGTTGGAGGCATTTTTCTATTTAATGCCTGCTAACATTTAGCTTTTTAAACGGAGATCACAGATAAAAAATAAAAAATAGGATGACGATCATAATAGTTGCTGGTTATGGGCATACCATATGGACATGAAAATCGTAACGCTATATACGCAATTGTTGCAATTATATCAACATATATGACTATAACGTTAAGTCCCTAAACCTTTTAAGATGGCGACTATTTAATTAAGCCGGTGAGCATTAGACTGATCGACTCTTAAACAATATGGCGCTTGCTCTTTTGTAACGTTTTAAAAGTGTAGACAGCGTTCTAATATAATTGTACTATTTTTAAAATAAATGTGTCCCTTTTTAAGATATTAAGACTGCTGTTTTGCTGAGTATCACCAACGAAAATAATTAAGTGCTGGATAGTGCTCGTAGACTTTAGAAATTGATTATTACAGGTTCCATTGGTAACTTCCGGGTATACTAAGATGGCGGCATAGTTACGCGAGTAAGAGAAAGGAAAGTGAAAAAGGAAAGGACACTGAGTTGTGCTTTAACAAACATGAAATTGTGCCGTTCTCAAGGAATTAGGACTGTTGTTATATTAAGTACGATCCTTGAGTATAATTTTAGTTGGATTGTGTGCTTAGACTTTGTATATTTAACTTTCTTGCTTTTTGAGGCGGCCGATATAGACCTTTTTGCCTCTCTAAGATGGCGGTTACGTTTATGATAGATAGACCACGTCCCGTTTGACAATTGATTTCAGGTGTTTCATAATGCGGGCTATTTAAATGCCGGTTTTTGAATGAGCGTTTATACCACGGAAGGACCACGTGATGGGGGCAGACTGACGCCGTTTTCGAGTAAGTGTTTGGGCAGCTTAGTAGGCACTTGGTTGGAAGCCATATAGGAGCACTTAAAATCTAGATGGCACTATTCTTAGGGGAATTGTGAAGTATATAGACTTGATTCTATCTCATTTATATTTTTTGGTAGAATTGTAAGGCGATAATACATGGGAGGTGGGTTATGACACTTATTTTGTTGTAACACCTCACTTTTATCCTAAAATTAGGAAGTGATTTTGTATTAAATTGTATAGAATCAAACATTCTTATTACTATGCTAATGGCAATCTTTTACATTTTGCACCATTATAGGGCTCTTAATTTAGGTATTAAATCATTCGGTGCCATAGCTTCACTGCTTGTTAACAGAAACTTGACAATAGTGCTAGAAATATCATGGTTCCACTGCACTTTGTAGCTAACTGTTCAATGCTAGATTCTCCTTTTAAATGTTTTAATTTATGTGCATGTTTAAAAAATTAAAAATTAAAAAGATTTTTAATAATACATCCATTTAATAGATGAAGACTGGTTTATACTGAAATCCAGCTTACTGACCGAACATGATAAATTGGACCCCTTAACATAGGAACGGTGACTCCAAGAATGTATTAATTTAGGATTTGAAACAGGTATGTCTATCCTAAAAAGAGCCATATTTATTTAAATGTTTTTGTGGATAGGATCACCAATATAACGATACTCTATTGATTTCTTTTTCCTATGTTGGTGTTAAATAGGTGGTAGCATTGGGAGGGATTAAAACTCCGTCTGCATGACATAGATGAACGTCACAAATGCTTTTTTGACATTTTTTGGTAAGCATTTAATGGATAGCTTTTGGGTAGCATAAGCTCACTGAATAAGTTCTGTTGTTCTCCTTTGCAAAAACGTTAAGTAATATCCTAATCTGCATTATGAAATTAGAGAGCATTTTAGGATCACTATTGCAGGCCTCCAAAAAACTTGAATTAGGACAGAATATGTTTTTAATGAATATATCATTTGAGTAAAGAAAAGATGAAAAATAGAGAGACCCTCATGATTTTTAAATGTATTTGTTTGTAAATATTATTGTAAATATTATTGTAAATAATATTTGTGTTAATATAATTTATTATGTGTACTTATTTGTAGCCCTGAAGAAGTCCTTAGGGACGAAACGCGTTGGCTACGGTCGTGTGTTTTAATGAAGAATATGAATAAAGAAAATTTATACAAGATCTACTGAATGGATTCGAATATTTTTCTCTCTTTTTTATAGTTCTGTTTTACTATTGAGTGGAGTGCTGGATTACTGTGTTTTTGTCTTAATTTATTGTAGGGACCAACTGGGGACCTATGCTGAGGAATTGCCTGAGGCCTCGCGGCCTAAAGATTTCTGGGCACCACTTACCACATATTTATTGAGCCATCCTGTCCTGTAATGGATTTCTTTTTTATGGGATGCTCTGTGTATAGATTGTGTTTGCCTGTACTGGGACCCCATTTCCAATGTACTATCCATGTTTGTCTGTAAATGCCAAAGGATTCACCTATTGCATATTGTAATGTCACCTGATGTGCCGGGGGAGGTGGGGGAGGGGTTTGGGTTTTCTGAGGGGTTTGTTCTTCGATTTGTTTCTTCTTGAATGTCTTTTTAGGTCTTGACGAAAATGCTTGCAACATTATATGCTTTGAAGGTATTTATTGTCCCTGATTCGGGGCTCTGTATTGTCTTTTGCTGCAAGATACTCAATAAACAAATTTAAAATAAAAAAAAAATAAAAAGGTTTCAGTTCCTCAAACCCATGCTCTCCTCCTCTTCTACTGGTGTCTATTCACAATGCCACATAATTCCACTACACAAATACACTATACACCACACAATACCACCCCACACGATTCCACAAATAACAATTCCAATCCAGTCCACATAATTCCACTCCACACCACATACTTCCACAACACTCCAAACAAAAACACAGTGCTAAAATACTTTACCATTTACAATGCCAATAGCTCTAACTCTCGCAAATACAAGACCTATTGCATTGCAAATGCTTGTTCTTTATGTAGCCATTTAGTATCAACTTTCCACTGCTCCCCAACCATTGTGTCTGTGTCCCTGACAATAATCCTTGTTGAAGGACATCATTCCATATACCAGAAACCAGGATATAGAGTCTCATTTCTCAACAAAATAATTGTCTTCATATTAACCATGCATGACATGTCACCAAAGAGTCTGATAATTGGGGAGTTCAATCTATGTGTAGAACATAATAAACAAGTATCCGATGTTTCGAACAATCTTGAACCTTTAGATTTCTTTCAACTAATGTCATCTTAGACCCACAAAGCTGTCCCCAACCAGGACATAATATTCATCTTTGGTCTGGCAACATCCTTCAAGGTAGTCCAGCACAGGTTCTGGAAGGACCATTGACTCACCACCCTAGTGCAATGGATCACAACAGCCTCCAATGCAAGATGAAATTAAATATGGGGCCCTTGATAGTTTTACAAATCAGTTTCAGTGATGCCTTCAACACCCTTTGTTAAATGTTTTAGCCACAGATATTAATAGAATGTTACTTTAAGGCCTTGTATCTTGCTTATCCAATATATCATAGCCATAGAATTGCTCCTGAATCAATGCAGGCAGATCACAAAGATACAAGAAGTAAAAATACCATAGTCTGAATTGAAACTTTATGCAAATGCCAATAATGTTCTCCGAGTCAGCTCCAAATCTGTTTCCCTCCCATCTCTGAGTCCCTAAATAACCTCTGTTGCTATGTCTTTTACATCAGGTCACCATGCCTTCATTAGAGAACAGTCGCTGGGGTCTTGGTCCAGTCTCTTCCCCACAGATTCCCAAAATACACAAATTCTTTTGCGGTTTTAGCTTGATCGATGTGACCCCCCCCATCAAACATCTCATCACTTTTTCCCCAAGACTCAGTTATTTCTGGACAGTCCCAGATAGTATGGAGGAAAGTACCCATCAGACCACGCCCCATGATGCATTTGTTAGTTGCGGTTCATCCTATTGGAGAGGTGCGGTGCAGCGGCCAGGGCAGCTGACTTCGGAGCACAGGGTTCACCGTTCGATTCCCGGCTCCGGCGGCAGCTCAGCATCATGTGACTCTGGGCAATAGCTCACTTAATTTCCACTACGGCCCCCAGCGCCTTGAGACCCGTAAGGGTGAGTAGCTGCGCTATATAAAAACGGACTTACTATTTTTGACATTTTCCCCCTTGTATAAGACCTGCAGAGCTTCAGTCCATTCCTCATCTGAGAGGTCCTCTATGTTCCACTGCCAGCCTTTTCTTAGGCCTCAAACTATCTGGAAGATTACCGAATATTTTCCTGAGTATAAGCGAAATTGATTTTCTCTGAAGAGGTTCCGCCAGTATCCTGTCCTCTAAAGGATTAGCATCCTCCATCTTGACATCTTTGAGGACATCAACTCCTAGCGCATGCCTGAGTTGGAGGTAGTGCCACACCTGTCACTCTGGCATCTTGTATTCTTCCTTGAGTGCATGAAAACTCTTAAGGGCTGCATTCCCCTAAACAGCCCATAGCTTACTAATTCCTATTAGGTTTCAGCCGCAAAAACCCTTTAATTTATCCGTCTAACACAATTTCTGGGAATTTCAGCTTGGTGTCTCCCATGTCAGGCTTCTCAACCATCCCAACTGCCTCAATGCTTTGTCTCAAATCAGTAGACTGATGATCAGTAGATGTATGTCAGCTAGGGATCACTGACAGAATATAGAATGCCAAAATATCGACCTGCAAAAATATAGTGGATAAAATATAGAATGCCAAAATATCGAATTCCTATCTACAAACAGGTAAGTACAAAAATATCGAATCCAAAATATCGTTGTAAATAATATAGTTTGTTAAAATATCGAATTTTTTAAATGTATTAAAAGTAATGTAAAATTAATAAAATAATAAATATAATTAACTGAAACATACTTAAAAATACTTAACCTTAAAATTAATAAATAATTAATGTAAGTTATAAAAAAATAAACATACATTTTTAAATACATATATATATTAAGTTAATATTAATAAAAAATATTCAATATTTTTAGCGTAGGATAAACAGTAGGGAAAGCGTTGGATAGCGTAGGGGTAAAAATTACTATTCCCACTCCAGAGAGTGCAACAGTAAGGAAAGCGTTGGATAGCGGAGGGGTAAAAATTACTATTTAGTAAACAACAAGGGGGAAAATGAGGGCTTGATAAAGGTCCACCGTACTTGCCCTGGTTAGAACTAGAAGATGCAGCAGAGCGGGTAGGTGAGCTGGACTGCTCTGAGCGGGAGCAGCGACACTACGTTGAGTGTCCATATACTCCGCTGCGGTCTGATGAAGCAGCACTTGAATCCTTAAGAGGTTGGCTGCTTTTCTCCGGGGCAACGTCCTACCGAGAGAAGAAGTGGTATGTAGAACCACACCACACACTGTAGATAGTTTTCATTTAGTCACTAGGTCCTGAGGAATCACCAACTGATCTATTAGAGACATTTTATAGGCGAGAAACATGTTGACCACCAAGGGGTAAAGCGTAATTTGTCAGATTAAAACAAAATAGTCGCCCTCCTTCCCTTTTTTTTACTTTTTATTCAGGTTGTGACCTCTCCAGAATAAAAATAATTATAGAGGATTCCCTTACCTGTTTTAACCCACACACCACATCTACATCTTACCAGGCCCCTCACACCCACGGCACCTATACGGCAAGGAACAAAAGATCTCCGATAAAGAGCCCCTTTATGGGTGCCCGTCGAGCATTGCAGCGCCGGCTCGACGAGGAGCAGACCCATATGATGAAGCATGACACCTAGCTTGCTGGGTGTGTGAGGGTCCTAGTTCCGAAAGGAGGTATTCCCCACCTCCCCACCACTCTGAGTACTAACCAGGTGGCCAACTTGCCACCCAGGAACACCGTACCTCTTTTGTCTTCTAAAAATTACTATTCCCACTCCAGTGAGTGCAACAGTAGGGAAAGCGTTGGATAGCGTAGGGGTAAAAATTACTTTTCCCACTCCAGAGAGTGCAACAGTAGGGAAAGCGTTGGATAGCGGGAGGGTAAAAATTACTCTTCCCACGCCAGTGAGTGCAACAGTAGGGAAAGCGTTGGATAGCGGGAGGGTAAAAATTACTATTCCCACTCCAGTGAGTGCAACAGTAGGTAAAGCGTTGGATAGCGGGAGGGTAAAAATGACTATTCCCACTCCAGTAAGTGCAACAGTAGGGAAAGCATTGGATAGCGTAGGGGTAGAAATTACTATTCCCACTCCGGAGAGTGCAACAGTAGGGAAAGGGTTGGATAGCGTAGGGGTAAAAATTACTATTCCGACTCCAGTGAGTGCAACAGTAGGGAAAGCGTTGGATAGCGTAGGGGTAAAAATTACTATTCCCACTCCAGTGACTGCAACAGTAGGGAAAGCGTTGGATAGCGTAGGGGTAAAAATTACTATTCCCACTCCAGTGAGTGCAACAGTAGGGAAAGTAATGATTTAATATTTAAATAAAAATAAATTAATTATCAATACCAATAAAAAATTAATTAAAATGAATTACCAATTACAAAATATTTAATAATTAATTAATTATAAATACCAATAAATATTATTTATTAAAAATTAATTACCTATTAATAATTAATCAACAACAAATTAATTTCCAATACCAAAAATGTAATAAGTAATAAAACAAATTACCAATTAATAATTAATTAACAATAAATTAATCAATACACAAAAAGAATTTCAATAATTACTTAATTACAATTAAATTACTTCCCACCCTATTCCCCTATAAACCCACAACCCACTCCGAATAATAAATTAATACAATTAACATAATTATCAATTAATCAATTAATAAAAATTAATTACCAATTAATAAAAATTAATTACCAATTAATAATTAATTAACAATAAATTAATTATCAATACCAATAAATAAAAATAAATATTTTCTTAATTACAATTAAATTACTTCCCACCCTATTCCCCTATAAACCCACAACCCGCTCCGAATAATAAATTAATACAATTAACATAATTATCAATTAATCAATTAATAAAAATTAATTACCAATTAATAAAAAGTAATTACCAATTAATAATTAATTAACAATAAATTAATTATCAATACCAATAAATAAAAATAAATATTTTCTTAATTACAATTAAATTACTTCCCACCCTATTCCCCTATAAACCCACAACCCGCTACAGAACTAAAACGCAAAATTAAATTAAAAATAATGAATCATTCCTAAAAATTAATATTTAATTTACTATAATTAAATTACTTCCCACCCTATTCCCCTATAAACCCACAACCCGCTACAGAATTAAATTACGCAAAAATAATTTTACATAAATTTCGTAACTTTAAAAAATATTAAACATACATTACACAAATAATGTACATTTTTAACTCATATACTAACATACTAAGCACTTACAAAAATTCGATATTATTAAAAATTCGATATTTTTAATGCCTATATTATGTACTTTTATATTTTGAAAATCGATATTATTACCTTCATTTCGATATTATTAACCACTATATTATGTCCATTCGATATTATGTCCATTCTATATTTTGAATTCGATATTCTGTCCATTCTATATATTTTTTTCGATATTATGTCTATTTACCGAGAGCTAGCCTAGTCTGCGGCTCGTAGATGGCGGTCAGGTATACTCTAGGTCACATCCAGCATCTATCATGTCTGAGCGAGGGCTCCTCCAGATGGCCAAACATCTAGTCATGCTCTGACACTAACTGAGCAGCCCAGTAATATTTTCTCACTTCAGGCAGGGCCACCATCATACACTACTGAGTGCTTAATTTGAGCCGGTGGTTTCCGGTGCTCGGCACAGGCACTTAATTGTCAACACTGGCGCTTGTGTAGTGTGCCACAAGGTGGTGCTGTATGGCTAATTTAGAGATAACCACAACAACAGCCAATTGTTTACTCAATATACATTAAAAATGCTATTTCCTGCTGCCCAAGCCATTCTTATAGCTTTGGGGCCCAAAATAGTCAGAAATGTCACACTTGTATGAGTGTGATGGTTTGTAATTGTGCTGTTACTATCATTGGCAGCATGGCAGGGGCAATATGAGGTGCAAGCTGCAGTGGCCTCCTAATGAGAGCACTGGCACTTATTATTTTACAAATTAAGGGCTGATACCACCGCGTTACCTTAGACACATTAGTTCTTGCCCTGCCCATAGCAGTTGTCGGATTTCCCTTTCCGCAGCTTAAAAACACCCCTCTGGAATAGTGTATGGAATATTCTGAAAGACAGAAATAAACTTGGGAGATATAATCATTTTTAATAAAGCTGCATGGCCCAACATCAAGAGTCTTCCACCAGCCTGCATCCTCTTTGAATTTCCCAAAGATATAGTATAAGTTGTTTTTAAGAAATAACTCTCGATCTCTTGGGAGATATATACCTAAGTACCAAAAACTCCTCTTGACCAGTGGCGGTGCGTCCATTAAGGGTGCTGGGGCGTTGCCCCACAAGCCGCCCGCACCCGCAGCTCCCTCGGCGTCTCTGAACTTAAGTAGACTCTCAGTTTACTTAAGTTCAGAGACGCCGAGGGAGAACTGACAATGCATGTCAGTCAGTCAGCATGACGTCGGACCGCCCACCCCCTTCAGAGTCTGAAGGGGGTGGGCGGTCCGGTGTCATGTTGACTGACAGGCATTGTCAGACCAGGGGCAGGCAGCAGCACAAGTGCGCATGACTTGTGAAGGTCGGCAAATTTTTCCGGCGTGCCCAGTCATGCGCACTAGTGTCTGTTCAGGCTGGCGCATGCCCATTAGGAGAGCGAGGGTTGAGCACAGGCTCAAACCTCGGTCTCCTAATGGGCAGGCGGGCGGCGAGTAACCCTGCTCTAAGCCAATCCTGGCGCTGCTGGAGCAGCACCAGGATTGGCTGAGAGGGGTTGCCACTTGCCAGCAGTGATGATGCGGCTGTTCCTGTAGGCGCCAACGGACCCGAGGCGGCGCGGACCTGGTCAGGTAGGATTTTTATTTTATTTTAAAACTCCCCCCCCCGGCCCCCACCCGACACCCCCCGCGACACCTCCCCCCCTCGACACCCCCCTTCCGTGACACCCCCCACGACTGAGTGAGACTATCCTTCCAGTAGTGCTGCGGGTTTGTATTGTGTAGTGCTGCGAGCCTGTATTGTGTAGTATTGAGTGTGCACTTCCTGTAGTGCTGAGGCTGTCAGTCCTGCAGTGCCTTGGATGTCTGTCCTGTCGTGGCACTGAAGCTGTCTCTCCTGTTTTGGCGCTCAGGAGGTCTCGTCTGTAGTATTGCAGAGGCCTGAGTGTCTCTCTTCCTTAGTGAGGCAGACTCTCTTTTAGTGTTGAGTTCTCCTCCCTGTTGCTCCTGTGTTTCCGGCTGCCATGGGGCTTCTTCAGTTGAGCTGAGGACACACTCGTGCAGTGCTAAAGGGGGCGCTTCTTTTATCGATGCTGAGGCTGTCTCGCCTAGTGCTGCGAGGACACGCTTCTAGTGCTGCGGATGTCTCTCCCGTGGTGCCAAGCATGGCCTTTCTGCTGTACTAGGAGTTCTCTCGTGAGGTTGTTAGGGTGACTAAACTGTAATGCTGGGGCATAGGGGTATAATATAGGGCGGGGCAGGGGTAGTTTTTCTTGAATTTCAGGAGCAAGGCTGTGCAGTGCCCCACGTCATCTGTCACTTCGCCACTGCCCTTGTTTTTATAGCAGTGTTTTCTTCATGCGGCTTGTAGTTTAGTTTTCCCGTTTAGAACTAGAGGTTTTGAAATCCCAACGTGAAAAAGTTTGTAGGGTGAAAAGCTAGGATGGGCTGAGTGCGTCAATAGCTACGTGCGGGGCCTTTGGCAACTTTGCTGTGGGAGTCTTGTAGTGCAGGGGTATTTCTGTAGTAGTGTAGCTGTTGACTGGTCTTGCCCTGATCTTGATTGCGACTGTCAGCCATCCCTGGGTTCTCAGCCAGTACATTAAGCCCACAGGGCCGCATGAGAACCGCGAAACTCCACATTCCAGCGCTGCTCGTCTGGCTGGCTGAAAAAACAGGACTGAGCCAAAGTCACCTTCATGACAAAGTGCCTCTTGACAGCCATGCTGCAAGAAATGTAGGTTAGAGGTTTGTAGTATAACACACAGCCTGTCGTTTTTTATTTAGTTATATTTTTACTAAACTGCTTATATATTCTTCTGCTTTCTCATTTGAATGAAATGAGGGAATTTAGCAGATTATATTTGCGCTCTATTCGTGTTTGTAATAATTATATATGCGCTGAAAGTATATTGCTGAAGTTGGAAAGTAATGTGACAGTCCGCCATATTATTTTTATTATAGAATCTGTGTCATCTTCGGGTTTTAAACCTGTATCCAAGTCGGAGTGGGCTGATTACAGCATCATTCATCAAGAAAGTCCGGGATGGTCTTATTTCATGTACCTCTATTGTTTGCACGTGCCTGTTTTAATTTCTGTATTTGTGTGATCAGTGTCAATGTTCCCCAGTCCCACTGGCCTTGCTGTTCCCTCCCTGGAGATGTAAAAGAGAGGATCCTTGACAGTTCCTCTAAAGTTGAAAAACAAAGCTTAAAATGTGTGACAAAAGCTCGGCTTCCTAATTTAATGATGTATTTATCTTGCCGCCTGTGCTAGACAACCCAGTTTATCGGAGTAATGGAAGAGTAGAAGTTCTTATGACCTTTTTAACCTCCCACCGGGCGGAGAGGAACATTTTGAGATGGATTGCGCATTATGATGCGCTATGCTATGATTTTGAATTACAATCACATGTAAAATTGTCTTTAGGTTAAACTTTAAGGATGATACGTATTTTGGATTCTAAATGGCTGTTCATCTCTTTGCATCGTTTTGGCCTCGGTTAAAGGCAGCTTGTTGCCAGTTACTTCCTTTGTTCTTCAAATATTCAGTTTCTGTTGTTTCAGAAAAGTATTTGTTATCGATGCCCTGAGTGAAAGGCAGATCAGTATTGAGTCCTTTCGCGACGGTGGTATCTTGTGGCACTTTACTTGATCTTGTATTCCCCACGAGTTAGCTATTTTATAATGTTGTTGTTTATCTGTATTTTTTTCTGTGCATACTTTGAGGCTTGAGCCATGCCAGGTGTTTATGAGGGGCTTTGATTGAGCACGCAGGCGCTAAGGCTAAAGCCAAACAAAGTGCCTGTCAGTGGGTTGGCCTCTCTGCAGAGCACACAGAACAATATTTGTGTATTCCATTTGCAACTGAAATTCTGTGGAAATGTGTGTGAAGATGGTATACTGATGTCAAAATCTTTGCAAGGCAAAAGTAAGAGAAATTAAAGTGCTTATATTTGAGGGAGTGCAGTGCATGTTGGGGGCGGTGAAGTGACAGATGTGAGGAAGGGCATTCGGGGAAGAGTGAAAAGAGGATGCTGAATAGGAAAGAGAGGGGGTTGAAGATATGCAGATGGACAAGATATGCAGAGAAAAAGAGGCTACATATCTAACATAAAGCACACATAATTGAAGGCCAAAACTCCTTCCACAGGCCTCAATGCTATTTAATTCACAGACTCACTATTTCAGAATTTAAACATTTTCGATGTTAATTATTTATAAGAAATCATTGTTGTTACGCATTTATCTTAAACAGCTAACACCCAGTGACAAAGCCAATCATACTGATAGGCTTTAGGCGTATGTCAGTTGCTGTGCCATTTATCTGGATAAAATTACATCTCAGAGAGAAACCAAAATACCGGTCTGATGGCACACTATGGGAATCACAGAAATGTATATGGCATGTTCCTTTATAGGGAGCACCCATTTTTTTCATCTCACTTAAAGACCTGTCTGCACATATTTCTATATGACTGGTTACAGCCAGCAGCTGTAGGTGCTTCCCAAAGTCTGGTTAGAGCATATTTTTCCAAAGTTAATGCTGCATGCAGTGCAAGACACTGGGCAAGCATACATTTTAAAGGGCTAAAGTTGTCATGCAGAACAATTTACATATTACAGTAACTGTTGAACAAATTAATGCAAGAAGATACGGGGCAGTTTTTAATGTGTTTAATATTTCAGGACGATACGTTCCCACTGCTTAATAAGCCTTGCTTTATCGCTGCATTCATTTGCTTTAAAATGCACCATTTGCCAATCTTTTTTAAATTTCTTTCTCAGGAGAGGGACTCTCCCTAGACCCCAGATTTGTCCATTGAACTTGTTCACATCGCTAACTAGTGTTTTCTATTGGAAAGGGTAGAGCCAAAGCAGTCTTGCTTAGTACCCTAGCCCTCTTCAGAAGTCAGACTTGCTTGGCAACCCAGAAATTCTCTGAAATAATGTATGAGTTTTCTTTTATGAATGCCTAGAAGAACTGAATTTTTAGTCCATTTATCACAGAAATAGTGATGAAAATCGCACCAAAAAGATGCCAATTTTTAAAAAATTTCTTCACGGGGGGAGAAGCCCCCCGAACCCTCATTGTTGCCGTCGGGCTCGCTCGTTGCGCTCGCTCGCATACGTTGATTCGTTCTGCTTACGCCTACCAGTTTCAAATTCCACCAGCCACCACTGCTCTTGACAAACCTAAAGATTTCTGCTTATCGATGCTCTGGGAGTCAGTCTGGCAAAGGGGTAAATTACCGATGCATCTAGTTAATTTAAAAACCATTATATCACCGAAAAGTCAACCTGTTGCATCAGTCTATCAATTGACAATTCAGGTTTAGCAACATACAGCAGAATTCGTACGTATAGAGTGATATTCTTTCTCCCCAGCCTGAGACCCATTCATTAACACATATTTTTGCGCAGCAGAGAACTTTGTGCATCTAATCACGGTCACTGCAGGAGAGGAGAGACTGGTACGACCAGTTTATGGAGTTGTCTTGACTTAAGCGGAGATAAACAACTTTTCTGAAAAATAATTTTTGAAACATTTAATCTTTTTTTTTATTTCAGAGAATTTTTATTGAACATTTTACAAAACAAATGAGCAAGGGAGGAAGGAACAACAAAATAATATAAAAATTACATATTGAAGATCCAAAGCCTGGTGTAGAAGAACGCTGGATGGTACACTGGAACACAATGATAAAATATATATAACGAAACCCAGGTGGAACGTATCACGCGAGGGCAATATAACATAAAGCACTAGATAAAATTCCAGAAAATGAAATAGGGAGGTGGTGAAAATAAAGAAAAGAAAAATAAGAACCAGTAGGTGGTTGAGTGAGGTAAGATATATAGGGAAGAGCAGTTCAGTGAGAGTGCAGCGTACTTGGATAGAGACATATTGTGGAATGTATTTCCCTGCAAGCCAGATATATAGCACAGGGACTGGAGAGATGGTGACAGCCAGTATTGCAGAGCACATCCCTTGTTTGTTCAGGGTAATAACAGACCTGAGATGGTGAGCATCGGGGTGTAAAGCAAATGGCTCCCACAATAAGGCTTCACGGGGGTCTAGTGGTAACAAAGTAGTTGTCGAGGAATTTCCAGAGAGAGGTGTTACGCATTTTCCATGGGGAGTTTTGGAGGAAAGCGCTGTCTGCACCTCTCAGAAAGGAGACCCAGTTTAGCCAGGAGCGAAAAGAGGTGGCTCCTGTGTTTTTCCATTTAGCGAGTACTGTTTTACAGGCAGCAGTTAGAAGGATGTTGATCAAGAGGCTATCGCTACGGGAGCTGATTTTAGAGTCAAGGAATCTTTTTATCAGGGATATGAAGTTCTGATCTAGTTGGACCCCGCATATGGAATGTATAAAACTGAACACAAAATCCCAGAATGGAAAAACCGCAATACAGTAAAAGAGAAGGTGGGGGGGGTCACCAGTTGGATTTACAGCTCCAGCAAGATGGATTATCCCTGAGGGAGGGTTTGTGGAGTCGGGAAAGTCCTGTGTAATAGCCAGAATTTCATCTGGGAGAGGGAGGGAGAGATTTTGTATGAGACTACTGACGTCCATGTAAGGTGCCAGGACTCCATCATGACAGACTCTGAGGGGTCCCATTTTGCTGGGAGTCTAGAGGACAGGTTAGTAGATTTTGGTTTTAAAAGATGATAGAACTTGGAGGCCTGGTGGCCGGACTTTTTAAAGTTCAGGATGGCTTTGGTAAGAGTTGGCAGTTTGAATTTAGATAGACCGACTTCAAATTTCAGGAAATTGTATAGGTCTAAGTTCTGTAGATTGAAGTGATTTTGTAGTTCCCTAAAAGATAATGGAGAATGTGGAGGCCCAAGATCTTTCAAGAAATGAATGCCCTTGGAGGCTCAGTGTGAACAAAAGACTGGAGCGCCTTGGACTCTAATTTTAGGGTTGTTCCATAGGGAGATCATGTTTGATCCGGATATCGGTATCTCAATCAACCTATCAATTTTCAAGAGGGCTCTTTTGGTAGTGTTAAAAATATATTTACCAGAGGGAGGGGATTTGGGATTGCTAGTTAGAAGGGAGATCGGGTGGAGCTCACCTAGAAGTTCCCTCTCAATAAATAACCATGTGGGGGTATAATCCGGAGGTTGAGCGAACCAGAGGGACCCCTGTCTGGCTAGAAAGGCAGTTTGCTAATTTTTTAAGTCCGCCAGATTAACGCCCCCGAGATGAACAGGTAGGCGAAGTTTTTTGATAGAGGTTCTGGGACATTTATTTTGCCAGATGAATTTGTTTAGTAATCTATCGATTTTCTGAAGGAATTCATCAGATAGGGCTAATGGTAACATATTCGCAAGGTAGTTGACTATAGGGGTGATCATAATTTTAACGGTCTTAATACAGCCTCACCATGTAAGGAATTTTGGGTTCCAGCTCTCTAGTAGAGCCTCTATCTTCTTAAGTGTTAGGGCCTTGTTATGACGTAGGGATTCTAAGATGTCTAAGTTGTACTCCAACCCCAAGTATATAACAAACTTCAGTTGCCAGGATAGGCCTGCGTTCACAAAGTGAGCACTGGAGCAGAAATTATTCAGTGCAAGAATTTCAGATTTTTCTTTACTAAGTTTATAATTTGAGACTTGGGCATACTCTTCTATGGTCTGAAGTAAGGCAGGGATAGATTGAGAAGCTTTTTTAGACATTATTAGAATATCGTCAGCGTAGGCCGTGATTTTCACTGTGGAGTTATTAAAGGAGCCACCAAGAATGTGGGGGTTAGTTCTGATCATGTGGAGTAAGGGTTTTAGGCTTAGGATGAATAAGGAAGGGGGGAGGGGACAGCCATGCCTCATACCTTTTTCTATACTGAACGCTGGGGAGTAGGCTTACTTTAGCGGACCGCTATAGAGAGCCATGACCATTTTAGTGAAGGATTCTCCTAGGTTAAATTTCGATAAGGTCTCACAAAGAAATGTCCATGAGACCCTAACACATGCTTTTTCAGGATTGAGGATAACCGCTACAGTTTCAGTAGAAGCCATCTTAGCCTTCTCAGTGACGTGGCATAGGAAACGGGTATTACAGTTTGACAACCTATGCTTCATGAAGCTCACCTGTGAGCAGTCAATCAGTCGAGGGAGGAGACGTTCGAGTCTCTTGCAAAGTATCTTAGCGTAAATCTTTGCATCTAGATTAATTAGGGAAATTGGTCTATAATTCTTTACCTGCGTCGGGTCTTTACCATCTCTGGGGACTACAACAATAGTGGCTTAATTAGTAGTGCCAGAGATGGTTCCGGAGTCAGCAGAGTGTTGGTAGAGGGCCAAAAGGGTTGGTTTGAGTAGATGAGCATAATGTTTTGAAAAAGGTAACTGAGTAGCCATCTGGGCCAGGTGCTTTAAAGATCGTATTGCCATATCAAGTTCTTTAGTTGAGAATGGGGATATAGGTCTATCTTTTGTTGGTCGGAGATGGTCGGAAGGGGGATGTCCCTAAGGTACTCTGCACAGGAGGATGCCGAGATCTTGGAGTCATCTGTGTATAAAGATTGGTAGAAATCTTTGAGAATTTCTAGTATTTTTTGTGGTCTAGTGTGGGTGACATTAGATTTGACTGTGAGGGAATCGATTCCTTTGTGGTTCTGCTTGTGTTTTAGGTAGGAGGCTAGTGTTTTCCCTGCCCTATTTGCTTCACAAAGTTTTAGACTTTTATATTTGTTGACCCATACTCCCGGACTCTTGCTAGGGATTCTGTTGTATTCATATTATTTGTTGCTGAGATTGGAGAGGGTTTGGGGGTTCGAGTCAGAGATGTGGGTGGTCTCCAGTAATTTAATGTCTTTTTCCAAGTCTATCAGCTCTTTATTATGCTCCTTATTAATTTTGGATTGAATGTTTATGAGGGCCCCCTTACAGTAGCCTTCAGTGAGTCCTAAAGAGTGGAGGGGGAGGTCTCAGTAATTGGGTTGTTTTCCAGATAGTTTAGAATAGTCCTTTCAATCGCCTCCCTTGAGGCAGCGTCACTGATTGACTCATTGTTGAACCTCCAGATCTTGCTCGGGGTAGTCATATTAGTGCCAGTGAGGTAGGAGAGTGATAGCAGAGTTGTCGAATGTTAGTCTTGTCAATATGTCTGTCTGATCAATTAGGTGGGTATGGGATTTGGAAATCAATAATCTATTCAGGAGTAGGACTTGTGGGAAAAGGAGAAAAAGGTGTAGTCCCTAGTGTCTGGGTGTTGAAGTCTACTGGAGTCGAGTAGACCGAATCTAGCGCATAGTTTGTGTAGTGACCTGTGTGACCTAGAGGGTTGAAGGAAGGACCTGGACTGCCTGTCAGTGGTTACATCAAAGGGGATATTAAAGTCACCGCCCAAGAAAATGAGGTCATCACTTGGTATTTGGCTCAAGGGCAGGGTTAGAGATTCCCAGGACTCCGTGTCATCTGTATTTGGGCTGTATACATAGAGACCATAAAAGTCACATGAGTTTTCTGCGAACTTTGATAGGACACATCTTCTATTGTCATCTGTCATGTGTGATTCGGTGGACAGGCTCCAATAACCGCTGTTCTTATGCCTTTTTCGCCCAGGTAGAAACTGAAGCAAAGTAAGATAAAAATAAATGATTTGCATAATTTATGATAGCACAGATACCAGACTAGCATGAAACAATAATTGCATTAAATATCTAGGTATATAATTATATATCTGTTCACTAAAAACAAATTATTGAAAACATTACCAGGAAATTTCAAGTGTTTTAAGTATTAGCATGATGATCACCACAATAAGTAGCTTTACAATATTAAGATGATGATCACCACAATAACAGGCTGATTTAGATAGCGGAGTAGAGAATTTATTCCAATTAGGTTGATGGAGTAAGGTTCTCCGTCACCCTGACAAAGTAACCATACTCTGGTTTTAAGATGTCCGTCGCACCAGCGAGCAGCTCTTACATTGGCAGAAATCACCACCACAGCGGTTCCTGTCAATGCATTGACAGTGTGCCATGCAGCTTTTTCAACATGAAGGTGCCATATAGCACATCTTCAATATCATTGTTAATTTTAAAAAACAAAATCCCAAAGCAGAATTTTCTTTCTGAAAATAAAAAAGGAATGATCCCCCTTGCCCTTGTGGTTTTCTCCCATGGTTTGGGTGTCATTAAAATGTTTTTACTTTCACCTATTGCCATGTTTTGGATGGCAGTGTGTTTAAGTGAAAACTGGTGATTTTTCTGCCCTCTGTAAATAGGGCGGGTGAACAAATGGCCAAACCTCGGACAGCCCTTACCCCATCGGGCCATTGGAGTATGTCAGTGGCAGAGACAGAGTAGTCTCTGTCGCTGACATACTTATGTTCTGACCGACG
Organism: Calotriton arnoldi; assembly: GCA_963921515.1. Lineage (NCBI taxonomy): Eukaryota > Metazoa > Chordata > Amphibia > Caudata > Salamandridae > Calotriton > Calotriton arnoldi. Next base: position 271,279 of record CAWUFW010015105.1, on the reverse strand, counting down.
CTAAATGAGCCAGGTGGAACTTCAGTTAGGCGTAGATGGAATATCCTCTTCGCCAAACTCGATACCAGGTCCTAAATCTGCTCATCCTCCAAAGATATTGATAAGATCCTGACAACATTCCTTTGGCAGGAAAGCATCCTTGCATTTCCCTCAGAATAAATGTTTCAGGAGGCAGCTATTTAGATGTTTTCCTATACTATGGTCTATAATCCCTTCATACTTCACAAGTATGCCATTTGAATATGTCCTTCAAATGACACCGTCACCAATACCCAATGTTGTGTCCCACTCAAAACCTTTTTCATCAGACCGTTTCCTCAACACCACAATGTAGCCTGCTTGCTGAGTAACCACCTCAACAGGGCCCATCCTTACTAAATTACTATTTCATAATGACAGGAGAAATATACAACATATGAAGGGCAAAGAGCTGAATGGCAAATCTCTAACCATCTGGTTTAATAATAACGTGAGCCCAAACATGTCAAATAAAAGGTGGACTTTACGGAGAAAGAGGTTTATCTGCATCATAGATCTGTTATACAAGCACAATTGCAATGATCCTTTCCTTGGAATCCAAAGCTGCTCTAGTGCCCTCAGAGGAGAACAAAATGTTCCAACTTTATTCCTTGATATAACTTTAATATTAGATACTTGCAAATATGACGCCGATTCGAGTCTAGATAAAAAGCTCAAAATATGAATTAAGTAGGACAAAACCTGTAATAAAAATGTGAGAAACAAAGTTTAAAATGTAATGTAGTCTTGCACACCTTGCAATTCATAAAAAATTAGACATTTGAAATTGTTTAAATTTCTCTCAAAGTAAATTGTGTTTTGCGGATACTCATATGCGAAAATACTTGAACCCTACAATCTGCACCATGACACTAATCCCATCACTTTCCCATCCCTAATCATGACTCTAACCCTAATGAACAAGTTACTTACCTTTGGTAACGCATTATCTGGTAGAGACTCTATCTAGCTGCAGATTCCTTACATTTGAATTTCCCAGGCGTCAGGCTGGATCCGGAAACTTTTGCTGAGCAATACCCCTTGCGCGCGACATCGGGTGGCTCCATTTGGCTCCGCGTGACGTTGTCGGCGTTGGTTATGATGTTGCGGTGCCTATATAGGTGCCACCCAGGCACGCAGACGTCAGTACTTTTTGTTTTTTCCATGCCAGAAGCGCAAAGCCAAGAAGTAACTGACATAGTCATGTGCAAAACTAGTGCCCTGAAAAGTGGAACAACCCTAGCCCTACTATATCAGTCCGCAAAGCGGGGAGGCATGGGTGGGGCTGTAAGGAATCTGCAGCTAGATAGAGTCTCTACCAGATAATGCGTTACAAAAGGTAAGTAACTTGTTCATCTGATAGAGACTTCGAGCTGCAGATTCCTTACCTTTGAATCAGATACCCAAGCCATACCATCCCAGCGGTGGGTTGCGGACTCACAACCTAAACTAAGAAGTCTTGCAGGACTGAACGCCATCCGTGCGCACCTGACCATCAAGGCAGTAATGTTTTGTGAATGTGTGCAAAAAAGCCCACATCACTGCCTGACAGATGTCTTGGACTGGGACACCCCGAGCCGAGGCTGTAGTCGCAGCCTTTCCCCAGGTCGAATGGGCTCTTAGTCCCTCAGGGGGCTGCTTCTTTGCCAAGGCATAAAAGATCTTGATACAGAGAACGACCTAGCGAGAGATGGTCCTTTTCTGCACTGCCCTTCCCTTCTTTGCTCGCACATAACCCACAAAGAGTAGGTCATCCACCTGGAACTCTTTCGTGCGGTCAAGGTAAAACGACAACGCTCTTTTTGGGTCCAGTCGATGGAGATGCTCCTCTTCCTTAGAGGGATGCAGGGGAGCAAAGAATGGTGGCAAAGTGATGGACTGACCCAGATGGAATGGGGTCACAACCTTTGGCAAAAAGGACGCCTTGGTGCGAAGCACCACCTTGTCCGGAAAGGACATAAGATAAGGAGGCCAACAGGATAACGCCTGCAACTCACTCACTCTCCTGGCAGATGTAATCGCCACTAAAAAGGCTGTTTTTATGGTCACCAGCCGGAGGGGACAATTGTGCAAAGGTTCACAGGGAGCACACATCAGGTAGGTGAGGACCAAATTATGGTCCCACTGTGGCATAACAAAAGGTGTGGGTAGAAATATGTGAGCCAGCCCATTTAGAAATCTATTTACAGTAGGAGACTTGAAGAGAGAGGGCTGGTCTGGCAGCCGCAAAAATCAGACAGAGCAGAAAAGTGACCCTTGAGAGTTCCCAGGGCAGAGCCCTGCTGGGCAAGGGTTAGAATGAATAAAAGGACAGTAGAAAGAGAAGAAGAAAGAGGGTCAATGGACCTTTCTGTACCATATAAAACATATTTCAGCCAACGGCAGGCGTATACCGTTTTAGTGGAGGGCCGCCTGGCTGCCAGAATAACGTTCCAAATTTCGGGAGAAAGGTCGAAAGCTATCAACTGCTGCTCCTCAATCTCCACGCATGGAGGCGCAGAGTTGACAGGTTCGGGTGAAGAACCCTCCCCTGCTGCTGCAAGAGAAGATCCTCCCGAAGGGGCAGCCCGATCGGAGGATCGATACTCGTTCTCAGACACTCTAGATACCAGACTCTCCTCGCCCAGTCCGGAGCCACAAGAATAACTTGGGTGCAGTTGCTCCTGATCTTCTTCAGAACCCTGGGCAGGAGAGGTATGGGAGGAAAGGCGTACAACAGGCCTCAGCTCTACTCTAGACAAAAAGCTTCGCCGAGCGATAGCTCACTTGGAAACTCCAGCGCGAAGTACCGCTGACACTGCGCGTTCTCTTCGGAGGTGGACAAATCTAACCAAGGTTCTTCCCCATTGCTGAAAGAGACCTTGCGCCACCTCCGACTGGAGACGCCACTAGTGATCCGCTAGGCATCGAGGGCTGAGTTCGTCCGCCCTGGCATTCAGAGAACCTGCCAGGTGTTGAACCACCAGGGTTATGCCCTGTTGTTCCAGCCATGTCCAGAGACACAGGGCCTCTCGACAAAGGGTCCACGACCTCACCCCGCCCTGCTTGCTGCAATACCACATGGCGGTAGTGTTGACTGTGAACACCTGCACTAACTTCTTCTTGACAGAGGGAAGAAATGCCTTCAATGCCAACCAAATCGCTCAGAGCTCCAACAAATTTATGTGGAGCCTGTCTCCGCCGGAGACCAGTGTCCCCTGATCTCCATCTCTCCGAGGTGGCCGCCCCATCCCAGAAGTGACACATCTTTCATGACCGTGAGATCCGGTTGGGGAACGGAGAGGGGTCTGCCGCTGACCACCACTGCAGATCTTTCGCAGTTCCTTCTGAGATCTGAACCACATCGGTGAGATTTCCCCGATGCTGTGCCCACTGGAACTTCAAGTCCCACTGCAGAGCCTGCATACGCCATTTGGTGTGTCTTACCAACAGGATGCAGGAGGCCATGAGGCCCAACAGACTCAGAGTCAGTCTCACAGAAATCCAGGATAGAGGCTAAAATATTGGAACCATAGCTTGAATATCCTGGACTCGCTGCTCGGGAGGATAAGACCAAAACTGCACTGTGTCCAGAATAGCTCAGATGAAAGGGAGCATCTGAGAGGGAGTCAGGTGTGACTTTGGCACGTTTATAGAGAACCCCAACGAATGCAGAAGGTTCACCGTAGTCTGAAAGTGGGAGACGACAGCATGGGGCGAGGACGCCTTCAACAGCCAGTTGTCAAGGTAGGGGAAGACTGACACCCCTAACCTGTGCAGATGTGCTGCGACCACCGCCATCACCTTGGTGAACACCCGATGGGCACTGGTAAGGCCGAAGGGGAACACAGTAAACTGAAAGTGCTTGCAGCCTACCTTGAACCGCAGGTAACGCCTGCGGCCCAGCAGGATGGGAATATGAAAATACTCGTCCTGCAGGTCCAACGCTACCATCCAGTCTTCTTGGTCTAGGGCAGACAAGACCTGAGCTAGAGTGAGCATTTTGAATTTCTCCTTTTTGAGGAAGAGATTGACGGTCCGAAGATCCAAAATGGGCCGTAGCCCCTTGTTCTTCTTCGGAATCAGCAAGTAGCGGGAATAACAGCCACTGCCTATTTCTGAAACTGGTACCCTTTCTATAGCTCCCTTGGCCAAAAGAGCCGTAACTTCCTCTTGGAGCAACTTTAAATGATCCTCCATCATCCGTTCCTGATTTGGCAGAATAGAAGAGGAAAAGAAAGAAAAGGTAGGGAATAGCCCTCCTGGACTATCTGCAAGACCCACTTGTCCAATGTTATGGATCTCCAGTGGGGGAGATGATGACGAATTCTCCCACCAACTGGAATAGTGTGGTCCTGTAGAATCAGCCTAGGATTGCGTGGAGGCTGCGGTGGCTGGGGGCAGTGTGATCGACGACTTCTGGCCTCCATTCCGAGATCGGACTGCACTGCGCCCTCGTACGGCTTGGGCAGTCTGTGCGGGACGGTGGCTGGGATATGGCTCACGCGGCTAGAAACCCCTTCTGTTGCCTCAAAAGGGGCTAAAGGAAGACTGGCAACAGGGACTAGAGGAGAGGCCCAAGGATCTGGCCGTAGCTTGAGAGTCCTTGAACCTGACCAGGGCTCAGTCTGCCTTTTCCCCAAAAAGGTGGGTTCCATCAAAGGGCATGTCTATCAAATTGGCTTGGACATCACCAGAGAAGCCAGTTGTACGAAGCCAGGCGTGGCGCCTCAAGGCCACGGTCGTTGAAATCAATCTGCCCAGCGAATCGGTCGTATCTGGGCCACACCGAATTGTGAATTTTGCTGTGTCTCTCCCCTCCTAGAAAGATTACACAAAGGCAGTGCAACAGCGGCAGCGCTCCTTCGCAGAAGTAAAGCAGAAACTCCGGGCATTAGACCTGCACTACATGCCTCTGCTTCGAAAGTGGCCTGGGTTTATCGGATATCTACCTAGACTACCTTGAAGAACACTAAAAGCCGGTTAATGACTGGTTCACGGGAGGGTAGGATGATTGGGCATATCACTTGGAAATACATTTGCTGGGTATAGATGGCTTGCTTGATCTTCTGTATAGAGCGCATTTACGGGGTACATTGCCATTTTGCACATGGGTGTCCCTCATCTGTTGGAGGACGGCCTTTCGCCTCAGTGGTTGGGACCGTCGCCTCACCTGGATGACCCCTCTATGACGGGTAACATGGCCTGGTCAGCTCTTGACACTGGAGGGTTTTATGCCATGCCATCGTATTGGGATTTCGCTCCTGGGAGATGTATATGAAGGGGGGGCATTATGTCGTTTCAGAAGTTAAAATTTAAATACTCTCTAACTCACAGTTCTTTCGATACCTCCAAGTGGTCCATGTCTTGCAACCTTATGAGCTACCAAATGATTCATTGCCTGAATTCAGTCAGTTGGAGGCAAATATTTTCCTTGGGTGGCTAGGTAAAGGGGCAACTACTGTGATTTATTGATCACTAGTGATCCATGCCCCAGACGGCCTTAAGAAGGTCCAGCAGAGATGGGCATCCTGGGTGGGAGACTTGGATGAGGACGATTAGAGGGAGGACTGCATGGCACCTAGGGAGATGGCGATTTCAAAGCGGCTGCGCATGATTCAATTTGACTACCTGCATGTGACGTACTTCACCCCGGAGTGCTTACAGCACCTGTTCCCCGATGAGCAAGCGGTGTGCACGCGTCGCGCGCTTCCAGCGGCAGATTTTTTCCATGTGGCCTGGGAGTGTCCGGAGCTGAGGACCTTTTAGAAGGAGGTGGGTCAAATACTTTCCACTGTCTTAGTCCGCTCCCTGGAGTTAACACCTCGTACCGCACTACTAGGGTTAATGGAGGAAGTGGGGGTTCCTAGAGCTGACCGTGGTTTTCTGGGAATGGCTTGCTTGGTTGCCAAGAGGGATGTGGCCAGTGCATGGAAACAACATAAGCCGCCGACTGTTAGAAGTTGGCGTGCAGAGGTGGACTAGTGCGCTCATCAGGAGAAGCGGCTCTTTGAGGCTCGTGGTTACCCTAAAAAGCATAAAGGTATTTGGGGGAAATGGTGTAGTTAATATGGTCTATTGATATGACACGATGTTGTATAATATAGATGATTGGGCTTGCTGTAATGCCATGCATGTACATCGACAAAGTCTTGCACTGTGTTAAGATGTGTCTTGGCGCAAAATTTTAAATGAAATTGGTTATAAAAAAAATAAAGGTTTAGCAAACATATCAGACAAAGTGCTACAGCGCCCCAGATATAACACCTTTCTCTACTTCCACGCTTACCCTGTGCCAGACTTGGTAATACTTTTGGTGGGTTTGCCAAGACGCCAACTTTTTAAAGCTTTAATGTTCTATTTAAAATACAGGCATATTATTTATTTATTACAATATATATTTGCCATTTTAATGGGTCACAAGGAAAAGGTTAACATTTTATGGAAATAAATAGGAAAACGAGAGCAAAATGAAGGCCAGGGCCTAATATTTAAGTTTAAGTCCCTTTGGGAGCTGCCTGTGGGATGACTGTGGTAGGTTTGTTCTGAATGCTCTCTGTGGACTTTACTGCCCTGACGATGACTCCAGTTATGGCCCCAGTTGTCAAGGCACAAGCACCACAAGCCCTTTATTTATTTTTTACAAGTATCTCACTATCCAATGTCCGCCATGCGCGAACTTCGAAGCGGGCTACAGTTGGGACACTTTGGCTCCGGGACCCTACACCCGTAAGCTCACATGGCATAAGCATGACAGCTCCCATACTGCTCATGCACGGGGATTCCCATGCTAAGTGCATATGATGAATAAATATGACGTAGGGAGAAGAAGATGAGGTTTAGCAATTCCAGTGCACACACCTCATAAACCGGGTTCCAGGGGTTTTCCAAGTCGATGTCTTGGAATTCCTGCTCCATGACTCCTGGAGGCTGTGGGCCTGGGTCGGAGGGCATGGAGGGCTTTCAGAGTGTTCATCTTAGATAGCCAATCAGATAATAGCCAGAGGCACGCTGGAGGGCCGAGTGCAACCAGCCTCGCGTTACTGCTTCTGTCATGTGTGAAGTGTGAGCACTGGAACAGTGTGCTTGTGCAGCCAGGAGGTAGAAGGGGATACTGGCAGCATTAGCTTGGTGCAGACTAGCACGGTGGTCTTCTGAATTTGTTACTGTGGGTCGATTTTGCTAAAAAACATCACTCCTCACTAACAAAACCTGCCCCCTGTGAAAAAACCAGCCCCCACCCTTCCAGCCTCCCGGGGATCGCCCGGTGCCTGGTATCACCAGTACGGCCCTGTACATTGGACGGAGAAGGCCAATGTAGTAATTAACAAGGCAATGACCTGAGAGGCGCCCATAATAAAGTCAGGCTTTGTGAGTGCGACAAAGATAATAATAAAAACAATAAGAGAAGAGCCGGCATGAAACTGACGAGGCACATGCAGTTCTATGTGAGAGGGTGGTCACGTTGAGAGCTATTGACTATGCGTGCAAGCGATGTGCAGACAAAACATTTTTTTTAAAGTTCAGTTTTAAAAGTGGATGAAAACAGTACTTGGGCCTTGGAAAACTGTTAAGAGCAAACACACAAAAAAGAACAGGAAACAGCATGCTACAGCCAATAGTAATGGAGGAAAAGTAAGTGGCAAGCAAAGGAACCAATGAAAAGCAAGGGGGCGGGATGTAGCCCCTTTTAAGATGTATATGATCAATAGATTTCACAAGCACAGCGCAAGCACTGTGCAGGCGAAACCTAAACAACACTCCCATGATCCATGGGTGTAGGAAGTGTGGGGGACACTGGGCCTTTATCCCCTCCCCCAGATTTTGGAGTGGGGAGGACACTGGGGACAAGGATGGGGTGCAATGGGGACAAAAAAGTTAGTCCCCAGGGCCTCCTCAGCCAGGACAATCAAAGTGCTGCGCTCACCCTACACTTACAGATTTCCATTATAAATATATATATATATATCCACACCATAACTAGAGTTTAGTTGTAACCTGCAATGTTTTAGTGAGGGAATTGGTAATGAAGTGTTCCTTTTCTTTCTGCGTCTTTTGAAACACACTGAACAGCTGCTTGTGACTAACCGTGGGCAATGAACTAAGCTCCGCCAGCGGAGGTTGCGGAGATTTGTTAACTACGCATTACATTGAAAACACAGAATTCATGCAATAACGCCACATAGCATAATTAGCTACTGCACCCACAACCCATTGATTAAAACAACTTTAAGTTTACATGCTAAAAAGCATATAACCAATTAACAAAAGTGAACTTTGAAAAATATACCAGGCAATGAGAGAGGTGATGATTTTGGGGTCACACCTCACCTAGGGGGAGGGCAAGCAGATGCCTTGAACACAAAGAGCATATCATGCTGAATGATTCGGTAGTGGTCCCATCCTCCTAGGACCACCCCAAGCAAAGTTATGGGCAAAAATACAATGGCAACCAAAGGCCCAGCAAAGCATTATGGGGCGAGATTCTAGTGTGCAGTGAATATTATAGTATTAGCTCTCAGCTGAGCCCGAGAGCCTGCCCCTTGAGGAATGTTTTGATATTGGATACTATAATATTCACTGCACTCTAGAATATCATCCCATAATGCTTTGCAGGGCCTTTGGTTGGGATTGTATTTTTGCCCATAACTGTGCTTGGGGTGGTCCTAGGATGATGGGACTACTACCAAATCGTTCAGCATGATGTGCTCTTTGTGTTCAAGGCATCTGCTTGGTTCTCTCCCTAGGTTAGGGAGGACCCCAAAATCATCACCTCTCTCAATGCTGTTATATTTTCTTTTTCACTTTTGTGAGATGACTATATGCATTTTAGCATGTAAAGATAGAAATATTAATTGTTTAATTAAAGGTACTGTTTATTATATTTTCATTTTCACTTTTGTGAGATGACTATATTTATTTTAGCATGTAAAGATAGTTAGTTGTTGCTTTACTAAAGATATGTGAGATGTCTGTTTTATTATTACGCATTACATTGAAAACACAAGACGGAATTCATGCAAAAACTCTGGAGTAAGCTACTGCACCCACAACCCTTTGATAAAACAACTTTACCTTTACATGCTAAAAAGTATATAATCAATTCACAAAAGTGAGCTTTGAAAAATATCAGGCAATGAGAGAGGTGATGATTTTGGGGCCCCCCCTAACCTAGGGGGAGGACCAAGCAAATGCCTTGAACACAAGGAGCATATCATGCTCAACGATTGTGGTGGTCCCATCCTTCTAGGACCACCCCAAGCAAAGTTATGGGCAAAAATACAATGCCAACCAAAGGCCCAGCAAAGCATTATGGGGAGAGATTCTAAAGTGCAGTTGGGATTGTATTTTTGCCCATAACTGTGCTTGGGGTGGTCCTAGGAGGATGGGACCACCACCGAATCGTTCAGCATAATGTGCTCTTTGTGTTCAAGGCATCTGCTAGGTTCTCTCCCTAGGTTAGGGAGGACACCAAAATCATCACCTCTCTCACTGCTTGCTGTATTTTCATTTTCACTTTTGTGAGATGATTTTATGCATTTTTGCATGTAAAGATAGAGAGGCATATTAGCAAGACCCACGTTAAAATTATCGCCGTTTTAGCGGCAGGAAACTGCCGCTAAAACGGCGATAATGGGCTTGCTAATATGCGTTATGGAATTCCAATAGAAGCCCAGGTTAGATGTGCAGGACATCTAACCTGGGCTTCTATTGGAATTCCATAACGCATATTAGCAAGCCCATTATCGCCGTTTTAGCGGCAGTTTCCTGCCGCTAAAACGGCGATAATTTTAACGTGGGTCTTGCTAATATGCCCCAGAGTTACTTGTTATTTTATTAAGGGTATGTGAGGTTTCTGTTTTATTAATTGGGATGAGATGGAACATAGTTGCGGAGCAAAGTTCATGGAATTTTTGTTCAATTACGCAGAATTCTGCGTAGTGGTATTCCGCCAACTACACCCACCCTTACTTGTGACAACAATTAAATCTCCTAGCATGTAGATCTATGCTGACATTTGTCTTCCAGCGAAGCACGGGCATTTTCAAAGAACTGGCATATTGTATTGTGATATTCGTTATCAAGCGGCATATCTCAAGTCAAGGAACCAATATTATATTTGTTTTTTTAAACCTCGTTTTAACATTGATTTCAGTTTCCCTCTCGCTTTACTTACCAATTGTGAACAACAGTTTGGTTACATATATGCATACATGTGTTTTTGTAGGTATGGGATCTTCAGAAGGCTACATTACAATGTATAAACACAAACAACTCAAAATGAGTCAGTCAGTGAACATTTTTCCACTGGTTCTAATGATTATGGAGTTACTTTACTGTGTGGCTGGTAGACAACCATCACCCCTTTAAGTACATTCCTGCAATTTGGGGCTCCACTTTGTCAATACAAACAAATACTATATTACGGTGTAGTGTACAAATACTTTATTACGGTGTAGTGTATCAGGCTGTGTTACGAAACCCATCTACTTCTTTGTCCTCCTGTAATGGTCCTTGCATAGGCCTATATTCAACAAATCTTACTAACCATTCACACCACAAATCTGAAAATGGGTGCCTCCTCTCTCCTTAATGCTTCTTCCTCTGCCCTTAATGCCTCTTTTTCTGCCCTAGCCAAAACTCCAACATCCCTTTTGCCATCTTCTGAATGTTGGGCCGCGATTCATTTTCCACATGACTGCCACCAGTTATTTGGCCAATGCAAATGCCAAGCCTATTAGTAGTCTATTGCCCACTATTTTAGGTTTAGGGCGAGGGAATCCACCTAATAAACAAACTTCTGGCTTGCATGTGAGCCCTCTTTATGGAGTCCCAGTCAAATGCTGTGTTATGTAAGCTCAGTATTCCCTAATTCGGATACAGTCCCACACATTGTGAAAGAAATTTGCATCTAAAGATGGGCATAAGGTACAATCCTAGGCTCTCTTCCATACACCTCACCATTTTCCATGAGGGAGAGGTATGACTGGTGTGGAAAGTTAAATTCTATATACTTCAGCCTAGTGTTTCCCAACACCTTTTAAGTTTATACCAGTATTTTCTCCCATTCCTTGTCCTCTATTTCATGGCCTGTACTAGACTTCCATCTTTCTCTGGGTTTGTAGAGACCCCTCCTAACCAGTCCCTTAAATGTCTTATAGAGCCATCCAACCATGTACCTTCTGTCCCCTATCATCATGAGGTGCTGGAGAAACTCATGGGGAGGTAGTTTGTCTAGTCCCTCAAATGCTTGTCTCAGTGCACCACAGATCAAAAAGTGACCAGTGTCCAAAACTTATTTGTCCATAAATGTCTCCTCGGAGATGATTTCCACATTGGTATAACAATATACCACCGTGAGTATTCCTATCGGCGTCTAATTAATTAATGTGCAGAGGCAAAAGCAGGGAGCTCCCGCATGGGTGGCCAATAAGAAACAACACCAAAGCATACAATGGTTGTCCAGAAATCCTTGCAACACATAGTTTCCAACATTTCATTGCTACCGAAGGTAATAAACTGGGTTTAGAAGTTTTGGTGGACTTGCACATTAAAAGCATAATCAGAGCGCCCTGGTTTGGTTCTTTCCTCAATTCCCTTTGTTCTTCAATGTTTATCCCATCAATCCACCTAGCTATCCCTCGTAGTTGGGCTGCCAGATAATGTAATTCTAAGTGAGGAACACTAAGGCCATTGTCCAAAGTTGTGTGTTTAATCATCTCCAACTCAACTCTCTGTCTCCTCCATCTCATATTACTTCTCGAAGCAGAGTGTCTAACAGTCGAAACCGCTTGATAGAGACCCAAAGCGAGAGGATAATAAAGAAGCATGGGAGCCTGAGTAGGACCACCATCTTGGCAAGAGCGATCCTGGACTTAATCCACATGCTGCGAAAATGCCACCGATCCCTTCAAACCCTTAATGCGACTCACAAGTTACCATCTCTGAGGTCCTTCAGTCGATTAAATATATTTACCCGCAAATTTTTAAAGGTATGAGGGCCCACTGCATTCTGATCTCGGCTCAGCATTGGACTCTTCACAGAATCTATATAAGCCCCCCATGCAAAAGATGAGTACTTAGTCACAAATTTCTGATCCCCTCCATCTCAATTGTAGTCTATGGACCTCAGTCTTAGTAAGATGGGTCTCTTGGAGAAATGCAATATGCGCACTCCATCTCTTTAGGTATGCACTGACCTTATGCCTTTTAGCTTCCGAGCCCAACCTTCTTACATTCCAAGTAACATGGGAAATCCTATTTTCAGTGACGCTATACCAAGTGTTTGAGAGGGAAGCTATCCTTCAACTCTGTCAAGTAAAATGCAATCAAGTAACCTAGTCATCTCTTTGCCTGATCTTGCAAGTGTTCGCCCACCCACACAGCACGAGCACTTGATAAAATCATGATTGGAATCTCAAAACTGAACATTAAAAACCAATAAACCCTATTGGCAGGTCAAAATCACCCTTTTAAATATAAATAAGTCACCCCTAACTAAGCCTTATTGCCCACAAGGCAGGGTGCATGGTGTTTAAAACTAGGACGTGTAGAAATTTATATTAACATGTCCCCACAATACCTAGCACCCAAACAAACTATTTGTCATTATGGCAGGCCTATCTGTCCTATGCAGAAAACCAGAGTACAGATTAAAATCCAAATAATGTACTAGCTAGAAAAATGATTAAACATATATTTTTAATAATTGTTAAAAAATCCAATTCAATGGTGAAGTCAGATTTTTAGCAAACCTTAAGGAAAAGTAACTTTTAGAAATTTACCTTTTCCCTGCCTGAAGTTCCTGGCAGCTGATTTGCATTGCTCTCTAACTTCCCCCAACCAGCGATTGGCATTTGAATAGGTGTACAATTCCTCCCAAGAGCTGCAAAGTAGGTCACTGTGATCTTCCTACAACTGCCCAGCTGACCAGTGGCAACTGGACCTAGACTGGAATGTGCTGTTGGCCTCTGCCTGACAGCCGGTAAATTTCTCATTGCCTCCCCTGGGGGGCTTTAGAAGTGTACTCCTGCCGTGGATTGGGACTTAAAGGACCAAAGTCAGAAGGTACAATCTTTGACCAAGACAAACCTGGTTGGTGTGTCCGACCTGTGCTCCATTGTGGTCAGCTTCAAATTGCAGTTAGGTTCTGGTCAATTGCGACCATTGACTATCATTGGTGCTTTGAGCTTTTTGGCACTATTTCTCCATAAAAGTTAAAAAATGTAATTTCTCTGGTTCCCTTGATTGGATTTTTGTCATTTTTGTGTCATTTTGTTTAATACATGTTACTCTGTTTCTCTAATTCAGTTTGGGATTTTTCATTTCGATGTTATTTCTGTTTTGGTGCTGCATGAATTCTTTACACATTGCCCCAAGTTAAGTCTATCTGATATGTGCCATAGCTACCAGGGGGTTGATCTCAGGATAATTTGGTGAATTTGGCGGTTCACCCTGACAAGGATTGTGATTATTACTTCAGGTAGGTAGCCACACCCCTCAACTAATAACCAAATAACCTACAGTACTCGTATTAAACATTGAGATGCTGGAATTAGTGAGAAACCTTATAGTTCTTTGGCTAAAACAGGCTTCTCCAACGAGCAGCCCGTGAGCTACTGGGAGCTCTCCAGCTACCTCTAAGTAGCTCTCCTGTGTACAGTCCTACCTAATAAATTAGACGCTTTTGCTTGGCGGAATAAATGTTTGTATATCAAAATTGAAGTGTGTATTCAAGATTAAAATGTGTGTATTTTCAGAACTCATGAGCTGGTTTTTGGTGATACTTATTACAAATATCTTGGTGCTAGGGACATTGCAGCCATGGTTGTTATGCATTACCCATGTAGAGGCATTCCACATTGATGAGGCATTTTTTACACTACTGCTGGAAACTGTGCCTCATGCACTGAGGTGAACACCGCTGATAATATTGCATATGGTGGGCACTAATGTAATCTTCTCTGATGTTATAATAGTAGCTCGGGGTGAATTTCACCAAGCATGAGTATCTCTTACTATACAAAAGGTTGGAGACCCCTGGGCTAAAACTTACACACAGGAACACATCTAGTGGTTGAGTGGTGCTGTCTGCTAACCCAAGGAAATTGCCAACTGGAGCTCTGGTCAAGTGTTCCATAATAGCTATGTTTCTAAGTGTTTTCATTCTTTGCAGTTTAGGGAATAAAGGTAGAAAGAGACTGCAGCAATAAAGAATGGTTGCTGATTAGTCCATTTGAATTTTGAGTTTTAGGAATGTTGCTAAGTACATTTTGTTTATTCTTCATTTTTTTCCCCTCCAACCCTTGTTTACTTGGTGCATGATAATGCAAGGTTCATGTTGTTTCACATATTTTCTAATTACTTTGCTGAATGTAAAACAATTAACCATAATTACAAACTGTGATTACATGCCCGCCTTTATCACTTTTTCACTTCAGAACTATGCAACCCCTTTATCGAAGCCTGTGGCTTGCAGACCTCGGGTACTTTGTATAGGGTCAATAATGAGGAGTCCCCAGGCTGTCCCTGTCCACCCAGAAATTTAGTGTCTCCTAGGCCCCTGCCATGATCATCTGCAGACCCAAGGTGTCAGTGGCACCCCTGGATTCAGGTACAGGCTGTCTAAACTCACTGTTACTAGCAGGATGGAACTACAGACCAGGTGACATGGTGCCACCTCTGAGGCAGCCACGGCAGGTCTCAGCTCTTTACAAATCAATGCAGTCAGCTGAGCCCAACCCACGGCACTCCAGCACGAGGTGAGAGCAGGCTGCTAATGTTCAAAGTGACTTTTTCTACACAGACCCCATTAAATGAGGCCAGTACGAGTCTTGAAGATGTCTGCACAGCACTCGCAGGAGGGTGCTGCTGTTAATGCTGCTCCTCTCTAACGCTTGCAGTTACTCACAGCTTCTCCCTCACAGTGCACAGGTGGTGTCAAGATGCTAAAATGCGTGCCTAATTCATTTTAGTGCGGTGATGTGGACCACCACATTAAAATGCGTTAGTCTAACGTCTGATGCGAGGTACCTAGCAGGAATGATGACGAAAACGAAAGAGGTGACTTGGGTCCACTGTAACTGGCATGTGTGGATGAAAGCGAAGAGGACTAGTTCTTGGGCAATAATTAATCCGCGTTTATTCAAAAGCAGTGGATAGGTAATGATTAATCTGCCTCGCTATACAAGCATGTGTGGCAGTATTCAGATATCAGTCGGAGAGTACACAAGGAGTATAGGGAGGACCCACTGAATCATTCCAAAGGCAAACAATAGTAATTAGCATTTGACACATTTCCCAGTCTGAATTAACCTATATCCTAACAAGCTATATTTCACCCTTGGTGCGCTTTCCCAGGCTACACATCCCACATCCCACACCTGGACCCCCTGCCTTAATGTCATTAGTCAGACCCCCTTAGACAGTTTAGGCTAAGGGGGCATCGATTTCAACAATTTGCAGCAGTGCAAATGAAACAAAACGGCAAGCAGTGTGGCAATTATACATAATTAAAATAGACTAAAATAACTTAAAAGCTTAGAGCATTCCGGTGCTCAAGTTCTTGTGCTTTGCCGATTAAAAACAAGTTCTCTTAGAGCAAACTGCTTCATCTATGTTATGAGTGTGCCATTAGAACACTGGAGTTTTGGGTATCAGATAGGAGAATTTAGCGTTCAGTTGTCCTTCACCCGAGCTCTAACAAATGTCAATTTTTCAAATGTTTTGTGGAGCATTTCTAAATTTTATTGGACGCTTTAAAACTGACCTGATGGTATCATTACCAGTTTCCCTTTGGCACTACCACTTAAATAAAGCTTGTTTCTCCTTCCTGGACCACTGCCAGCAACTTAATAAATACAGAATTTTCCACTGTACTAACTTTCAACAACAACCATTAGGAATTGTATTTTCATTGCAATTTTCTTCTAAAGTCAGTTTTAGGTCTTGCCTAGGCAGCGCTTGCGCTGTCTCTGTGAGACATGCTCTATTCAGTCTCATTTGTCGCCCTAAGTGGGATGGGTATGCCCAGACGTGGGTCCCGTGCTCACTGCACTACTGGATTCAAGCTAGCCTGGCTGATGAGGGGTAATGCCCTGAAACCGATTCCAGGATGCTTGATTCCGGTCCATGGAGGACCTGGCTTGGCAGTTCGGGCTGGACTGTTCCCATAAGAAACGGGGTCAAGACTGATTTGCATATGGCTGTGTCCAAAGTGGGGTGGTATGGTGAGTAAAAGAATGATGGATTAAACCCATATCCTTGTGACTGGGGGTGAATGTTTGCATTGTTCAGCATTATTTCCATCAATTGTTCCTTTTGCATTTGTCGCCTTAAGTGGGAAGGGTATGACCAGAAGTGGGTCCCGTGCTCACTGCGCCACTGCATTCAACCTAGCCTTGGCTGATGTAGGATGATGCCCTGAAACCGGTCCCAGGATGCTTGTTTCCGGTCCAAGGAGGACCTTGCTTGGCAGTTCAGGCTGGATAATCCCATAAGGAACAGGGTCAAGACTGATTTGCATATTGCTGGGTCCAAACTGGGGTGGTGTGGTGAGCAAAAGAATGATGGATTAAACCCATATCCTTGTGACTGGGGGGTGAAAGTTTGCATTGTTCAGCATTCCGTCCACCAATTGTTCCTTTTGTATTCAGGATATGGGCATGAAGCTCTGCTGACTTTCCGTCCTTTTTAATTGGCTCCTGTCACTGTCCTTTGTAAATGATGGCTTTTCATTGGTCAATAGGCTTTGTAGTCCCTCTTTGGTAATGCCTTTTCTCTACTTGTAACCTCCCATGAGGACTACCCCTGTCACATGCGCTGTTATCCGGTATCTTTTAATTACAGCCTCTGAGCACTATTTTCTTAAATGGCTTTCTCCTGCCTGCTGTTGCAGGCAGGACACGCTCTCCCTTTAGTTTTTTTTTTTATTTAACCAGCGGCTATCTTCTCTTATTTGTTTACTTTTGTAGTAATGGTGGCACCCGCGCTTTAGCTTTCAACATCTTAAGCTAAAGTGCGTGTGCCGCGAAATGCCTCCAAAGTAGATAAATAGAAAACAAATACGTCAGCATGCCTTTTTTCAATTTCTTTACTTTTGTTACAATTACGTCACCCACGCTTAGATTTTGCCTGACTTTGTCATGACCACCAACCCCAGAAGTTTCTCTGCTTTCATTTTCTGACGCCGGCATGTTAGTTCCGCTGCATGTTTCCCCGCTGCTACACTTATCTGGCACTCACTGTCTACTGTGCCATCTCTGCTTCCACGGGCTTAGCCGCTCTTTGGTTGCCGGCAGACCCCAAGCACGCCCAGCAGGATGATGCCATGCGCAGCTGCATCGGCACCCACAACTACAACTTCAACTTCAACTGCAACAAGACTCTGGCTTGTAACTTGCTGCGGATGCTGCCGCAGTACTGGTTAAGAGGACGGAAATTGATTTTGCATTCAGCCTCCCTACTTTTTAAAGCAAAGAACGTATTACAGATGTGTTTAAATATAACACTGACGCTTGTAGTTCATTCATTCTTGGTTTATAGACTTTTTGTTTATCATTAAATAGCTTAAAGTGAGTGACATGTACGCCTCCTCCCGTTCATCTTTTTGGCTTCATGACCCCATAGAGGTTGTCCCGTAGATGTCCATGGTGCAGTGATGGTCACAGAGTTTGAAATCTGCTGCGGTGGTTGAAGCCACCTCTGCAATTTCTGCAGCAGAGCTCCTTGTCATTTCATGCTCTTTGACACCTTAGAGCGCAATTTCCAAGGAGCTCGCATCGCACCGCTTCTGTTTGTATGCTCTGTGTAGCTCGTGTTTCCTCCATCTTCTGCACAGTCAGACACTTGAAGAACAATAGTGCAGAGTGGCTGCCCTTTCTCCTGCTGATAAATGCAGGCTGCTTTGCTGGAGTGATTGTGCTTCCAGTGGGCTGTGCCTCCCACCAGGAGAAGCTTCATGAAATGCATACTTGCTTTCTGTCCCTATTTTTAGGTCTCGCGTAGGCAGCGCGCATGCGTTGTCTCTCCAAGACATCTAGTAATCCGTATAGCGAGGGGAATCCTGCCTGCTGCTTGCCTCCTGCTTGCAATTGGCTTATTTAGCGTTACTGCGATTTTCCAGCCTTCCTATTGGTTGCTGGTCCGATGCATCACTTCCGTTTTTATCGGAAGCAGCACCGACCAACTACAGTTCTATTGCGCTGTAGGGCTTTGATACTTTCGTTTTGGGACTACTTGGGCTTACTCGGCATACCAACACTTCACCACGGCACCCGCTTCATGGGCTGTGGCGATTTACGGCGCCCGCTTCATGGGCTGTGGCGATTTAAAAAAACAGATGCATACCAACACATTGCCACGGTGCCCGCTTCATGGGCTGTGGAGATTTACGGCGCCCGCTTCATGGGCTGTGGCGATTTAAAAAAACAGATACATACCAACACATTGCCACGGCGCCCGCTTCATGGGCTGTGGCGATTTACGGCGCCCGCTTCATGGGCTGTGGCGATTTAAAACAACAGATTCATACCAACACATTGCCACGGCGCCCGCTTCATGGGCTGTGGCGATTTACGGCGCCCGCTTCATTCTGCGCAGAACTGAGCTGCGAGCCCCCCTCCCCGGCCTCTCTCTCGCCCTGCTTTAATGTTGTGCTCAGCCAGAACAGTAAGTGCCTCGCAAACGCATCACTGGTTTTTAAAGCCCCTTTATTTTTCAAAGGGGGCGGAGTAGGGGTTAAGTTTGTTTATAATGTATTGCAGGCAGCGTCTATGCCTTCACCCCTGCGACGCCGTAAAGACGTACAAGTAAAGCCGCATGCTTAATTCACGCCAATAAGCAGTACTTATGGGCGAATGGGCGAACAGCCTCAGTCTTTGTGTGGGCGATGGCGAGGCTACAATGATACCTTTAGCGATCCGAATATTGTCTGAGTTTTCATACTAATAGTCCTGTCTTATTAGTTCCCTGGACAAAAGTGAACTGCCCATTGATATTTTGTAGCTTTGCTCGACTGGCTTAATTTCCCTCAATAAAACAGACCCTGGCCACCTTGTAAAACGGGAAGGCAATCGACGAATGGAATAACCTTAAGTATTGCCCGGCGATGTCGCCTCTATTCCCCAAAATATGAATCAATGAAGAGGCAGGCGCTGGAGACTGGAAGGCAGGAAACAAAGGTTTATTCTCTCCGGAGGAGAACACGTCAGATCAGACCAACAGGGAATCTTCACGAGGTGCTCTGTCTGCATCTCTGCGGCCTGGCCTCTTATACACGCATTTATGGCAGGAAGACATTCTTTATTACAGTAAAGATACTTTGAAGTATGAAAGACATCCCTGAGATCTTCCGCTTCAGACCCGTTCCCACGCACCCTTACAGTGAGAATCCCCTCCCCATTCACCATACGGAATCGTCATCAGACGGCAGGATCAGCAGGGCATTCCGCCGGTTCCCGGAATGCATGTGGTGTGACGGATCTCATGAGGTGGGGGCCTTGATCTACTGTAACTCCTTTGAAGAGGGGCGATTCCTTACAGTCGGGGCCATAAACTGTATCCGCAGGGCTAGGTGATAGCCTGGGACCGGCCTGGACAATCGGATACGGAGGAAGAGGGGTGTCAGAGGGTGTGATAGCGTATAGGAGGAAAGGGAGGTGTCGGGCAGGCCCGGGGTGAGATTCCCAGGGAAGTGCAGCGCAGTTGGAGGGGGTTAATGGCCCGTGCATGAGAGAGAGAGAGAGAGGGTGACCAGTGCGGGGGGGGGAGGCTTGCGAGGATGTGGAGCCGCGCTGGGGATTAGCGGTGTGCAGAGAGTGGGTCTGATCAAGGTAGCTAAAATGGCTGCCGCGGACGACGAAAGTGTGGCATTGGGAAAAAGGGCAAGATGGCGCAGACAATGTTTATCGATACAAATTAATTTTCCACAGTCCTCCCTTTTAACATTTCTCGCCAACTTGTTAATTCGGGTCGATCCCCATAATGCCACGTATTTCTGTTTCATACAAAGTTTTCATGTGTTCAGCCTGTAAGTCCAAAGTCTTTGGGCAAATGCAATTTGAAAATAATGTACACAGAGGAGGCAGACATTGGATACTTAAGCAACACCCGCATAGCACCACAATCGGAATCAGAATGAAGGTGAACAACCTCCACCCCCAGGCTTTCAGTAAGTCCCAGAACCAGCTCCCAAGCGACCATCCTTCTTGCTCCTGGTGTACTTCAGAGGACAGTCTATGGAGGTGTTCGATGGCTTTGTAAACAGAAGGTGAATTGTCTGGCACGTAGGTGCAACAGCTGGACCCAATGATGCGGCATGCTCCTCCTCGGTCTGCCAGAACCACGTCTAGAACAAGGCGGTTCTGCAGAGCCACCAGGCGGACTGCCTGAAGCTCTGCGGTGTTATTGGTCAAGATGCCAGCTGTGATGTTCATGGTGGTTTCAACTGCCTGGGTCAAGTGTCGGATGGCGCGGCTGTTCGTCATCGGACCCCAGAATGGCACAAGTCCTTTCGCGGCATCCAAGAACTGTGCTCCTGTCGAGTCAGCTTGGTCGATGTCCCTTGCACGCTTTTGCCGGTGATGGCTTGCTGGGGCCACATACGTAGGTGGGAGGATGAAGGCAATGTAGCATGTGCCCCCCAACCTTTGGGGAGCCAGGTGTACGCTTTGGTGCCACAAACAAAGTACATATTTGGAGAAGCAACAAAGGAGGGAGGGTCGGATGAATCCAGTGTTCTGGTGATGACGCAGGCGCTGCGGCCCACCAGTTGCGTCCCCAGGCCTTTGATGCACACAAGGCCCGAGACGTTGACAACAGACAAGGCCACTGTCAGAGTGGTGGCTGTTTGTTTCCGGAGGTAGGAGAAAGTGGGTCTGGCTGGGTTATGGAAAACTTGCATTTCCACTCGTTCTTTGGCAGGGATGTCCATGTGAATAGAGGTACCAGAGGTCAGAGGGTAAAAAGGAGTAGCGGTTCGCCCAGTCTTATTCAGCCATGCCTCGTGGTAGAAATGTGAAACAGTTCTTTCTGATGTGGCATTGTCTTTAAAGCTTTCTTGCAGAAGAATCAGCCAGGCAAGACAGGAGCCGTGGATGGAAAAGGGCGAAGGAATGAACGGGATGGAGTGTCCGGCTGCATGGGGCAGCAGCCCGCAGATCCAGCAATTAGTGGCATTAGCGGCAAGGTTGTGTTGGTGCAGCAGTTGCACAAAAGAGTTATTCCAGAACTCCCTGCGTCTCTCTCGGAGCGGTGGAGGAAGGGCAATCAGGAAGTGTTCTTTGGTAGTTATCGGCAGTTCAGTGGGGAGCAATGTTTTGTGAGCGGGTGTGCTTTCTTCGATGATCCAGAAGGTTGTCATGAGGAGGAGGCAAAAGAGAAGGGTAATGAAAACGGCTATAGTCTTTGAGCTGTGCAGTTTGTTAGTCTTTGGGTTTCGGTAGGTCCTCTTCGGATATCTAGTTGCTTCCATCATTGGGGAGTCGGGCGCTTCCATCATCTTCAGAGTGCTCGGTAGCGGGCAGAACCACCGACTTTCTCTGACTTCTCTTCGGGCAACCTTGAGTGTGTTAGGCTACCGTTCTGAGATTTTACCCAGTCAGTGGTCTGCTTTGCCGAAGCTCCTCCCTTTTTACGTAGGTTGTACCCTTCCCTGGACGGTACGGTGGGATCGGGAAACTCTGCCAGTTCGAGCGTTTCTGTGTCGGTGTGACAGCTCAACGATGGTTTGTCTTTTGTCAGGAGCTCTTCCTGAGTCGCGATGTCTTCTTCCGTCGTCAGAGTTGGGGGGGCGCGTTTACAGTGGTGCGCATGCACCCAGTGACGCTTGCCTTCCACTCGAAGGGCCGTCCGTGTAGTGATCAGGACTTGCCAGGGGCCCGTCCACCGAGGTTCCAAGCTTTTGGCACGCTGGAAGTTGCGGATCAAGACGTGATCCCCTGGGTGAATGTCGTGTCCTGGGCCCCTGGAAGCGTCTGGGATGGCTTGTAGCACCTGTTGATGGATGACAGTTAAGGTTTTAGTGAGGGTGCACAGATAGTCAGACATTAGGACGTCTGGGACGTCATGGATCGAAGTTGGCCTAGGCGCGGCCCAAATATTCATTGGCCGCCCGAATACTACTTCGTAAGGGGTCAAGTGGTGCTTAGTGGGGGTGGAGCGCATTGATAGCAATGCCAATGGGAGGGCATCAGGCCACTTCAGTCCGGTGGAGGCAACGATCTTAGAGATTTTTAGCTTGAGTGTGGCGTTGTGTCGCTCGACCAGGCCTGCAGATTGGGGGTGGAAGACTGCGTGAAATTTCTGTTTTACACCCAATCCCTTTAAGATAAGTTGGAGGACTTCAGCTATGAAGTGGGGGCCGTTGTCACTCCATAAAATCCGACAAAGGCCATATCGGGGGAAAAACTCTTTTAACAGGACTTTGGCAGTGGTCATGGCAGTGTTGTCGCGTGTGGGATAGGCCTCCACCCATTTGCTGAAGGCGCACACGACAACAAGGACGTACTTCAAACCCAGGCAACGGTCTAGCTGAATGTAATCCATCTGTAGGACTTCAAAGGGATGGTCGGGGACCCCGAACCCACCCCGAGGGACAACAGTTCCTTTCCCTGGGTTGTGTTGCAAGCAGATTAAGCATTGTTGAACTAGGCGTCTAGCAGAGTCGGGAATCTTGTCGTTGTGCCAGACTCGGGTGATGAGTTCAATCATGGGGGCAGATCCTATGTGTGCTGGGGAGTGTGCCATAGTCAGTATGGGGATCAAGTAGGAATTGGGTAGCAGCCATTTGTTTGTGTCTTTTGTCAACCAGCAGCCTTCATCATCTTTCAGTCCCACCCGTGCCCATTCAGTCAGTTCTTGGGGGAGCAGGCCATTTGTATGTCTCTAATGTGCTCTCTAGCGTCCTTCCATTTTTCCGTCCGTGACCTAGTCACGTACATGCGTGTCGTCGTCCTATTCTCAGCTGTGGTTCGAGCAGTGATGTCGGCTAGTGCATTTCCTTGTCCAATGATGTCTGTCACTTTCTTGTGTGCCTGGCATTTGATGACTGCAAGTCGTGCGGGGAGGAGGACTGCTTCGATCAAGGCAGAGACTAGATCTCCGTGAAGGATGGGTGTGCCATGCGAAGTCAGGAATCCCCTTTCCTTCCATAAGAGCCCAAAATGATGAACCACCCCGAAGGCATACTGGCTGTCGGTGTAGATGTTTGCGACTTTGCCTGTTGCTAGGACGCATGCACGTGTGAGGGCAATTAGTTCTGCCGCTTGTGCGGACCGTTGGGTGATGCGGGCCGTCTCAACTACCGTCCGGGCTGTGGTGACTGCATAGGCAGCCGAGGTCGTGCCGTCGGGGAGTTTAATGCACGAGCCGTCTACCCATAGCTCTCCATCAGGGTCTGGGATGGCAGTGTCACGGAGGTCAGCTCTACTTCTAGTTTGCTCGTCCGTGAGGGTCACACAGTCATGCATAGGGGACGCATTGGGGTCGTCATCGGGGAGGGGCAACAGAGTGGCAGGGTTCAGAGTGGTACATCGTTTCAACGTGATGTGGGGTGTAAGCAGAGTTAACTCGTAACCAGTCAGTCGTGCGCTAGTCAGGTGCTGAGTCTTGGTCTGGTTCAGGAGTGTGTCGACAGCATGGGGGACCAGCACAGTGAGGGAATTCGAAAGTACGATCCCCTCACTTTGTCGGATAGAGACGGCAGCGGCAGCTACCGCTCGAAGGCAGGCGGGCAGAGCTCTGGCTACAGGGTCAAGAGTGGCAGAGAAGTAGGCACAAGGGCGTTGTTTGGGACCTATGGGTTGCGTTAGGACTGACAAAGCGCACCCCTCCCTCTCGTGGGTGAAGAGGGAGAAGGGCTTGGTGTAGTCAGGGGTTCCTAGAACAGGGGCTGAGCAGAGGGCATCTCGTAGTTCTTGAAAGGAGGATTGGCATTCAGGGGTCCAAGGGAGTGGGAAGGGAACGTCTTTCGCTAACAGAGAGAGTAGAGGTCTGACTATGAGACTAAGGTTTGGCAACCACTGCCGACAGAAGGACGTGAGGCCTACTAAGGAGCGAACCTGTTTTTGAGTCTTGGGAACGGGGGTCTCTAGGATGGTCCGGATCCGATCGGGTGTGAGCTTTCTCCCGTCCTTGGACAGGAGGTGGCCTAAGTATGTCACCTGTGGTTGGCAGAACTGCAGCTTCTTCTTGGAGACCTTGTGACCATTCTCCGCGAGGAAGTGCAGGAGTTGGATGGTGGCTGTGGTGGCAAGTGGCGTAGTGTCGGCAGCCAGGAGAATGTCGTCGACATACTGGATTAACACCACTCCGTCCGGGAGCTGGACTGCGTCCAGCTGTCTCTTGAGAGCCTGGCTGTAGATGCTGGGGCTCTCAGTGTAGCCCTGGGGTGCTCTACAGAATCTATATGAACGGGCTTTTAGGGTGAAGCCGAAGAGGTATCGGCTGTCTGGATGGATGGGGATAGAAAAGAAAGCATTTTTGAGATCTATGACGGTGAAAACAGTGGCAGTGGAGGGGATCAAGGTCAAGATGGTGGTGATGTCAGAGACTACTGGGTACTGAGGTACGACTACTTTGTTTACTTCGCGGAGGTCAATGATGAAGCGATAAGCCTTCTCATCTCCCTCGCCTTGCTTCTTGACAATGGGTAGGATAGGGCTGTTACAGATATTACTGACTACTTCCTCTACCACTCCTGCATCGACTAAGGACTGAATGATTCCTACCAATGCCTTCTCGCCCTCGGGCGATATCCGATACTGTGGGAGCTTTGGGAGCATAGCGTCTGACCGTACAGTGATGTGCACAGGGTCTATCATCATGCGTCCTACGTCTGAGTCGGTCTTGGCCCAAAGGTACGGGGGTAAAGTGTCTAGTAAGGACAAGTCAGCGTCAGTGATGGAAAACATGCGTCGGGTGGGACAAGGTCTGAACAGATTCTGGTTATCGTACAGTATGACTCGTACTCCGTCTGGGGAACATCGAATGGTGGCTCGAAAGTGCTTCAGGAGGTCAAGACCCATAATGGCGTCGGGGGTGTTGGAAGATAGCAGGAAGGTCGTGTCCGTGATGTTGTTCTCTAAGTCAAAGGGAATCGGTGTAGATAAGGGATTAGTAGAGGGCGTTCCATCAAAGCCTATTGATGTCACGTGTGAGCCAGACAAGGGTGCCCTTGGAATCAGTCGTTTGGATAATGCACTACGTGTTGCCCCAGTGTCCACCAAAAATGGGGACTTCGTACCCAGGACCTTAGCAGTGACATAAGGACCTTGCTGGTCAACACAAAGCTCGACTGGATCCCTCCCTTGTCCTTGGCTGTCCTATGCGAAATCGCGGACGTTCTCGCAATCGGACTGCTGATATTGATTCTGTCGTGGGCGGTCAAATGTGTTAGGTCGGCTTGGTCTGTCATAGTTAGCATCATTGGTGTGTCCCCGTCCCTGGTCCCTGTTCTTTTGTCCGTTTGTCCCATCCCTAGCCTCTCGGTTCTTGTTTGCTTCAAGAAGGACCGGGCACTGCGACTTCCAGTGACCGTATCCTTTACAAAACGCGCATTGGTTTTCATCTAAGTCCCTTCGGCTTGTATAGGGTACGGGCATTCGTTCTCTGGAGGGTGTATTTTTAGGGGCTGTCGGCTGGTAGTTCCCCTTGGAGGGTTCCCTACCTATCGTCACCCCTTGCAGTTGAGCTATCATGACCCGCTCTTTCAACTCCTTCTTTTTACGTTCGGATGCCCTATCATTCTCATTCTTCTGATGTTCATAGTATTGGGCCATCTGGAGGATAGCCGCGGGTTTAGAGGCTGCCCAGCTGCTTTCGCTCACCTGCAATTTTTGAGAAACTTCTTGCACCAGGCCTTTCACGAAATTCTGAACGAACAAGTGGTGTCCGGTTGCAGTGGCCATATCTTGGCCGCTGTAGTAGGAGAACACCGTTTCGAACCTAGAGAAGTATTCCGAAGCGTCTTCTTGTGGTTTCTGTCTACAGGCCGTCACTATTGACCAGTCTATTTTCTTCTCGGGAATCAGGGTCTTGAGTTTCTGGACGATCTTGTCCGGGAGTTCAAGGATGGCCGTTACGGGTTTCTGCCCGGCTCCTCGTTGCTTGTCGAACTCATCGAGTTGTTTCCAGGTATGTCCGAACAGCTCAAGGTGGTCGACCTTGCGGATCTGCTTCCACACATCAGCTGGCAGACATAACCCGAAGAACAAATCGAGGTCCGTTAGGGTCATGATAGTGGAACCTAAGGCTGTACCTAGTTCAGTGTAGAAGGCGGTGGGGTTTTTTCATAAATCGGGCAGAGATTTTCGGAACGTCAGAATATCCTGTCGATCCCATGGTTGGTAGACCCAGTTGTACACTATCCTCCCTTTTGCATCCGTATGGTTAACATCATCGTGTGTTCCCTGACCTCGTGGGGGACCCAATAGGGGCGGCCTCTCTTATCGGCATCATGGTGCTAGGTTGCTCTATTCGTGGTTCGGCCGCTACGGATGTCGTAGGTTTAGCTTCCACCTCTGATTCAGTGAGGTGGCAGAAAACCCTAAGTGTATGCGCAAGGAGGTCCGTCACGTCACACTCGCCCTCATCCCCGATATCAATTTTTCTATACAGAGTCGTTAGGCTCTCGGGACCTCTATCTCGATATCGGTCCTCATAAGCGTTTAGGACATGATAACATAATCGTACGACAAAGTGCCGTCTGTGGCTTCCCGCATATGAGTTGAATATATCCATAACGTGTTCCTCCTTCTCCTTTCGTTCTACTAGTGTCTTGACTACCTTGTCAATCCTCTCTTGCTCGTTTTTGCCCAACCTGTTCGTCCTTGTGGGTTCTGTCTTTCGGGCCTCATGGTCATCTAATATTGCTGCTTGTTTTGTATCTGGTGCGAGGGATTCCGCCGGTGCGGAGGCCTTGGGGGCCGAGGCCCTGGCGCTACTCTCGTCTGTGCTTGGGGGTCGCGAGTGTTGCGCTGAAGGATGGGAAGGGGCATATGGAGGGGGCATGTAGATGATCGGAGGACCTAATAAGAGATCATCGTTGGTTCGCTGTTTCGAAGGTAATTCAGGGTAGAGCGCAGAGGGTGTTCTAACAGGACACTGGCTCGGTGTTTCGATCTCTTGTTTTCGCTTAGCCTCCTCTCTCTTCTTTATTTCTTCCTCTAGTTTCTTTGCAGCTAGGTGGGCTGCTTTACGTAGCTCTTTGTCTAACCTAGCTTCCTCTTTCTTCTTTCGCTGTACAGTTTCTTTGCGCCACAGGCCAACGCTGTCTAGCATGGTCGGTGTCGTTCTACGAGTTTTTAGGGCTTCATCTAGTGCATCTAGTTTGCTTTCTTCAAAGGATCCTATCAGTGGCCACTGACTCTGGGGTTCCTTCTTCGTATACCTGTGCCATAATTTGCAATATGCTATAGCGACTAGTCCATGCTTTGTGAACATGTTTTTGTTAGGGGTGCCTTCCAGTGGGACTGGATGATCCACCTCTAACAAGCGGTCCGGGCTGAACCAGCTACCACTCAGTGGGGAGAAGATAGGCATGACAGATTACAAAGGGGGACAAAAGTCCGCGTTACCTACCCTTCACTGTTCACAAAGGAAGATAGAGTATTTGTACTCTTCCTCGTTTGTAAGCAGCAAATGTCTCAAAGAACCGTTATCGTTTCACAATTTGTCGTTTTATACGACCTTACCCGGACCGCATGGGCTGTTTCTTGTCTTCCGAATCCAGCGCCCGATCATCCTCTATCTTCTATCGCGGCACTCCTGATGGTTCCCAGTCAGGACCGTAGATCACTCGAGAGAGGTCTGTTCGGAACCAGTGAAGTTCGGATGATCGGCTGTCAGACGAGGGTCTATCGGACAGGAGCTCTCCCGATCGTTGCAGTCGTTCACTCTGTCGTCAGGACCTCTCCCACTGGATCCACGTGTCGCTGATGGGCCCCACGCTTGGGACGCCAATTGTAAAACGGGAAGGCAATCGACGAATGGAATAACCTTAAGTATTGCCCGGCGATGTCGCCTCTATTCCCCAAAATATGAATCAATGAAGAGGCAGGCGCTGGAGACTGGAAGGCAGGAAACAAAGGTTTATTCTCTCCGGAGGAGAACACGTCAGATCAGACCAACAGGGAATCTTCACGAGGTGCTCTGTCTGCATCTCTGAGGCCTGGCCTCTTATACACGCATTTATGGCAGGAAGACATTCTTTATTACAGTAAAGATACTTTGAAGTATGAAAGACATCCCTGAGATCTTCCGCTTCAGACCCGTTCCCACGCACCCTTACAGTGAGAATCCCCTCCCCATTCACCATACGGAATCGTCATCAGACGGCAGGATCAGCAGGGCATTCCGCCGGTTCCCGGAATGCATGTGGTGTGACGGATCTCATGAGGTGGGGGCCTTGATCTACTGTAACTCCTTTGAAGAGGGGCGATTCCTTACAGTCGGGGCCATAAACTGTATCCGCAGGGCTAGGTGATAGCCTGGGACCGACCTGGACAATCGGATACGGAGGAAGAGGGGTGTCAGAGGGTGTGATAGCGTATAGGAGGAAAGGGAGGTGTCGGGCAGGCCCGGGGTGAGATTCCCAGGGAAGTGCAGCGCAGTTGGAGGGGGTTAATGGCCCGTGCATGAGAGAGAGAGAGAGAGGGTGACCAGTGCGGGGGGGGGGGGCTTGCGAGGATGTGGAGCCGCGCTGGGGATTAGCGGTGTGCAGAGAGTGGGTCTGATCAAGGTAGCTAAAATGGCCGCCGCGGACGACGAAAGTGTGGCATTGGGAAAAAGGGCAAGATGGCGCAGACAATGTTTATCGATACAAATTAATTTTCCACAACCTCTCTGAAACATTTCTTGAGAAAACCACAAAGGCGGCGGCCCCATTCGGTCAATATCCTCATTCTGCAAAATTCGTAGCAAAATGCGGAATAACTACCGGGATATTCCTATAATGATCTGGGCTTTGTTACGTGGTATGCTGTCGGCTCAAAGCTCTCTGAAGTAGTTGTGATTGTATATGCCCGCTTCTGTTCTTCCTCGAGGGCAGTTGTGTAGCTTTGACCTAAAGAGACAGTGACTCCCGAGCCATAACGTTGTAAACTTCCAACTTCTGTTTCAAATAAGTGTGTTTTTTAAACTACAAGGCTAATTACAAACTTATTTGGTACAACGCAAAACAGCAGAAATCGGCCTGCGCTCACTTTTATAGCGTTCATTTGCAGTCCGTTAAACTGAGTGTCAACTCTGTTCAACCGTGCTTTCTCTAGACATCCCCTCTCATCAGTTGCAAAATAATGAAATTTCACCACGTGCCTAAATCTTCAAAACATATAGTTTACGCGCGTTACACTTAAAACATGCACTCGTCCACACCCAGAAGGGTTTCAGAAGAGCAATAACTTATTGCCCCTTACATCTTGTCATAATCTCTGGTACTGTCCTCGTACTGGCTTCACACCACATACAATTTATGATTAGTTGGAAACCCTGGATAAGAAATACATCGCAAATTTAGCTTCGTATGCCTGGAAATATGAAATACAATTATGGCGAAAACACTCTACCTGTTTAATCCAGTGCTTGCATGTCCGAGGCACTTTTGCAAGAAAACGGGTACAATAACATAATCAACTTTCCACACATTTCCCCAATATTGTCTTATTCACATTGTGGTATTGAATGTAGGCTGAAAATCACCATATTAGCACAACATTGACATGTGCAACTTATGCACCCTACATATCAGACTCAATGGAAATGCTGTCTCCTTGCTCCTCTCTTGGATGTTGTACATTGAGAATAATATCCTTAAACATGCTCCAATTGTGACCAATTTGGTATTTCACACACTTTGGCACAATATAGTTACTCGTTGAGAAGCTTAAAGAGATATAGGATTTCATGGTAGCATTTAGGGCATGGTTGGGGGGGAGACGTTTCCAGGCTGAATTTAAATAACATTAGAAGTTAAATGAAGAATGGTGACCAGACCAGTGCATAATTCATTTTCCTGTATCCCCATGAACTTAAGTGCTTGACTGTAAAATGTGACTCCTCATACACTGTGTAAACAGAGCAAAGACGGATCTTGAGTTCAGAAGAACACCAGGCCTCAAGTTTAGCCTCCACTCAAGCAAATGCGAGACCTATTGCATTGCAAATGCTTGTTATCTGAAGTGGTCGCTTGTGTGCTCTTTCTGATTGTCACGTGCATCGAGCAAGTGAGCTCCAGCTCGAGGCCTGGCAATTAAAATTTCTTCTCACTCCTACCACCTACCTCGCTGTGCTCTGTCAGCTCTATGCCATTATCTTTCTTTAGGCAAACTCTTAATTAATCCGACGCAAATGCACATTTTTGGATCCTGAAGTATTAAAAATAGACTCCCAGCTCAGAAATGAACGGTAACCCATCTGTCACTTCTGACCGATAAATAAACTCCAGGACTTGTGCAGAGTAATCACTTCAGCATGCCTCCAATTTCTCATTCAATCGTGGACCTGCCTCTGTCCTTTTTTTAAATCCAACCTAAAGGTACAGTCAAATTAATGGCTCATTGGCATTCAGATTCTGCATGTTCTGTTCGCCTTAAACTAACAGTGCCAAAAGCTACTGTAGGAATCAGGAATCCTTGCAACATATCTTTTTTTCCCTCCTGCATGCTCAACTCGCCTTGAGACCGCTGGAAAAATGATCTTTGTTGTAACCGAATATGGTTAGATGAGGGGACAGGCTCCATATTGTCCTAGTTCTCTTATCTCATGTTACAATCCATTAGGCTAATCATTTTACATATATATGTATATGGTGGAGGCTCTTTTTAGGTTTCTCCTGCACAGTGCTTGCGCTGTGCTTGTGAAATCTCTTGTATTTAATATATCTTAAAAGGGTCTCTTATCAGTTCCCATAGCCAAATTACGGTGTTCATTCGCTTTTGTATGGAACTTTTTTTTTAACTTACCCTGGCTGCACACATTTATGATACTTCTACTAAATCTGTTCACACTGTTTAAGCCCAATTCACTGTCAAGATAAGATCTCTTCCCATGGAAAAGGCAGACAGCTTCAAACAGTATGCTAGCTTTGTATTACTTAGTTATGTAAAGCAGATGCTTTAGCCTTAGAACATTTGTGGCATTTCCTATTCATGCCTCAGTACCTTTCTTTGCACTTTGTAACCATTATTGGATTGTTTTTTCAACTTAATCTATTTGGTGATTATGATCAAATTCTTAATGTTGTTATAAAGATTGCGTTTTAAAAATAAAGTTAATGTACAAGAGCTATGCTATATTTTACTACTAAACAAGTGCAGTTAACTTGCAGGCAACAGGGTCATTATTTGAATGGTGCAGCAGGTGCAGTGGCACTGGGCCATAAAGTTGTCAGAACTCCTCTAAACAACTAATATTGCTATATTTTACTGCTAAACAGGCAGTCACAATTGCAGTTACCTTGCAATTGAAGGGGGGCTTGATTTAAATGATGCAGCAGGTAAAGTGGCACCGAGGCCAAAAGTTGCCATAACTCCAATAAACACCAAATATTGCACATGACATGACGGGCGAGTGAGGCTGGGCGAGTGAGCGGAGTGACGACTGATCGGAGCCTTGGAGCCTTGGAGCCTCGGAGCCTCGGAGCGGAGCCTCGGAGCGCCGACTGATCGGTTGATTGACCAGCGGCCGAGAAGAAGGGTGATCGTAGTGGGGAGCTACGGAGCTACGGAGCGGTGGTGGTGGAGAGACGAAGAGCGACGGAGAGACGGTGAGGTTGCCGGTAGTAGGCTGGCAGGCGGCTGGTAGTAAGCTCGGACTAGAACCAGGGCTCGGCAAGGTCTGATACTGAATGCTACGGGAGCAGCTTGTTATCTCCCTTAACCCTTAGCCTCCCTTGCCTCCCAGCCTCCCTCCCCCTTTGCCCGGCATCATCTCCTGCAAAATCTTCTGCAAAATAACGTACCGCACCATTGATTGTACAGCCCGGCCCGGACAACGCTACAATCCATCGAAAAGGGCAAGCGCGGCTGCCCTTTAGCAGGCGGCCGCACTAAGTGAGTGCCCCTGGCTACTTGCGGAGGCGGCCTGTTAGATCAGGTCCGGCCTGCCGTCCGCAATAGCCTTGTGAGCCCTGCTTGCCAAATCCAATACCAAATTTAATACCTGCACCTATGCTTGCTCTCGCTCTCACTTCAGCCACGCTTCAGCTCTGTTGCT
Organism: Calotriton arnoldi; assembly: GCA_963921515.1. Lineage (NCBI taxonomy): Eukaryota > Metazoa > Chordata > Amphibia > Caudata > Salamandridae > Calotriton > Calotriton arnoldi. The sequence goes on along the minus strand of CAWUFW010015105.1, from coordinate 239,071 downwards.
TTTAGCTTGCAGCCCATAGCGATAAACATTTGCTGCAACTGTGCTACATTAAACGGACTCAAAAACCGACACGAAATACTGATTCGAATTACTCCAGCTTTTCCTACTTTTTCTATTTTTCATCTCACACGCAGCGGAGTGGAGCGGAGCGGCTCATTTATCCCCACTTATCCCCTTTTTTTTTTTTTTTGCTACGTTGTTGCTACACCTAAGCTCACTTTGTGCTGACTCATAGACGGAGCTTTTGATTCGCTCCAGCCTCCAGTTTTAGAGCACTTATTTATATCGGAGCCTGCGCACAATTAGGGAATAACAAGGGAAATTGAAAGTGTTTCCTGCCCTCAGCCGATTCAGCATCCGAGTTTCCAAAATCCATCTAATTCGGCAATAGGCAGGTCAATCAATCTAGTAAACACCCTTCGTAATACCAACAGTTTTAGTCTTTTTTCAAGTCCAGTGAGTTTATCAAGTGTGGTGCTTTTTTTAAGTTAAACTTGGTCCAATTTTTGGAAGCCGGTGGTACCCCTCCCTTCAGCAAGAGTCCTTCAAGTATGAGATCGGGGCGGGTGAGGAAAGTACTAATAAAGTCCACACAAAAAAACACGCAAAAGAAAAGGCCCCCCAATAGTCTGGAAGTATTGACAGAACCCTCTAGGCAATCTCAATTCCAATCACCTGCAAACCCACATATAGTTTCTGATCTTGACTTAGGACACGAATCTAAACCCCGGCAGTCCACAGTGCAAGAACAACCTACTAAAATTCACCTGTCGCATCCTGCTGCTGGGGGATGGCTACAGCGCAGGAACATAGGAGAAATGAGGTTCCAAACCAAGGTTCAACAGTTTCCTTAAATCTAGCGACAAAACAACTTTCATTAAGGGATTATTTTAGGAGCTTAGCTCCATCGGCAGCCCCGAAGAAAAACCCTAGTTTAGCGGCATCGCCTCAGGTTTTTCCCTCCACAAAAGCAGTCGCTACCCTGAACCAATTTCTTATTCAGCCTATGATCCACGCAGCTGCCAACGAAGGTGAAATCTGCTCGCAGCCATGTCCCATAGCAACGATGGAACCACACAACTCGGCCACTTCAGTAGCCCTAGAAGGCAATCGATCATTTCAAGCCCCAGGACTGTCCCCTTTGGTCCAACAGTTAACTCAAACAGAGCAGGTCCTAACCCAGGCTTCAACTTTCAAAGATGTTGGTTTGTCAACCGTCCAGTCTGCACGGACTTCAATTCAGCTTTCTCCATTATCATCAAGACTTTCATTGGCATCTTCATTTGACAGTTCAAAAACGAGCGTTAGCGTTATGATCCCTCAAGTAGTGTCCCATCTTCATCCTCAATTTAAAAATTCTGACCTAGAAAGTCAATCAGAAACGGCCGTCCTAGGTGATCATACGGGTAATCAAGAGGGCTCGGGAGAGAACATTATCCTTACCCCCTAGATCTCTCGTTCTTCTCAAATGAACAGCAAAAATCTGTTGTCCATGAAACTTCATCAACAATTGACCACAACGATCTCTGGTCCCAGCTATTGCAGACTCTTCAAACCTCGGTTGCCGCATTAACTTATCATTCTGATAAAATGGACCTGCAGGTGCATCTTTTGAATACGTTAGCAGTGTATACCGCCGGAATAGACCAAAAACTAGAGGCACTTAATCTGCTCATTACAAAAGCCCAATCCCAAGCTAAATTGGTCCAATCGGTATGCTGCTGTTCCCCCATTATCGATTCATTATCATCCCTTCCACAATTTCTTTCTTCAGTGATAACAGAAATTAAGAAGCTACCGTCGGCAGGGCCACCAGTCCCCCCATCCTCACCCTCACCTCTCAATCCAGCCGAGGGACCCACTGCTACGGAAGACCAGTCTTTGTCCATCTCCCCGCATTTTATGGTGTTAGAAGACTGTAAAGTAACCCCCACTAAATCAGTTCAACAACACAATAAACACAGGTTGTCTAAAAGGGAGAAAAAAGACTACGGAAGAGTCGGAATAAATATATAACAGAAATTAAAGCACAAAACGCTAGATCCCCCGTTATTATCAACTCAGATCAAGTACAAGAGCTGCTGCCCATCTCAGGAGCAATCCCGAACTTGAATTCAACGGTACAAGTCCTGACCCCCATAATGACCGTTTGCAACTGAATACACACCAAGAGGGACTGTTTCAAGGCCGACAGCCGTTTTTAGAGCGCTCCACGCAAGTAATACCTGGATCTGGGAAATCCGTAACAGCTGCTTCTGCGCTAGTTACAATGCAATTGGGAATCGAAAACCCTTTGACGCTGCCTTTAGACACCTGCCTCAGCAGCCCATCATTAGCGGAGTGCAATCACTTCGCTTTGCAACGCACAGTTAATCAGTCTGTCTATCAGAATCTTCCAAACGTCTCAACTAGTCAAACGTTGGCATCTACGAATAAAAGATCTCTCGCTTTGCCACCAATTAATAACCATTGTGAGCCGTCTCTCTCATCGGCAGTCACACGCACGACCATGCAGGTTCTCACTGAAAATTCTATAAAAATAAAGTCTTCAATCGACGATAAAGTTTCCAAGCAGCCAATCATCAACCCAGGCACCATACTACTGCTAACCCCAGAGTATGTCTCAAGAGGCCCCCATGACATTTTAAATCGAGGAAACATATTAAGACTTTTTAAATCAATACCGGACTTGAGCACCCTGCAGTCTAATGACATAATCGCCATTGAATTCATTCCATCATTAGGAACCAAAGCGGGCGAAACAACTAAACTATCACTGGCGACCCCAGCAATTCGAGAACTGGTCCAGTTAAAAGTTGATCAATTTAAAAATTGGGGCATTACAATATCACCATTTAGTGCCCCCTGTTACCCATCAATTTTGGAAAACAATCAGGCTCAGATTCTCAGTGCAAGCCTGATTCCTTTTTCAGTATTAATATCAGCAAGAAGTCGCTCGCCCACAGTAACCCAGGAGCACATGACAAGCCAGCAAAACCCCGATACGGTTGACTGGTCATGGCTTCCAGGGGCTTTAGTTAGAAGCCGGAATGATTGAAATATCCTCAACCCTGGTATATCAATATGTTCCTGGAACATCAACGGCCTAGGACAAAAAATTCAATCAGCAGCCACCAGTGGTTTTCTAAAGGAGCATGATATTGTCCTACTGCAGGAAACCTGGGCAGAAGACAATATACCCATCGAAGGCTATCTAGAATTCGCGTCCCTTGCAACAAGACAGTTTAAGTTCGGAAGGCCAAGTGGCGGCCTGGCAATTTATGTGTCAACCAAATTATCCCTGTGTACCAAGCAGCTAAAATTTGATGAAGATTGGCTCAGCGGAATACTTTTGGGAAGTCGACAGATCGCCAGTCAGCTGCTTCTCCTTAATGTTTACATATCTCCGCGCACCACTGAGAAAAAATCCAAATTGGATTGTCTGACCAACATCGTGTGCAACCTGCTCAGCGAGTACGGCGGCATACCAAGTATAATTACAGGAGATTTTAACACTAACCTTTTCTGCAACCCTTCTGAGGATCCAGAGATTGCTCCCCTAATGGTTCCATCATACCTTGCCACACAAGTAATCCCCGTAGGAAATAGACCATCTAAATTGGGGGAGTACGCAGTCACCCAGCTAAGTAGCGTAGGTTATACCGTATTGAACGGTCGTTTCCATACGGATATCCCACCAGCCTGGACACGATCTGATGGCCGAACTTTTTCTTTTCTGGACTTTTCCCTAGGCAGTACTGAAATTCTCCCTTTGATAGAGAGTTATTACATTGCACCTCAAGGTGAAAGCGATCATCGGCCACAAATAATAACAATATTTGTTAAAACCCCACGTCATCAGGAGCTCGCTTACACCCATGCAGGCTGCCATACAGAGAATTTAAAACGAATGAAATGGTCAGACGACGAGGCTCCTCTCTTGATGGAAAAATGCAGAGCATTGTTAATCCAACAACCAGACATAGATTTCTCTGCTATTAGCAGCTGGGCTAGCTTTATCAACCGTCTATTAGAAGTAGCTCCACTTAAGAGGAGAATTGGGCAACACGTATTTCGACTCCATATTTCACCAGTAATAAAAAAACTAAAGCTTTGCAGAAATCGAGCCCTTCGGCAATCAAGGAAGAGCCCAGATAATAAAACCAAATTTTCCAACTATAAACAAGCCCAAGCAGCCCTTAAGTCTGCCGTACGCAGGGAAAAACAAGAGGCCTCAGATCAATTTTGGCTGAAGCTCTTCTATGAAAGCAAGAAATCAAATTCAAAGCAATTCTGGTCTCTGGTAAATAGGGGACAGCGAGGTGGAAGTTTCTACGGCAGTGCAAGTATTAGTGCTGACGAATGGACCCACTTTTTAACATCCCATTTCAATATCGTTACCAACAAAGAAAACTGCCCCAACCCTCTAAACATAAATAATGCAAATTTATTATCACCGGAGGCTACGAAACAAACATGGCTGCGCTCCAGCTCCCCATCCATTAGCACATTCAAAGAGCCTGCAAACGTGGCCAGTGGGAACAATAGCGACTCATCCCCTGTGACAATAGTGACACCCGAAGAACTAAAACATAAGATTCTACGCTCAATAAAGAAAGCTAGAGCAGATGGTGCACCTGGGCCAAACGGTCTCCCCCAGGCAATGTTCAAATCAGAAGCCGAATTTTGGTCAGACCATCTGGTTCCCTTGTTTTCTCAATGCTGGTTAAACAACGTAGTTCCTGAGTCCTGGAGAGGTGCTATCATTCACCCTATTTATAAAAGTGGGAAGAGAAATGATCCCAGCAACTATCGAATGATAGCACTCCTAGACGTGGAGTCCAAATATTATGCCAGTATTCTATCGGAAGACCTGCAGACTTGGGCAAACGAAACAAAGCGCCTCCCTTTCAATCAGACGGGTTTTGTGGCCAATTCTGGCACAATAACCAATCTACTAACATTATCCGTTTTAATAGGGAAAGCAACAGTTCAACAAATCCAACTGCACTGTTGCTTTGTGGATTTTAAAGCAGCCTTCGACCGTGTGCCCCGGGGCCTACTGTGGCAGAAATTAAAGGGCTGGGGCATTCCCCAATCTTTGCTAACTGCAATAGTTCAACTCCACTCCGAAACATGGGTAAGAATCAAGCTGGGCGAAGGTTCCCATGTTTCTAGGAAGATCGAGACCAGAAGCGGAGTAAAACAAGGGTGCGTGCTGGCTCCACTCCTTTTTAATTTGTTCATATCGGACCTTTCGCCAATCCTTGACAGCGTTAATTGCCATCCCCCGCAATTAGATGGAGTACGTATCAGTAACCTCCTATACGCCGACGATCTGGTGCTGCTTAGTCACACGAAGGTAGGCTTACAGAGGCTACTTGATGAACTGCTCCCTTACACTAAAAACAACCTTCTAGAGCTGAATTTATCAAAAACAAAAACAATTACTTTTGGGAAGCAAAAGAAGACGCGTGGAGGGTGGCATTTTAACAACGTAAAAATCGATTCAACACCTCACTACAAATACCTGGGAATATTCCTTGACACCAGAAGCTCATTTGTCAAGCAAAAAGAAGTACTGAGGACCAAAGCCTTGGCATTAGAGGCTGCTGCTACAAAACTGTCCAAAAAATTACTTGGTCCCAGTTTAATCCCAATGTTGAAAGTGATGAAGGCGAAGATAATTAACTCATTGACGTATGGCCACGAGATCATGAAGGGAACCACAAATACTTTTTTAAATAAACTAACAATCAAAATCTTTAAACGTGCATTCCACCTGCCCAAATCTGCATCGCCGGCACAAGTCCGTCTTGAACTTGGTCTATTTGACCATCACGGCGTTGAGGCTGGAGCATTTATAAAGTTTTGCAATAGACTGCGTCATGCCCGGGAGGGTTCCCTGGAGGCCAGACTCTGGCAAGAAATCCAGAAAAGTCATGCCAGTCATAAATATCGGCTTCACCTGAACCATAGTTTACAACTACTTGGTATTAAGGAATTCTGGGGAACAAACCCCTCCCAGCTAGCATTAAAAGCAGTAATCAAGAAGAGTGTTAGGTTGTGGTCCTTTCACTCGGATAGGGCAATACTGTCAAAAAGGAAACACGCTTGGGCAGTGATCACCAATTTTAAACCAGGAGTTGTACCCTTTTATTTATCAAGCACGTTCGCACTTTATTTGAAACGAAAGTTCCTGGCCCTGAGGTTGGGTGAATGGCCTTTTCTAAAGAATCTCCCAGAATGGCGCCGCCAAGACAATCATACCCAATGCAGGTTGTGCGGCTACCACACCGAAGGAATGGAACATATAGTTTGTTTATGCCCAGCAATGCTTACTTCTAGACGATTTTTACTGCGGGAAGAATGGAAAAGGCTTGGAATTCGATCATGCCGTCAAGCCATAATAGCAGCCTTTAACCCGGACAACACGAAGTTGAATATCGGGTTAACAAAATTTGTTATCAAGGCGTTAAATCTGCTGGAAGCCATTGGCGCTGCTAAGCAGCGCGACATTCCATCATTGGACACAGTAACAGTTTGTCGACCATCAATAAACTGTTGATCAGAACCCGGCCCTCGAGTCGATCATCACTGCTGAGAAATTCAGCACAGTTTTAAGTAAAATATTAATTGTAATTTGAATAATTTTAATTAATGTCTTTTCTAAGAATATGTTGCTCGCGTTTTTATATTGTAAGGGTTTTAATTAACCCACAATAAAGTTCTTATAAACTAAAACCAAATATTGCTATATTTTCCTACTAAACATGCAGTCACAAGTGCAGTTATTTTGCAGGCAACAGGGCCATTATTTGAATTGTGCAGCAGGTGCAGTGGCACCAGGTCCAAAGTTTGTCAGAACACCTCTAAACACCTAATATTGTTATATTTTACAACTTAACAGGCAGTCAGAAGGGCAGTTATCTAGCAAGCACTAGGGTCATGATTTCAATAGTGCAGCAGGTGCAGTGGCACCAGAACCAAAAGCTCCAGGCACCCCACTAAACACCTAATATTGCCATGTTTTATTCCTAAACAGGCAACCACAAGTGCAGTTACCTTGCAGACAACAGGGTCACCGGGGCCAAAAGCTCTAGGGACCCCACTAAACGCAGAATATTGCTAAATTTTACTACTAACCAGGCAGTCACAAATGGAGTTATATAGCTGGCACTAGGGCCAGAATTTCAATGGTGTTAAAGGTGCAGTGGCACAAGGGCAAAAAGTTGTCAGAACTTCTCTGAACACCAAATATTGCTATATTTAACCACTAAATAAGCAGTCACAAGTGCAGTTACCTTGCAGGCACTAGGGTCATGATTTCAATGGTGCAGGGCAGTGATACCGGGGTACAAAGCTCTAGGAACCCTTCTAAACACCAAATAATGCAATATTTTACAACTAAACATGCAGTCACAAGCGCAGTTACCTTACAGGCAATAGGGTCATGATTTGAATGGTGCAGCAGGTGCAGTGGCACCGGGGCCAAACGTCATAACATCTTTAAACACATATTATTGCTATTACATCAATTATTTCTATTATTTCCCTCTTTCATTTCATTTTTCAAAATTTTGCTATTACTTACCCGCACTATACCACTAGTAACAGCACAATATATTGCCTTTTAGTACATAAACAAGTCATAACACTTTAACAGACTTTCTGTAACTTATATTGTACAACTACTCAGCAAGCTAGAACTTACAACAAAAAACAGCGTATCATTAATCACATAGGCGAAACCTAATGCATTTACCATTGCTTGTTTATAAAGGATCCTTGTCTATCCTTGATGTCAAATGTATTATTGTCACTTTCAGCCTTGTGTCGTTTTTGCATAAGTGCATTTCAAATGCAGTTCACATATGTACTAACGAAATATGTGAAGTTTAGGAAAGAAAGGTATGGGCTGGGAAGGGTATTCAGATGGGTTAAAAGTACAAAGCTATGGATAATGAATTAGTGAAGAATTTATACACCAAAAATTAAATGATGAAAGGGTTGGATTAATGTTCATCATCCCACCTGTCATCGGTTCCACTGCTGGGCTGTCTACACTGGTTGGCCTAGATGCCTGATCCAAGCATTCCGACCAGTCATGCATGACAAGTTCCTCAGTTTTAATGCTAATCAGCTTCAAACTCCTTTATTGAATTAAGCACCTGGAGTGGGTGCTTCATTGCTTGTGTTTCAAAATGTCATGAAATCTTCCTTGGTGATGTTATGTGGTTGCTCTTGTGTGTTTAAGTAGGGTTTTGTCCCCTTGGTTTCTCGGTTCCTGCTACCAGCTTCATAATTTTGGCTCAGATGGACAGTGCTTTCCCCAGGAAGTGAGGGCTCCTTACCACTGTCTCCGCATTCTGGTTTCCAAGAAAGTATTCCACCATTGTGATAATTGTGTTGATGTCGGAATTCATGGATTATGGGCCAGATATTTCTTATATATTGACAGGTTTGTCTTGAAGGACAGTAGAAGCTATGTCAGTGATTTGCTTTTAGAACAGCAGCGAGGGCATGGATGTGTAGTTAATGTCATATTCTGCAAGGATCTTGTTTACGTTTTTACAGCATATTAGTAAAAAGACTGAAGTTGTTTGTTTTCTCTCATGTAGATCTCTGGCGATATTATGCCTTCCTTGACTTCTAAAGTCCTATGTGTTTTCCGGATGCTCCATTTATGTAGACATTGTTTTAGAAGAATATTTTTTGCAGCCTTGCATGTGCTTTCATTAGAAGACTAGCCTAGAAAGTCTTTTAGTTCAAAGCTCCTTCTCAAGTTATTTCGAATATCTAGATCTTGTGGAGAGAGTCTGTGCCACTTTCATGCTTTGCTGACAAGGTCATTTGTCTCACTGTATTTTCTCTTCATTGCTTAGAAAATATCGGCATTAGTATCTCTTTCCTGGCTGATGTATAGTTTTGGTCGACCTCTGGTAAGTAGATGGTTGTACGTTGTGGGAGGTCCATGGTTTTCTTCCAGAAATAACATTGGAGTTTTCCAAATGAGGTGGTATCAATGCATTTGCCCTAAATCTCACCTCCATATCATATGTGGTCCCAGATTTGGGCTGAATAATTATATTAAAGTTGTTTTGGATTTCCCAACTCAAAGACAACTCTTCCACATGATGTTTTCTTATCAAAGTGCTAGAGATGGTTAAGTTCGGGAATTTGAAAATATTATTTTCATTCGGTTGACGTCCTACAAGATGAAGCTTGGTTATATGTTTGTTTTTTGCTTTGGCCCCAGACCATGGCTCTCAAATGAATGTATTTTCAGCTTGTTCATCTCACAGTACTTTTCTGTAGCTCACACTTTGGCTGTTTTGGCTACAATTGACTAGCCAAAGTAGAGCAATTGTAGGAAGATGGAGTATTATGCAATGATGCTGGTTTGGCGTCACCATGTAATACTGCCACAAACCCCAAAGATGGCCCTCGGATTCACACTAATAAATCCCTAGATCAATCCCAGTAGTGTGGAAAAGAGCAGGCAGGCTTTACTAGAAGAACATGTGTTAAGCACTTCGGAGTACCAACATGGACGATAAGTAATGGACACGACTCTAAGGAAAACCGACACCAATTTATAAAAATAAAGCAGATTTTTATCTTAATTTAGACACTAAAATGAATACAATAGCATAAATATAACCGGACTTACAAATTTTTGACGCAATATAAAATCAGTGCAAAATAATACAGTTAAACGTTATCATTGCGGTCAATGGGAAAAACCTCTAGTGACAATCGGTCACTTGCAGAACCAGTTGCGTGGAACCCTTGCAGGGTAAAGGTGATGCGGGGCCTAGGATCAAACGGCAGTCAGTTAAATTTTACCTGGCCTGTGGAGCCCGGGTGCAGAGTTGACCTGGCTGTCCTTGGTAATGAATGGGCGCCGCTGGGAAGCTGCTTTTTACACCTTACACAGTACTGCCGGGAACAAGATACAAAAACACAACAATGGGGCTGCTGCTGACATCAGATGTAAGTCAGATGAAGTTCCCTCTAGGTGCAGCATCAAGTGTAGGCATCGGTTGCCAGACTGTCGACCAACAAGCCTTGGCAGCGGTAAGGACAACAGATGGTTACTTCGAAGTAATTGCGCTATCCCTCTGAGGGTCTGATGGACAACGATTAATCGGATTTGGAGCATTATTTTACCTGCACTATGCATGTGATTAGTGCCACTACTCCAGGGGAGTCTCAGGGTGCGTCAGGCTCTCACAAGGGGTCCCTGTGTCTTGGAAAACCAAGAGTTAGCCTAGGATGAGTCTCAATCAGGCACTTCCAGGAGCGTTGCCACCGGTGCAGAGTATTCCTCTCTTGGTTTTTGCAGGTCCTGTTGTCTCAGACACGGGTCTCTTCTTTGTCCTCTCCGATGCAAGGTGAGTCAGAACTGAGGGTCTGGTGTCAGGGGTGGCTCTTAAATCCTAGAATTAAGGGTATAAGGGAGGTGGGTGCAAGTGGCCAATAGGCTTCTTGCCCCGTAGGCTAATCCCCTCCTGAGGTGACCTCATTCGGGGGTGTAGATCACCTTTTCTACCCAGAACCCACTATTTCCACCACTTTTAAAAATAGCAGAAGCCTTCCTTAGCTGTACACACCAGGCAGCCCCCCCTAGAGGTGTGGCTAGTCTTCTGGGTTGTGAACATTTCCTACATACCTAATTTCCCACCTGTCAAGTAGCAAATGTGCCTAGGGTGGGGGGAGGCAGCTCTGTTCACCGCCTTAATTTGCTGCTTCACTATTCATCCTGAGAGGGAGAAGGTGTAACCTCGTTCCTGCTCAGGCCTTTGTTCCTGACTCCTGGAAGTGTTCACACTGCCTGGCAGGAGGTCAGAATCCTGTCTTGGCAGCAGCAAGCGCAGGCTGTCAGCCAGAGCACAGAGAAACTGGGGCAACCAGGTTGGCAACCTCTAAGGCAGCCACCTGGGTGCATGCCACATTGCCCTTGACATGAGATTCATGTCAGGGGTGAGAAGACATGCTGTTTGATACCAAACACAACATATTTATGCGGTACCATAATGGAGCTGCCAACCTTGGATTTGCCCGGGTGCCAGTCCATGCTATCCTATGGACCGCCTATCATTTATAGTGTTCTTTAAGGGAAAATGTCACTATAGGGACATATAAGTTTGCACTTACATGTCCACACCTTTAATATAAGGCACCCTACCTCCTGGGCTCCAGAAACCTTTATTAGGGGCGACTGACATATGTTAAAAGCAGTGCATTGACTTTGCCACATATGGTGAGGGCAAAGTCAAAATGGAGCAGTCTACACTCTTTCTGCAGTCTGAAATGGCGGGCCCGCTGCCAGTAGTTTACTTGGGTAACTCAGGGTGGCACAAACAGTGCTGCAAGCCCTGGAGACCTCTTCACCACCCATGCCCTGGGTATCACTGGTAATATATACTAGTGACTTATAAGGGGGGGTAAAGTACTTTACAATTGGGGTTGCCAATTTACACATAACAGTTTTAAGGAGAGAGCATTCGCACTGGCACTGGGCCTGGGCAGCAGGCTGCAGTGCATTTTCAGAGTCATAATCATCAGCATTGGAGCAAAAGGTAGGGGGTGGGTGACCATACAAATATGGCATTTTCCTACATGGCCCCTCCCAGATGAAAGGTGATGAGCAACTAACCTGTCTCCTGGTAGTTCTTATCGTCTAAGAGGAAAAACCTGGAAAGGCCATCTGCATAGGCTTGGTCAGCCCCTGTTCTGTGTTCCACTGTAAAGTCCATCGCCTGCAGAGAAATGGACCACCTCAACAGTTTAGTGTTCCCCTCTTATCTGCATCAGCCATCTGAGAGGCCTGGGATCGGTTTGAACCTTGAAGTGAGTCCCAATCAAGTAGGGTCTTGGCTTCTTCAGCGACCAGACCACAGCAAAGGCTTCCCTCTCAATGGCACTCCAATGCTTCTCTCTAGGGAGGAGTCACCTATTAATATAGGCAACTGGTTGATCCTGGCCCTCCTTATTTGTTTGTGACAACACTGCCCCAAACCCATGTTCAGAAGCATCTGTTTGTAAATGAACTCCTTTCCATAGTCAGGTGCCTTCAGGACAGGTGCTGAACACATAGCTTCCTTCAGGGTGTATAAAGCCTTTTGGCATCCTGTGGTCCAGATGAGCTTCTTAAGATGTTTCTTGGAGGTAAGTTGAGTGAGTGTGGCCACAATGGTCCCATAACCCTTCACAAACCTCCTGTAGTAGCCAGCCAAGTAAGGCCCTGATTTGAGTATGGGTTTTGGGAACCTCCCACTCCAAAATAGTCTGGATCTTGGGTTGAAGAGGCTGGACCTGGCCACCACCTACAAGGTGGCCCAAGTACACAACAAAACTCTGCCCTATCTGGCACTTACTGGCCTTGATAGTTAGGCCTGCCAGATGGAGGGCCTGTAACACTTCCTTCAGGTGTACGAGGTGATCCTCCGAGGTGAAGCTAAATACATCTGTACCATCTAGATATGCTGCACTAAAGTTGTCCAGGCCTGAGAGAACTCGATTCACCAACCTCTGGAAGGCAGCAGGTGCATTTTTCAGCCCAAAAGGCATCACTTTAAATTGGAAGTGGCCCCCTGACCTCTCTTTTGCTCCCTGGGTGAGTCCAGTGTACCAGTACCCTGATGTTTAGCTGCACATAGGTTGTCAATTAGTTCATCTGCTCTTGGGATGGGGTGTGCATCACTTTTAGTGACTGCATGTAAACCCCTGTAATCCACGCAGGACCCTTTTTCAGGTTTCCCACCTTTGAAATGAGGTTTGGTGACCAGTACAACTGGGCTAGCCCAGGAACTGCCAGGAGGTTCAATCACCCCTAGCTCTAGCATCTTGCTGACCTCAATCTTAATGCAAGCTTTGACATGGTCTGATAATCTGCATATCTTGTTCTTGACAGGGAGGCTGTCACCAGTGTCCACATCATGGGTACACTATGTTGTCTGACCAGGGGTCAAAGAGAAGACCTCAGCAACTGACAGGGACTTTCCTGCAGTCATACTGCTGTTGTGCAGTGAGAGTGTAAGACAAAACAACACCCTCAACTGACCTATCCTGTGGGTTATTTGAAAGCAGGTCAGGGAGAGGCCCACATTCCTTTGCCTGCCCTCCATCACTCACCATGAGCATGGTCATGTCAACAATGTTCCGGTGGGGTTTTAGACAGTTTACACATAGAACTCTATAAGGACTCCTAAGGGGTTCTAAGTCTACTAAGTAGGTGACTTCCCCTTTCTTCCCCAAGATAGGGCCAGGTCCACTTGTCCTGGAGGGCCCTGGGAGCCACAGGCTCAAATACCCACACCAGCTGACCTGGTTTGTTCTCCATCAATGCTGACCTCTGGTTATACCAGTTCTTTATAAGCTCCTGGCTGGCCTCTAGATGCTTATTTGCTCTCCTCTTGTACTCAGTCATATGTGGAGGCAGGCCCAGTACATAGTCCACTATATCTTGTTTGGGCTCTTTGACAGGTTTCTCCCAGCCTTCCCTTGCTAGACTCAGTGGACCACTTACAGGATGGCCAAACAAAAGCTCACTCTACATTCATCAACATAGTCTTAAGATATGCAGACATGAAATTAGTCCCTCTATCAGAGACCACCTCTTTGGGAAACCCAACCCTGGTGAGGATGCCTAGGAGGGCCTTTGCAGGGGCAGTGATAGTCCTGAGGGGAATTGCCTCTGCTCTGCGTACCTAGTGGCATGGTCCATTACCACTAGAATAAACCTGTTACCATATTACGTTTGAGGGTCACGGGGACCAACAATGTCAATCCCTACCTTCTTAAAGGGAATCCCAATCACTGGAAGTGGAATGAAGGGAGCCTTTGTTTGTGTGCCTGTCTTGCCACCACTGGCTTGACAAGTCACACAGGAGTTACACACCTCCTTCACTTTTACAGACATCTGGGACCCAACCAAAATAGGCAACCACCCCATCCCAGGTTTTGGTTTGTCTCAGATGTCCAGCTGAGGGGATGTCATGGGCAAAGGTCAGAATTAACTCGCTGTACTTTTGGGGGACCTCCATTCTACTCACTGCCCCTGGTTTGGAGTCCATGGCCTCAGTGTACAGAAGCCCATCTTCAAAGTAGACCCTGTGAGTACCACGGACATCACCCTCCTCTTGCCTTGCAGCTTCCTGCCTAAGGCCTTCCAGAGTTGGGCACTGCTTTTGCCCTTGGAATAGGTCCTCTCTAGAGGGCCCCCCTGCACTTAGGAGTACTGTCAGGCCAGGCCAGACTCCATCAGCTGCAGTTACCTCCTCAGGCACCAGAACATCTCCCTCAAGAAAACTCTCCCTCTGGTCCTGCTACCTATTAGAAGTTGCCTTAGCAGGCTTCTTGACCTTCCTCTTGCTTTGGGGGCCCTGATCCACTATTTCAGGATCCAAGGTCCCATTACTTACCTGACATGCTGCCTGTGCTCTTATGGTAACACACACCCACTCAAAGAGACCCCGCACTTCTGCATGAGCCTTCCTTTCCACTTCTGCCCATGTAGACGTTTTCAAATTATTACCATCAGACACTTCACTGGGATAGCAGGGGACACAACTACTTTCTTTGGGCCAATAACCCCCCTCCCCCTCCAGCCCCACTCTAAGCTTACTAAGACCATTGGATGGAGCTTAGTCTCATTGTCAGTCTTGGTCATGTGGGGACTAACACCAGGTATCATTTGGTCTGGGGAAACCAGTCTAGCAGCCACCATAGTCACACTGGCACCTGTATCCCTCAGAGCCTCTAGCTCAGTCCCATGGATTTTAGACCTTTGTCTATACTTCTCCAGGCTTTGAGGTAAAACAGCCAAGGCTTCAATATCCACCCCACCCAGGGAAACTAAAGTAGCTTCTGTTTCTCCTCTGGCCTTTCCAGAGTAGGCTACTGACCCCCACTCCTATGCTAGCCAATCCCTTGGATTGTCCACCACCGGGGGACTTTTTTCAGCATGCTGTTTCTCCTTTCCTATGGTCTGGGAGCAGTCTTGGGCTTACCTTCCTGAGAAGAATTTTGGGGGCCTTTACAGAACTCCTTTTTATTAGGCCTGGGCGGTAAACTCTGCTCCACTCGCTGAGTTTTTCCCACTCCGCGTAGTGCGCGTAGTTCCAAAAAACTCCATGTAGCGGAGTTTTTACTCTCTCGCGGAGCACGACCGAGGAGAATCCACCTAATTGCCTTTTATCCAGCCTTCTAGTGCTTTGACTGAAGAGTCCACAAAGTCTACCCATGTCTCGTTTTGACCTTTATGGGTGTTCACTGTGTATTCCTCTGTGGTGAGTCCAAATCCTCCTATCAAGGTCTCCTTCAAATGCTGATAGGACTCAGCCACATCCTCATTAAGGGTCAGTAGTATATCTCTGCTCTTTACTGAGAATAGCTCCCAAAGTAGAGAGCCACAGTGTTGGCAACCTGTCTCATTTTACAGGCCCTCTCAAAGGCTGCAAACCACTTATCAATGTCATCACCCTCACTAAACTTTGATGCAATCCCCTTGGGGATTTTAGGGTCAAAGGATTCCTCCTTTTCCCCTTTACTGTTACTACCACCATCTTTGGGCCTGAAGCCCATCTTAACCCTTCTTTGCTCAAGGGCTAGTCTCTTGTCCTATAGTTCATGCTTTTTCTCCTCCAGGGACTGTAGGTCAAGCTCTTCCTCAAGGCTTCTTACCACCTTACCAGTGTGAGTCTACTAGAGTGACTCCTGCCACTTCCCACTGGTAAAGGGGGTCCGGGAAAGGGTAGATGGATAAGGTCTTTACCTTCTTCCCCATCATCAATTTGGACTGGGGCCTCCTCCTCACCCTCTTCAGGGTCTTCTTTTGAGGAATGGCCCTCCCTCTCTAGTATTTTTTTCTCATATTAGCTGAGGGCTTTTTCAAGTTCCTCCTTTTTAGCTGTAGCCCTATAGTTAATGCCCCTTGCCTTGCATAAAATCCTAAGATCAGTGATCCTTAGGGGTAGGATGACTGACAAGTCAAGATCCCTACCAGCCTCCATTGACCCTAACGTTTTATTTGGAAGTTGGGAACTTTTCAGAGTTAAAAAAATATAACTTTTCCTAATTTACCTTGACTTTTCAAATGTACAATTGGAAATGGGGTCTACACAGACCCCTAACAATACAATTTAAAAAACGAGACAAAAATGTGAAAAAATATTTTTGATTATAAAGTCAATTAGGAGGATTGCTCGTGCAAAATCAATTATGAACATGAGGTACTGCGAAACACAGGTTCAGGATCCCACCACTGCCATCAATGTAGGAAGCTGGAGTATTATGTGGTGATACTGGTTAGGCTTCACCAAGCAATACTCTCACAGACCCTAAAGATGGTCCTTGAATTCATAATAATAAATCCTTAGCTCAGTCCTGGTAGTGTGGCAAAGAGCAGTGAGACTTTACTAGAGGAATATGTGTTAAGCATTTCAAAGTACCAACATGGACGATAAATATTTGACACGACTCAATAGAAATCTGACATCAATTTATAAAAATAAAGTGCATTTTCATCTTAATTTAGACACCAAAACGAACATGTTCAGATACCTATAATCGGTGTTATGCATTTTAGAAGAAAACATTGTGGTCAATGGGGAAAAAGTGGTAGTGACAATCTGTCACTTGCAGGTCGAGTTGCGTGAAACCCAAGGAGGGTTAAGGTGATGCGGGCCCCTGGACCAAGCCACGACAGTCAGTTCAATTTTATTTGCCCTGTGGAGCCCAGGTGCAGAGTTGTCCTGGGTGTCCTTGGTGCTGAACAGGAGCCACGGGGAAGCTGCTTTCTACTGCTTACACAGTGCTGCGCGGAACAAAATGCAAAAACTAAACAACAGGGCCACTGCTGACGTCGGATTAAAGTCAGATGGAGTTCCCTCTAGGTGAAGCGTCAAGCGTTTGGGTCAGTTGCTGCACTGGCGACCAACAAGCCTAGGCAGCGGTGAGGACAGCAGATGGTTACTTCGACGTCTGGTGGTCCTGGGGAACTCAATAGCTGCCTGGAACTTCGTGGAAGGAATTACTACAGTTCCCACAATGCACTAGGATAACTGGAATTGTGCTATCCCTCGGAGGGCCCGATTGCAAATGATTAATCGCATTCAAAGCATTGTTTTACCTGCAGTTTGCAGTGGACTAGTGCCAGTAGTCTAGGGGAATCTGAGGTGCTTCAGGCTCTCGCAAGGATCCTTCTGTCTTGGAAAACCTAGAGTTAGCCTAAAATGAGCCTCGATCAGGTTGTTCCAGGAGTGTTGCCATAGGTGCAGAGTATTCCCCTTTTGGGTTGTGCAAGTTCTGTTGTTGCAGACACAAGTCTCTTCTTTGTCCTCTTCGAAGCAAATTGAGTCAGAACTGAGGTTCTGGTGTCAGGAGTGGCCCTTAAATCCTAGGTTTAGGGGCATTACAGGTGTGGGTGCAAGTGGCCAATGGGCTACTTGCCACAGAGGCAAATCCGCCCCTGAGGGGACCACATCCTGCAGCGTAGGTCACCTTTTCTACTCAGAACCCACTATTTCCACCACTTTTGAAAATGGCAGAAGTCTTCCTCAGCTATACAGACCAGGCAGCCCACCCTAGAGATATGGCTAGCCTTCTGGGAATGTACCGACTTTCCAACCTGAAAATGTGCCTGGGACATGGGAGGGCTTTTTCCCCTCTGGGAGGGAGTCCTGATGCATATCAGATGTAGTGTAGCCTTTGAAGCTCACCGCCTTGATGTGCCACTTCACTAGCCATCCTTAGAGGGAGGAGGTGTGACCTCCTTCCTGCTCAGGCCTTTGTTCCTGACTCCTTGGGGTGTTCACACTGCCTGGCAGGAGGTCAGAATCCTGTCTTGGAAGCAGCAAGCGCGGGCTGCCAGCCAGAGCACAGAGAAACTGGGGCAACCCGGTGGGCAACCTCTAAGGCAACCACCTGGGGACATGCCACATCACCCTCGACACAAGATTAGTGTCAGGGGGGAAGGTACATTGTTTGATACCAAACATGACATATGTAGGCAGTACCATAATGGAGCTGCCAGCCTTTGGTTTGCCCGAGTGCCAACTTGTTATTCAATGGACTGCCTATTACTTATAGTGTACCTTAATGTTAAAGGCCACTATAGGGACATATAAGCTTGCACTTACATTCCCACAACTTTAATATAAGATCGCCTGCCTCCTGGGCTCAGGAGGCCTTTCTTAGGGGTGCCTGACATATATTAAAAGCAGTGCATTGACTTTGACACACAGGGTGAGGGCAAAGTCAAAATGGAGCAGTTTATACTGTGCCTGCAGTCTGCAATGACAGGCCTGCTGTCAGCAGTTTACTGGGGTTACTCAGGGTGGCACAAACAGTGCTGCAAGCCCTGGGGACACCTTTACCACCCAAGCCCTGGGTACCACTGGTTCCATATGCTAGGAACTTATAAGGGGGTAAAGTCCTTGTCAATTGGGGTTGCCAATTTACACATAACAGTTTTAGGGAAAGAGCCCTTTCACTGAGGCCTGGGCAACAGGCTACAGTGCACTTTCATTGATCATAACCATCAGCATTGGAGCAAAACGTGCCCATACAAAAAGGGCACTTTCCTACATGCCCCATGACATCTGTCGAATTACCTAAAACTCCTTGCTTAAAGATCAGAATCGACTGCATATGATCGATGAATCCCTTACCTCTTGATAAGTGTTATGGCATTGTTTTAATAGATTGTGTCAACAAATATATTGAAGTTAAATTTGTACTCCAACCAACTACATTCAAAGTAACTGAGGGGCTGATTATGATGGCGGGCGGAATTGGTCCACCCACCACCGTAGCGGTGATTGCAACCGCCCGCCAGACATGCGGCGATCCCACCACTGCAATTAGGATGTGCCCGCCATACTGGCGGGCGCATCCTGGGCTTTCAACATTGCGGGCGGTGCTGCTGGCTGCAGCACCGTCTGCAATGCTGAAAGTGCTTGCACCGCATTTCCCTGCACCGCGTGGCAGGCACCACGCAGTGCCTGCCACTTGGTGCATGGAACTGCAGGCGGGTACCATGGTACCCCCCTAGTGCACCCGCCCCCACAGAGGGGGCCCGCAACGGGCCCCCAAAGCCAATACCCGCCAGCCTTTCCATGGCGGCATTGCCGCCATTGAAAGGCCTCTCCAACACCCACATCCTAATATGGCGGATGGTGCCTGCTAGGCACCGCCACCATATGAGTGGCCCAGCTCCACCCGGCAGGCAATCGTAACGATTGCCACCGGCGGAAAAGCGGCGGACGGACTTTGCCTCCGCCGCGATACCCACCGCCATCCTAATACGGCGGTAAGTAAATCTCCTTACGATGGCGGAACGATCGCCACCGGCGGTGGCGATCGTTCTGCCATCGTAATGAGCCCGTGAGTTCCATAAAGAATTGTTTTGTAGGGAAGGGTTTCTTCACCAATTAGTCAGTGACAAGGGGGTATAGTTTGTATCTCTATAAATGGTGAATTTCTTGAAGGTTAATGGAATAGACTCTAATAAGTCATCTTTGTATCATCCACAGAGTAATATACAAGTTGAAAGAGCTAATCGTTTCATCCAAGAATCAATTCAACTAGCATTACGGTCACACATTCAGATTGAAGCAGCACTTAGAACTAGATTGTGGTCATACTGCACCACTCCCCTCAGTACCTCAGGCAGGAATCTATACTTCAAACTGTCATACAAACATATGATATTGCAATGTACTCACTTTCTTTCTTTTCCATTGAAAACTCAATAAAGTCTGTGTTAAAAAATAGTACCACAGGCAGGAACCCTTTTGAGCTGCTCAAGGGTCGGTTAGCAATCACACAACTGCAACTCCATTAAAGTGGAAAAAATGAGAAAGGATGTCAAAATGCAAAACTTAGTCTCCAAGCGACAAAGACATGAATAGAAAACCCAGATGACCATGATACTCTCTCCCCGATTGATACACTTACCAACTTTGATCTACACCAGCAGGTAGTACTGCCTACCCACAGAGCAGGACATACTCTTGATGGTATTTTTTTTTAACTCTTTTTATTTATACATGCTCAGTATACATTACATTTGAAAAGTGGTATGGCACGGAGATTCCGGCCCTACATTTTATTAAAACAGATCAACATAAGAATAGGTTCCGTAGGTAATCAACAGTACATTCTTCTCATTCCAACCACCCGTTACACATACACACTGCCCCTCAACATCCACACACCGCTTAGCAGGCACCCACCCAGCAGGCACACACACACCCAGCAGGCAGAAACTCCCCTTCCACACCTCCTTACCCGTTATAGCAGGGCATGGTCTTGGTGGCTAGGTTGGTGGGAAGGAAGGCATGTCCCACGATATGCACAACTCGCGGAACTCTATTCCGACGAGGGGCGCGATCCGCGCTCGATCGGAAAGGACATGAACTACATTTCCCATGAGGTTAAGCGGAAGTAGCCGCGTTAGCCCGGGAAAGCACCCCGCGAACCGGAAGAGGAGTACAGTTCAAAGGGAGCCTCCGAGGACAATGATGCTGCTGATTATTCCTCTGCTGAGCAGCGCGTTGCGCTGCACTTCGTTTGCTCCTTTCTGGGTTAACGATAAGGGTGCACTTGCACCAACTTGATCGAGGTCACCCTCGAATCTTGCTATCAGCCGCAGTGCCGATTCTGGCGTGCTCTTAATCTCACGTGACTTGTTACACAGTGCCAGTGTCTGCTACAGAGACTTCCGTGTAGCAGAAAACTTCTATGTTTGTTCTATGCTTATGTCAATGGATATACCAAGCCTAAAGGATTCCAGGCTTATCAATTAGGTTATTAGGAACCTCGGATGGTGATGTGATTACCGGGATGCGCATGCATTGTTCTGATATGTGCTAAACCTAAATATGACATAAAGAATCAAAAGACGTATTTTGGTGACCTATTGTTTGTTTCAACCTTAACAGGGGGTTCAAGAGGCGGCCTTCTGCTCTTCCCCTGTGAAGTGGGACATGTCATGTGGGCTGGTGTGTATCGTTCTATCTTATATATGTATCTTATATGAGCAGAGAACTAAGAGTGTGCTTACATGCTGCATGGGGAACAGGCATTAAGATTCCCTTGTGTTTATGCCCATTTCTTAGCGCCAACCCTCATCCTTGCTGATCTAGATGCAGGGACGTTTATTCATTCCTCACAAATAGGACGAAGGAATTGTTGTTTTGTTTTACAGGTATGCAAAGCCCGCATAGTTAGCCATAGGAGGGATATTGTATAAACCAGTGCTTACCATTGTTGTTTTGCCTTTCAGATCTCCCTCCCTGCTGATCCCTTCCCTTTCCTTCCCCCGCTTGATCCTCCCATTCCCCTGAGCTATTATAGCATTCAGGGTTGGGACTGTCGAAAGGTGAACCCCTTTTTGGCATCGAACCGTTCCCGAGGAATCCTCGAGCTGACACACCCCACCCTTCCCATGCTCTTGAGAGGCTGCAATTTACTTAGGCATAGCGTTGCCCTGTTCCATCACCATTCCGTCGGAACGGAGAATGGGTAGGTGTTAAGTGGACGATGTTGTGCAAGTGGTTCCCTGCCCTCTAAAATCCTCTTTATGTTTGCCATTTTCCCCAGATTTTTTCCCACTTTTGTGGGTAGCCCCTGCTCAAGCATATTGTTTTCTCTGCTAAACCACACCAGTCAAGGTCGAACTTACATTCCACTATTCTTGGAGGGGTAGCTACACCCCAGCACCTTGCGACATTTCGCTTTGTCACAACTGCCGCCAGAGATAACCACATTTTCATGTATCGAGGCCATGTCTCCTCACCTGAGATTTGTAGTAAAAACCATTTGGGTTCAATTGGGACCATTTGACCCACCACCCTGGCCATGACATTTCCGATCCCTTGCCAGTATTCCTGTATTAGTGGACAGTCCCACAGTATGTGGTAAAAGGTCCCTTCTTGGCCACATCCCTTCTGGCAATGGTTTGTCATTGCGCGGTCCATTCGGTGTAGCACCTTTTTGGCATAGATTGTCCGGTGTTAAATTTTTAGTTGCATCAATCTGAACCTGGCTCGTATCACCACCTCCCTTGGGCTTTATAGTGCTTCTACCCAGTCCTCATTCTCTAAGTTTTCAAGATCGACCTCCCATGTTGTCCTCAGTGGACCCAGCAGGTCTGGGGAGTTGTTTATTATCTTTTTGTGTATTACCAATATCGCTTTGGTGGTCAGTGGGTCTGTGAGCAATCGGTCTTCTAGGGGAGAAGCCTCTTCTGAGGCTTCGCCTTCGGTGATATGATTCCTAAGGGCGTGGGCCAATTGTAGCTATTTTAACCTCTCACCCATTCCCATTTCGTATTCTTCTTGTAGCGTTTCGAATTTGATGTAAGCTTGATCTCTCCACACATCCCCTATTCCCAGTAGTTTCCATTTGCTAAAGTTCTTCAATTTTTTAACCTGCGGGAGCAAGGCATTGTTCCAAAGTGGGGTCATTTTTGTAAGTCTCCCCTCCCAACCCAGGTATTTGTCAACTGTGCTCCACACTGTTATTAAAGTGTGAGTGTTGGTTTTAAGCTCTCTCGGCCGCCTCGTGTCGTATAGTACGGGAAGACACCCCTCTACTCCCATTGCAGCTGTATCTACCCTCCATGCTGGGTCTGTCCTTTCTCCATACATCCAGTCGTTGACTGTGACTGGTTGCGAGGCCCAATAATAGCTTTCAATATCAGGAATGGCTATACCACCTTCATAGACTCCTTTCTGCAATTTGTGAAGCGCTATGCGCGGGACGCCACTGCCCCAGAGCAGGGAGCATATCTCGAATTCCACCCTCTAGAAAAAGGTGTGGGGGATTTCATAGGGTGTATTCTGTAAAATGTATGAGTCTGGGGAATGTCATCATTTTGTATAGGGTTGCTCGACCCATAAGTGTGAGAGGAAGTGTTCACCACTGTTTCACATCTTTTATGAATCTATCCAATTGGGGTATGAGATTTTGATTGTAAAATTCTTGTGGGTCTCTGGTCACCTCAATTCCTAAATATTTGAAACTCCAAGTCTCCACTGGGACTATGCATCTAGGGGTCAAGCTGGGAGGGCCACCTGTTAGTGGGAACAAGAGTGATTTGTCACAATTCATTCGGTAGCCCGAGTAGTCTCCGAAAAATGCAGAAGATTTGAAGTATTCTGTCCACTGGTTGTCGTGGTTTGAGTACATATAATAAAATGTCATCTGCGTAAAGGGAAATTTGTTCTTCCCATTCCCCACCCACTGGGATGCCCCATATCAGGGGTCTTGTCGAGTCCATGTCGCGATTGGCTCTAACGCTAGGGCACATAGTAATGGTGAGAGGGGCAACCCTGTCTTGTCCCTTTCTGCGTGAGGAAGGGAGAAAATGTAATATGTGGTATTACCACATACATCGTTATATGCTTTATAACCAATATGTTTGTCTCAATCCATGTCCTCTTGTCTGCCCTTGTCCTTCCTCCCTTTTGTGTCTGTGTGTGTGGCGCTGCTGTACGATGGGGTTCAAGAATGTTGACAGGACATATGTGGAAGGAGAACGTTAAATGTTTTCGTTGTTGACTGCAGCAGCGCCCCAAAAGAATTACCTTGTCGCCTCATTCCTACACTGCATGATGCTTAGTGTACATCTTGCTTGGAGCTTTTGTGTACCAACTCCTTTCACCAGTTGATGGAAATATGTGCTCTTTATACCCTGAACACACTGCAACATATATGTTTTGTGCCATTATGTGGATGACTCTTAATTGTAATAGGCTTACCTTTGGTCTAAGCCTGGGCGTAGTTCGCGAAGTAGCGCTACGCGAAGCTACGTGAAGTGCAGTTTTCACTACGCGAGCTACGTGTAGCACTACGCGAACTGCGTAGTGCGCTGTTCGCGATGATTGCACAGTGCCGGATGCTTGTCCGCACTGTGCAATCATTGAAAAGGGCATCTTGCACAGTGCGAGCTGTCTTTTACTGCCGCTCGAGTAGATTTTTACTCGAGCGGCAGCTTTCTCAACGCGGACTGGTAGTTTCTCATCGCGAGCGGTCGCGAGCATACGCGACCACTCGCAATGAGAAACCTGACCTCCCCACATTGAGAATCTCGCCGGCAGGTTTATTTTCCACGCTCGCGATCGGCAACTTGATGTTGCTGATCGCGAACGAGGAAAAAGTCTCGCCGGGATGTCATTTTGCTTGCTCGCGGTCGCCAACTTGACGTTGAGGACCGCGAGCAAGCAAAAAATGACCGCTGCACTACGCTACGCGTGTTTGCACTGTGCTACGTGCAATTCGCGTTGTGCGAAGTAGCGCAAACTTCGCAAACTACGCGAGCGTAGCGTAGTGCTTTGCCCAGGGTTACTTTGGTCCCAGGAGATCTGTTTGTGCACAGTGCTGTGACAGCCTCAAAGGGCAGACTGCCTGATTAGCAGTGGTGAATGGGGGCATTTCACTTTCTTCACTGTAAAATGACTGTGGTCCTTCTATGTTATGTAGCTTTGAATGAATGAATGAACGATTGAGGCTTATAAAGGGCATTGCTACTCGTAGGAGTGTCACTTCTAGAGTGCAGCGCAAATTTGCTGTGTTGCTGCGGTTACTTACTGGTAATCTTTATTATCCTTAGCCTGGAGCGTCCCTGTCACAGTTGTTTCTTATGAGGTGATCCCACCCACAAGACTAAATCCAGGAAGTAGGTGTGGATATGACATTGTCCTGCCCCTTTGTTTTTTTTTAGGGGCAATATAAGTCATAGCCAGCCCACAACCTTTCCTGAACTACCAAGCCCTCTGAAGCCAGAAGTTCTAGGGAGCGGGGCAGGCTGTAATGACTGCGACGAGGACTCTATGGACTAAGGATCATGAAGATTACTAGTAAGTAACTGGAGCATTATCCCTACATCCTCGTCCCAGCTATTACTTTTGAGGAATTTCAAAGCTGAGCTGGCCGAAGAGTACAAAATTCTCACAGAATTCAATGTGACTGCAAATGAACTTTTTAATAGTGAAATTCAAAAGAAAAAAATCAAAGTACAAAACAAATCATCAATCTTCAACTGATACCAAACCTATCATCTGACATTCCTACACTTTGAGCCTCCCTTTGCTGAACTACTTTTTGTTGGCTTCAAGGACTCTGTGCACTTTTTCCTTGCTAACCAATGGTAAAGTGCTTGTGCTGTCCCTTGAAAACATGGTAAAATTGGCCTGCACCTGATTGGCACATTGAATGTACCTGTAAGTCTCCCCCATAGACTATCACTCGGTTACCTAGTTACATTTAATAAGTGGCAATTTCAGACTGTGAGCCAACAGAGAAATTACGGTTACACTCAGAGGATTTTAAATTTCCGCATTCCGCACGGCGGTCCCTCCCTTTTGGCTCCCTCCGCCACCGCTGCGGAAGGGGATTCCTGGCGGTTCCCGAGACACCGCAGCAGACGGAA
The DNA here is from genome assembly GCA_963921515.1 of Calotriton arnoldi. Taxonomy (NCBI): domain Eukaryota; kingdom Metazoa; phylum Chordata; class Amphibia; order Caudata; family Salamandridae; genus Calotriton; species Calotriton arnoldi. The sequence continues at coordinate 213,627 of CAWUFW010015105.1, read as the reverse complement.
AATGGGCTATCTTTGCCCATTGTAATACAGCGGACGCAAGGACCGCCTATGGAGTGCGGAAAAGGGCATTTCCCGCCACCGCCAGCACCGCGGATGTGCTACCGCCCGCCATCGTAATCAGCCCCAAAGATATTAAAAGGGACAAAAAAGACAGATTATTGTCGTTTATTAATGTTATTGTATTTAAAACCAATTTACACACATGTTGGATTTAAGGCATAAAGAAGGAATCGGTGGCATCCTCATACGGAAAGGCTTGTATTAGCTAAATGGGTATCTGGGTTAAAGAACTGATGGTGATAAGCTACTCTAAGTCAGTCGTTAATCAAGGTATTTTATGCTCACCTGGGAATGTGGTAGAAAGGCTAGAGGTCGAGGGGATGAAGCTGGCCTGGTTATGTTGTTGGGTTTGCTGGTTGTTGGGAATGCTACTCAAAGCTGCAAGTGTGACAGGGTTATTTTCGAGTACACATGCCTAATCTAGTGGTGCGAAATGCAAAAAGCTGTGCTGAACTGAAGTGTCACTGAAGTCAACACTGTGTTGAAAGGAATCACAAAACGAAGTTGGTCTCATAAAATAAACCTTCTGAGCGTTGACCATGTATGGATTCTGCACTAGGCCTACAGTGGTAGCAAGAGAGACAGTTTTAGGTGGACACTGCACTTAAAAAATAATTACTGTTAATAATAATAACAATAATAGTAGCAACTCTCGTTCCTCCTCGAGTCCCCCTACAGTGGTGTAACAATAGCCCCCACAGCCCCTGCGGTGAAGGGGGGCTCCCTTCAGCACTGTGCACGGGTGGCAGCTGAGAGCTCTTGACTGGGTTCAGAGTGTGGGGGGGCCCGACATGTACTTTGCAGTGGGGCTCCCTCAAGTTTTGTTAAGCCACTGCCCCCCACCTTCAAGCATGAGTGATACATGAGCCAATCCTTCTCCGAAAGTGCCACAAGAATATAGAATTCCCTATCGCCGTGCTTCTGCCTGACCACATGTCATGTCACCTTCAAAAAAGACCTCAAAGCTGTTCTCTTTGACCAACACCTGGCATAAACCGCACCTACCCGCTCATGATCCCCCCAACTGCATACGAACCTCAAATTGCTCAATCGACTGATGATCCTCATGGAGTGCTGTACCACCTGCTCTTCATTGCTATGTTTTACATTGAATATGTGTGAAGCGCACTACCTCACGGGTAGGCTAACCTGGTGATCGCTCCACCCTTATTGAACATGTATATTTTCTATCTATTATTAACATGTTCTGCTTTATTGTGAAGCGCTCTGATACCTTCTGGCCATGTCCACACTACATAAAATCACAAAAATAAACAACCGATGGTGATTTTGAACCAAACACACAAAGCCCTTTAACCTACCCATCATCTTCAGATTCTATCTTCCCTGACAGCCAATCGTCAGGCGCATACACAGCAAGCGTGAATGAGTTAATAAATAATTTTCAACACTCCTCGTCACCAGGGTCATAGAAGAGTGTCACATGACCATAAAACTGTGTCAAGCTCTAAAACTATTGTTCCAGGTAATCAGTCTTCCTGTTGCAGTTTATACCTACTCTGTATCAAGTGCTTCGCACTGATAGCAAAGCCTGTTAAGGGAGGCATGTCCGAAGTGCTTGTTTCAAACAGATTTGTTGATATTGTCTTTACTGTTGTGCTTGAACAACCATACAATAATGTCTTGTAAATGTACTAATAGAGAGCAGTGTGGCTGCTCTGCATATTTCTGTCAACGACACATTTCTAAAGAGCAAACGAATATGCTTTCTTCCTTGTTCAGTGTAGTCTAAAAGGTAAGGTCTTGTTAGCTCGGCTTCAACAAAACTGAATACACTGAACAATCCCTTGTGTAATAGTTCCCTTTGTACCTACCTTCCTTAACAAGAAGGGAGCCTGGGAGCCTTTCTCATTATGAACACATAAAAGTCCACGTGACATCCAGGCTATGCAAAGCTTTTTTGTGGAAAGAAAGAAGGGGACTGAATTGTTTGATCATTGACAAAGATAAAACAACACCTTTGTACAGAAGTGATGTGTACTCTAGGTGGGACCTTGAGGGTGAAATGTTTAAAAGTGGTATGCACAGGGTTAAAAAGGCGGTTGCATTACCCGGGTCAATTCCAAGCGGAAGACAGGGTGCAAGTGATGGGTACACTTGTTTGTCACCATCTAAAAAGTCACGTAGAATATAGGGTGTGCAGACAAAATATTGAGTTGGAAATTTCGAACTACATGAATATTGAGTCCTAAATATCATCAGTGAGAAATATTGACAGCAAGAATATCGTGGTCAAGAATATCGATTTGTAGGTAAGAAATATCGTTTTAAAAAATATAGAAGTCAATGGGGGGACGTGGCCTGCTGAGCTGCGAAATGGCCGCATGCTGAGCGAGCTCCGCCGGCCAAGAATAAATCCTACTTCCATCCGCATGAATGGAGAGCTGTTGCCGAGCTTGAAATATCCCCAAGTGAAGCCCAGACAGTAGTGCTTCGGGTGAGCCGGATTGCGCTCCTGAGATCGGCCCCGAGGACATGAGGTGGGCCCCGGCGGAGGCGGGCCAGGCTGAGTACATTGGAGCCGCTGGTGTGTGGGCGGGCTACATCAGTACTCGAGACTGCATCGCTCCATGCGGGGAAGGCCCACGCAGTGCGGAAGAAACTTGGCTGAGTCCGCGACCTGGAGTGGGTGCAGAGCGCCTTGTAAACAAGGGAATTGAAGAGCAAGCTAACTGAATCCCACTCGCAGAGGCAGGCACAAGGTGAGGAGCGGAGTAGCGCTAATCCGCTGGAGACGCGAGAATCCTGCTGACTCCCCGTGCCACAGGGACGGACCGGAGAGGCCGTGCTGGGTCCCTTAACTGATCGGGGCAAGAGCGGCACTGCTGCGGACAGAGCGCTAAGGCGGACTGCCCGGCTGAGAGGTCGGAGACTGAGCACGAGACCTGGGCGCAATTTTGGGATCCTGTGGCAGGCTGGGTGGTCTGAGACTGGGCGCGAGACCTGTGCGCCATTTTGGGATCCTGTAGCAGCGCCCCGTTACATTGAGTGCAATGGTCATGGGAGCGAGTCTGCTATAAGTGCCCTGAGGTGACCGGGAGTTGAGAGTCGCACCTTCCATACGTTGGCCCTGTATATCTTCAGTGAGCAGTATAGGAGCGCAAGACACGGAAGCAGTCTGAAGCGAGGTGTCGGACTATTTTTTGCTGGGCCCGGAGGGTGCACTCTATTCGCGGGCAATCACTGCCTGGTGCCCACGTTTGGGGAAGTATTAGCTACAGAGGCCTCCGGATCGGGGTGGACACCTGGGACTGGCTGGGGATGGACGGACAGATAGCAGCTCGACCCATACACGACGTGGTGTGGTCTCTGTGGCCTGTTGGCTCCCTTCTTGATTACGGAGTAAAGGAAGGCGATGCACTGGCGCTACGGAGTAGAGGTTGACCTGACCTGCGTGGTTACCTGCGCTGAGTTTCGATTGAGAGTTCCGCGGGATACGCCCATGACAAGTGGGGCGAGCCATGGGTAAACAGGATGCAAAGCACCCGAAGCTGACCTTCGACCATCGGAGAACCCCGAGACTCACGGAGTCGGATCCAGAGATCGGAGCTGAGAGGCAGCTAGAATCACAGATGGAAGACCGGGGAGAGGATCTTCGCTCCTTGATGCTGGAGATGAGATCCAGCCTTCGGAACATTGATACTAAGTTGGACACGCTGACTACCCAACTGGACGCTGTCAAGACACAGGTGGGTTTGCATGAGACCCGTCTAGATGTCCTTGAAAATCGAACCTCCGATTTCCACGAGTTCCAGGTGGAGACCAAGGAGCAGCTACTACACATGGACAAGGTGTTGGGAATCATTCACTCCAAGAACGAGGATTTAGAGGCTAGATCCCGCCGCAATAACTTGCGCATTACTGGAATACCAGAGACGACGGCCATTGCCAAGATGGAGACCTACATTGCAGATCTACTCCGCGAGCTTTTTGATCCCAGCCTATCTGCAGTATTCGCGGTGGAGCGCGCTCACCGTGCTCTGGGTCCCAGGCTGGGGCTCCACCTAGACCTATCCTGGCCAGGATCTTCAACTATCAGGACCAGGATCTTATCCTGCGCCTGGCCCGAGAGAAGGGGACTATTACACACCAAGGTAATACTATGTCATTTTACCCGGACTTCACGCCCGCTGTGCAGGCGGCGAGGCGTGAGTTTCTACCAGCCAAACGAATCCTGATGCAAGCCCAAATTCCCTATTCGTTACTGTATCCCGCCAAACTCAAGGTCACTCACGAAGGAACTGCACATTTTTTCACGGATGCGCAGTCCGCTTTAAAATTTGCTAAACACATTGGTGGGAAGAAGTCCAAACAAGGTCCCAATTCTGCGGACTCTTTTGAAGCCTGGCTGAGTGACAATGACTGAGGAGGTCCAGTTTAGATACGTCACTTGCCTGTGTGGCGATGTTATGTTTTGGGTTGGGACCTGTGAAGTTCTGATTGCGCTGGTGTTCCCTGCCTGAGTTGTGTTTTAGTTTTATTTGCTATGGGGGTTTGTGGTCATTTATACTGTGTCAGAGCCGGACGGGACCGGTTACGCAGTGCTTTGTGTGGGGCTAGGGCCCACGAGTCCCTTGCTATTTTGGGCTTCACACTTGGATGTGCTATTGATTTGCATGTTATGGGGTGGGGGGAGCACATTGTAACTTTTGTGTGTGAGACAGGCATGGCTCTCTGCAGGTTTCTTGGCCACCCTGCGATTGCAGGGGTGAACGCTGGTGGTACTGCGCCCCCGTGGGAGGGCTCCCTATTGCTATTTTCTGTTTTAGAATGTTAGGGGGGGGTCTTCTGCAACCTGATTGGGGGGTTGGAGTGGGAGGTGGGTGGGGGGGAGGGTTTGATGTTATGTTTTTAGCCAGTACACTGCTATACAGGATAGCTAACCGGAACAGGACACTACAGACCATAGTAATTTGTCTAGTTCCTACTGTCATTCCACATTGTATTCTTTGCGCTGCTCTATGACTAGTCTAAATTTTTTAACGTGGATCATCCGCGGGTTGAACGATGGCAGGAAATCTAGGCTGGTTCACTCCTATTTGTTAAGACATCACATAGATATATGTGTGTTACAGGAAACGCACCTGAATGTTACACCTTCTTCCAGACTGCAGCACAATAGATGGGGCTTGGTGTACTCAGCCATATACTCTAACTATTCTAGGGGGGTGGCCGTGCTGGTCAGACGTGGGCTTGATTGGAAGGAGTGTGACTTACATGTAGACTCCGAAGGTAGATACCTCATACTATTGGGCACTCTAGGCGGGTTTCCAGTTGTGATAGTGGCAATATATGGCCCTAATGTCGATTCTCCTAGTTTTTTCCAAGATATATGGGCTAAAGTCAGAGCGACTAATTGTGAAACCATTATTTGGGGAGGGGACTTTAATGCGATACTCAATGACGAATTGGATCGGAAAGGGCTCTCTAGAGCGTTACATCCCTCAGCTAGCGCTGCATTGAATGCCATTATCTTAGATGGCGACTTAGTCGATATTTGGAGAAGTAGTCACCCACTGACCAAGGAGGGGACGTGCATATCTGAACACCATAGAGCTGGTCACGCTAAGACTTCTGGTTAGTGTCCTGTGATGTGGCTACGTGGACTAGGGAGGTACCCCACCTCCCCAGATCCCTGTCGGATCATGCACCTTGTCTATTGTGTGTCGTGCTTCCCGACTCAATTCCTAGAATGTTTACTTGGCGTTTCCGCCCGATGCCCTCTTAGATGATATTTTTAAGGAAGAAATCAGAGGGGATATTATTGACTACTTTACCCTAAATGCCGGATCTATTGATACCGAGGCCTGAATGGGCTACTGTCGGTACCGTTCAGCATCTCGTGAGGCACAAGGCAGGGGTGCCCACTGTCTCCTCTGCTTTTCGCGATAGCGATGGAGCCGCTCGCTGCACGAATTAGGCAGCACCACACAGCCAGAGGGATTGGGTTTAGCACAAGGAGCCTTCTAATTTCACTTTACGCTGATGACGTCACACTGTATGTACTAGACCCGGCGACAAACCTTGATCCATTACTTCGGGAGTTCATTAAATTTGGGTGCCTTTCTGGCATCTCTATTAATTGGGCCAAATCAGTTATTTTTCTATTAACAGATGCCACTGCCCCTGCTTCTACCGAATTTCCTCTTAAATGGGCGGACGGAACAGTGAAATATCTGCGCATATGGCTCAGTAGGAATATGCAAGATATATGGGACATGAACTACGGGCGCGCCATAAAATGGTTGGAAGGGAAAGTTACTGCATGGGCTGGGTTGCCGCTCTCCTTGGCTGGGAGAATAGCGTTGGTTAAGATGGTGGTGCTGCCGAAATTCCTTTATTTATTTGTTAACATTCCCATCCCCCTCACGCAAGCCTTTTTTAAATCTCATAAATCCCTACTGGTCTCGTTGGTCTGGGCGGGTGGTCAAGCACGTGTTTCCTGGGACTTATTGACGCTCCCCTTGCGTCAGGGTGGCATGGGAGCCCCGGACATGCAATTGTATGCGTGGAGCACTCAGGCTCAGTTTCTCCACCACTGGGTACATCCGACTCCTTTTCAACCTCACGCGGCCTTTGAGGTGGCTGTTGCAGCGCCGGTTCCCCTACAGGTCGCTGTGTATCAGATGTTTGTGCGCCCGCGGGATGGCATTGACAGGGTAGAAACCCTGCATTGGGCGTGGAATGAGTTGAGGAAAAGAGCTGGCCTGGCTCTTCTATATGCCCCGTCCATGCCTTTGGCGCACAACCCAATGTTGCCTACCATGGACGAGAGTATCAGCAAGACATTAGCACAAAAAATGTGTCTCCGCACCTTTGCAGACCTCTACCCAGAGGAAACGTTTTGGCCCTCACCGATCGCAGTGGAAGGTCAAGGTGTGCCTTTTTCCGAACTTTTTGTGTACTATAAACTTTGGGCTGTGTGTCGGTCTTTACATGACACGTTCCCGAACTCCCCGCCAACCCTATTGGCTTTGGAGAACGTACTCAAATCAGAATCACCACGGAGATTAATTACAAGGATTTAAAATAACATGCAAGACTCGGCCCCCTTGACAGAGCCACGGGCGTTTCAGGCTTGGAATGTAGAACTGCAAATTCCACTCACGGAGGAACAATGGGCTTACTGTTGTAGCCAACTTACGGCACTATCACCTAATTATAAACTTCGCTTAATACACTTTAAGTTCCTACACAGATTTTACAGGACGCCTTCCAGTTTGCATCGCATGGGCCTGCGAGATGATGATGGCTGTTGGAGGTGTGGTTTCGCTCAGGCTACTTTTTTACACATGGCACACGGCTATCACTATATTGGTCCAACATATTCACTACGATCCATCAAATGAAGGTACGCCTGACGTTCCTGACTCCCTGATAGGCTTGTTGGGTTATGTGAAGGACACGCCAGTTAATGTTCGAAAACTTCATGCATTATTACTCCTATTTGCCAAGCGTCAGGTTGCCATGCACTGGGGGAGAAAGGGGGTCCCTTCTACGAAGGATTGGATCCGGGATGTCACATTCGAGCATTCGCAATTGACCACCTTTTGGGAATTGATGCCTTCAGCGTCCAGTCCTAGGGACATATGGGAACCTTTCGTTACATGGGCTCGGGAGCGCCAGGAGACCGACGGTGACACGCCGGGGGTGGATGTGGCTCTGTAAGTTACTACAAGCGACTGGGAGGAGGCCAGGTTATTGGGGCAGCTGATTGTGGGAATATGGGCACTGTTTTTATGCTGTCGAGACTGCCTTTTTTATACCAAGCCTGGGGGGGGAGAGGGTGTGGGTCTTGTTAGACTGTCGTTTGGGATTTGGAAAATGTCTGTTGTGGCACGTAGGATCTCAGCCTTTTCATGTGGAATGCAGAGGCACACACTCGCATGTACTAACATTTGTACTTGACAATGTATGTAAATGTATCGAAGACTATGTATTGATTGGCAACTGGCTTGTTGTTTGAAATGTTGGTAGTATCGTTTTAAAATACCAATAAATAAAAAAATAAAAAATATATAGAAGTCAATAATATCGGTTGCAAAAATATAGTTGTTTAAAATATCTATTTTTTAATTAGTGTTATGTATTTGAGTATATATTTTAAATGTATGTGATGCATTTTTTTTGTATACGTATTTTTTATGTTTTTTAATGTGTTAAATGTTTAGTAGTTATCAAGTTTATTTTAATTAAATTGTGTGTTTTTTTAGTTCCGTAGCAGGTTGTGGGTTTATAGGGGAATAGGGTGGGAAGTAATTTAATTGTAATAAATTAATTATATATTTTTATTTATTAATATTTATTTAATTGAGATTTTATAGTGTTAATTGTGGGAAGTAATTTATTTTTAATTCATTATTAATTTGTTGTTAAGTAATATTAATTAATTAATTGAAAATTAAGTATGGAAATTGTGTAATTAATTTTAGGTGCAGGTTCTGGGATGTATAGGGGTAAAGGGTGGGAAGTAATTTATTTTTAAATAATTAATAACTAGTTGTTATGAATTAATTAATTGAAAATTAAATATGGAAATTGTGTCATTATTTTTAGGTGTGGGTTGTGGGGTTTATGGGGTAAAGGGTGGGAAGTAATTTATTTTTAATTAATTAATAATTAGTTGTTAATTAATAATGTTTAATTAATTGAAAATTAAATATGAGAATTGTGTAATTAATTTTAGGTGTGGGTTGTGGGGTTTATAGGAGTAAAGGGTGGGGAGTTAATTAATTTGTATGTGTTTTATTTTTAATTAATAATATTTATTTATTTGATAATTAATTATGTTTTTGTTTTTTTGTGTTTTTTTTTATAACAATTTTTATTCATTTTCTGCATATTAGCCAATAGTTCAATTATTCAGCAGGAGTATACAAGTAATCATACAAGCAAAACAAAGTGGTAATTACATTACAACATATCCGTAATATACTGTTCAGTCTGTATTACTCAGTATAATGCTCGTCCGCACACTCCTCGTAGTAACAGTTGTTGTTGGTCCTGCTGATTCAGTGACAGGAATACAGTGCTTAAAAGTTTACTGATACAACAATTAAACTTTCAAACTATCCCCCCACCCTCCCCGCTGACGGTTCCATGATTGTGAAAAGAAGAGAGGTAAGACACCATAGGAAGGGGATACATTGACACGATTGCTACTGAGATAATCAATACTATATAATGATTCTTTTTGCGGGATACTATACAGAGTCATATGGGATTCTCCGATGCCTATACTTTCCAAAAGTGTTAAGTACTAGGATCTAGTGGGCCTATTAATTTCCAGGGGTAAGGGCGTCAGTTGCTTTAAAGGATTCCAATAGAGGGGCCGATTCCGATCTGGGTCGGAAAGCTCTCCAACCGATCCGGATTGTTTTCCGACCGAGCCGGACCCCTGCAGTCCGACCGAACGAGTACGATGCGGACGTATGCTGCCGGACTCGGTTCGGTCGGACTCCCATTGAAGTCAATGGGAGCCGGTCGTACGATGTGTACATGGGCTCCCATTGACTCAATGGGTACGTTGTGCACGAGGGGGCCGCCTGTACTGGGTACGCGTTGGTGCCATCCGCACCGTACACGCATGTATAGGGGGGACCCATGGGTCCCCCCTGTGTCCGACTCGTATGGCTACGGGTGAAGGGGGGTCCGGCACAGACCCCCGAAGTCCGCGTCCTGGAGCTTTTTCGTGTCGGAGGCTCCGACTCGATCCGGCTGTCCGGATCGTGCATCGTACTGGCTCGGTCGTAAAACGTCTCCATTGCGCGCCACGAATCGAGTGCGAACGAGTCGGACGGAGCGGTTCGGACCCGGAAACGAGTCGGTCGGCGATTTCGCGTTCACTCGCATCGTACTTGCTCGCTCGGGCGACTGTACGAATCGGTCGGAAACAAAGCCTCTGACTCGGATCCGGTAAAGCCGAATCCAATTTGGAGCACTACCGACCGAGATCGGAATCGACCCCATAGTGTCCCAACACATGGCTATGGGATTTTTCCGCAGTCCTCTACTTTCTTCTGTCCGAATGGCCACGCTTTCTGCTAGTCCCCATTTGACTACTTCGTCCTTCCAGGCTTGTAATGTAGGGGCTGTTGGAGATTTCCATCTCCTAGTGATGTCTCGTTTGGCTAACAATAGGGCCACGTCTGTGAACTTAGCGTGCACCTCGTGGCCTTTTCGCCGTTTATACAACCCTAGAATACAAGCTTCAACTGTATGGAATCCTCCGTCGCCCAGTATCTCTCTTAACACCGTAGATATCCCCTCCCAGTACCCTCGTAGTTTATTTCAGGTCCACAATATATGAGTCAAGTCTGCGTCGTGTTCGGAGCATCTGGGACATGTTGCAGTGGCATCTGGATATATGGAATTTATTTTATGGGGTGTTAAATATGCCCTCTGGGTTATCATATATTGGATCAATTTAAAACGAGTATTGCGGGACACTCGTTTAGGGTATTCAAGTATAGTAGCCCACTCCTTGTCTATTAATGGTCTGTTTATATCTCGTTCCCATTTACCGCGCACTGAATTTAGCAGGGTCGGTTGGTGTGTACGTAACCCGTGGCAGAACCAGCGCGTCAAGTGACGACCGGTTCCCATAAGGTACATTAAGTGGACAAGTTCATTTGTTGAGGGTTCCGTTCCCTGAGGAGTCCACTTTTTCTTGATATCAGCTGTTAGGCTGGCGTGAGTCAAGAACAGTGTCTCTGGTACTCCTCGTTCGATAGTGAAATCGGTATGTGTTAAGAGTGTCCCCTCTCCAAAGAGATCGCCTACCATGCTCACCCCGGCCTGTGTCCAGGGTTCCAACTGTCGATTAGTTAACATTCCAGTGTTAGTGGGGATGCCTAATAGTGGTATGTTGGGCGTATATGCTGGGGTGTCTGCTGTGTATCGTAACGCCAGTCTTCGGTAATCTTTTGAGATTCTGAGCAGCATTTGGGGCGGGGGCGTAGCGTTGGGGCACAGCAAGCGGTGTAATCCATCTTGCACAAGCATTTGCTGCGTGTGTGCAATTTCACATAGGTTTCGGCCTGCTAACCAATATGATAACCATTGTAGTTGTGCGGCAAGGCAGTATGCATAAAGGTCAGGAGCTGTCATTCCTCCTTCATTGGATGGGAGTTGCAGTTTCTTTAAGCTCAACCGCCGATGGCCTGTACCCCATATTAGACTAGTTAATAGTGTATTCAGGGTTTTAAAAATAGTTTCAGGGAACGGTACTGGTAGGTTCGTGAAGAAGTATAACAGCCGCGGTAGCATTACCATCTTTGAAATTGCCAGCCTGCCTGCGACTGAGAGGGGTAGTAACATCCAGAATGCGAATTGAGCTCTTAGTGAGTTAATTGCCCTCTGGAGGTTTCCGTCAATAATATCTTGTGGGTCCCTGCATACCTGTATTCCTAGGTATCTAAAGGTGGTATGTGCTATTGCTATGTGCTTATTTCCGAAAAGAATGACTTGTGCGTCCCCATTATCGCTGAAAGGGAATGCGTGGATTTGTCATAGTTTATGGCTAGTCCTGCAATGGATTTGAATTGTGTAAAGGTCTGTGCCGCGACCAGGGTGTTGTCCTGTAATTTGCTGACATACAGTATAATATCGTCAGCATACAGTGATATGGCATGTTGTGTGTCATAAAGGGTAATATCCCATCTGAGTGATTCTGCTCGTATCCTGTAAGCTAACGGCTCCAGTGCTAAAGCAAACAACATAGGCGAGAGGGGACAGCCCTGTCTCGTGCCTCTGTGTATATCAAGGGGTTTTGAGATGTATAATCCGGTATGTACTCTGGCGGTTGGAAGGTGATATAGAGTTTGTACCCACTTAATATATTCCTGAGGGATTCAGAATTTCTGTAGTGTAGCTAACATGTACTCCCAGCTTAATGTGTCGAATGCTTGAGTTATGTCAAGAGAAATACACCCTGATTCTGGTAGGTCCCTAGTGCAGAAAACATTATATTGCAGAGTCTGCGTATATTTAGGGACGTATTAGGTGTCGGGATAGATCCACATTGGTCGACACAATCAGTCCTGTTAAGAGGGGTTTTAGTCGAGTTGCTAAAATTTTGCTGAGGATTTTGTATTCAGTATTCAATAATGATAGTGGGCGATATGCTTTGAGTTTGGTGGGGTTGCGTCCTGGTTTAGGTAATAAGGTTATTAGGGCCTGCGCAGTTGAGGGAGGTAATGTTCCTGTTTTGTATATTGCTGTGTATAATTTTTTAAGTTGTGGAGTCAATTGTTGCATGTAGGCAACTTAGAACTCCGACGGTAGGCCATCTAATCCAGGAGTCTTATTTTTGGGAAGGCTTTTTATTGCTGCATGTATTTCCCCTGCCGTAATGGGGCTAGCTAGGGTTTCCCGGGCATCTCCGGTAATTTGAGGTAGTTTCACTTTTCCTAAAAATGAGTGCAGTTCAAGTGGGTCTGCCCGTCGGGGAGCCGTGTATAGGGCTTGATAGTGATTATAGAAGGTTTCATTAATGTCTGCCTGCATGGTCACTTGTGCATGGTGTGGTGTTGTGATTTCTACTATTGGCGTTGGGCAGTGGTGGCTGGTGACATTTGAAAGTGGTGGGCGTAAAATGATTGTCATACTGCACCGCAGCGAGCGAGCCCGAACAACCCCCCGAGAAAATTTTGAAAAAAGAGTGGACAAATGGTGCATTTTCAAGCACATTTGAGAAAGCAGGAAGGTTAATAAAGCAATTGTGAAAGTGCAGTTATTACATTAATAAAGAGATGTCATATAACATAGGTAGCTGCTTATTCAAGCTTTCTTTCACCCCATAGTCCAGCAGGGTCTTGATACAAGACAGATCAGAGAAAAAGCAGTGTGGTCCTCGACCAGGAAGACACTCATATTTCGTTGGTAAGAAGTCAAAGGATTGGTCAAATTGAAAACCTGAAATGCAATATGCAATCAAACAATTTGCAAGTACATCTCATCTATGTTCAACAAGCCATGTTTTACCCATGATTGGAATTGTGAATCACCAAATAAACTGAGCCACTGCAATCAAAAGCAGAGGGCCTCCTCAAAAAGTATGCCCTTAAGAGAGTTCTCTCATCTCATGTCCTCTCTATATTTTCTCTGGAAGTTGAAAACTCATCACATTCTACTGCACAAACCTGAACCCTTCTGCATATTCCAACACCAGAACTCATTCTTGGCCATTTAGTTTGGAGCCATTCATACCAGGAATACAGAAAATACCTTTAAATAGAGTAGAAGGTATTCCAAAACAAGGAGTGCTGGAATGTTGCTTAAGATAAGATGTACACACTAAGTACTATGGCCAAGAGCACGTAATGTTCAGTCGTTCCCAAAGATGTAGTGATATGTTAACAGTTGTAGCTAGACTTAAGGCCTTCTAACTGATGTACAAGGTGAAGGATCTTGACTGTAGGTGCTCTCAGAATGGTTGGTTTTTCCTAAGCCTATTGTTGACTCTTTCTTCCCCTCTCCCTTTGTCCTCTACACTGTCTCTATCTGTGCTTTTTTCCCTCACTTCCATTTGTCTATTTCATCACCTAGAGCTCAGTTCCTTTACTTTTTCTCTCCTGGCATCCTCTTTCTATGCTACTTTTCTTTATTTGTTTCCGACTTTACTTTCTCTTTATTTACGTATGTGCTTCGTTTACTTTCTCTGTTGCTCTCATTCAGATGATTTCTTTTTCTGTCTTGCGTTCTTTCTTGCTCTTTTTCTTTCTTCCCTCCTTTCTTGCCATCACACCTGTCCCATCTCTTTCTCACTACCCTTTCTTTCACTTCACTTTCTTCATCCCATCTTTACTATCCTCTCTTTCCCTTACTTCTATTTACCCCTTCTTTGTTTTTTTCCCCTCTTCCCTTCTCTTTCTGTTCCTTTTCTTTCACAACTTTCTCATTTACACCCCCTTCCTCCATCTATTTCTCTTTACCTTTTTCTTTCCTTCACCCTTCTTTCCCACCATAGACCAATTCTTTGCTTACTTCCTTGTGCATTTCTTCCTCCCTACCTCCTTTATTTACACATGTTCTCCCTCCAGTTTATCTGTCACCCCTTCCCTCCTCCATCTTATCCCAACCCCACTATCCGCCATGATAAACAAGGAAGAAGGAGCTGGCTCTCCAAAGATTCAGATCTGTGACCTGCAGGGCACACGCACACAGCTCTCAAGAGCAAGATAAAAGACAGTGGGGTTGGCGTATATAGTCTGCTGATTAGACCCCAATGTAGTCCGCACGCATCCACCCATCCCTTAGATATTATTACAGCAGCCAGCCTCCTACAGGGTAATGCACATCTTACAACAGACTCAGCTGTCATTCAATGACGAGGATATAGAGTCTGTGGTCCACCACACATCTCTACCCCTGACAGCAGTTAGTGAAGTAAACGAAAAGAAGATTTTACAATGTGCTTTTCTTAATTCTTAGCCCACGCTCACTGTGAAACTATTAGTAATTTGAAATGTGATGTCTTTTTGGCTTCGTATTTCTAAAGGACACGTGGTTCATCACTCCTCCACAATTTCTTGCATTTTAATTCTACAAAACTGTAAAATCGCTATTAGGCACACTCAAAGAGGAGGAGGAGGAGGAGTTGTAGTTATTTTTAGAGACTAATTTTATGTTGATTACTGTCACCTGGCTTAGTTGCTGCATTTAACTAGTTGTCGCCGGCACTGCACGTACAGTATCTGCTATCTTTTATTTGTTTAGCAAGAAACGTTTTTCTGTTCTGCTAGAAATTAAAATCTTTGTGCCCTACCGAATTAAAGTAATGTATAGGCATGTCTTTCTTGAATATTTAATTGCCCACTACCTTGGTCAGCGTTTGTATGCCTTAGAGATTTTATACAGGGAGTTTGCCATTTCATCGTGAACCAGTATTGTGCTGATACTAACTCTATCGGCATACCTCTCGAAATTGGAACCTCCGTGTAGGGTTAGACTGACTGGATTTTGAGGGTGACCCTATTGTATTCAATGTAAATAAGATTTTTTTTATGGTGTGAGGAATTTTTCCAACGTTGGTGCTCCACTGAAGTCGAAGGGAGGCATTGTACTTGGTGAGATAAAGGTGAGTCCAAGAAGAGTAGCGCCCTCTAAAGGCGGATGAGTTGAGAGCTTTTTATCTGCTTGCCATTATACAACTTGCACGACCTGAAGAGATGACTGGGTGATGTAGAGGACTCCTTGACCTATAGTAACTGATTTCTACATCCTTCAAAGACAGCATACTTAGTATTCCTTCGGAAGAGTTATTAATTCTACACATTCTTTGCAGAGTTTGTGCTGGGCCCGGGGTAAATCTGAAATCGCATGCACTGCCTGCAGAAGTAAATAGCGTGCTGTTTTTCTGAATTAACTGTTCTTCACACCACACAGTCATACAAGCCTGAATAATAAAAGCAGTAGCTCTATATTTCATCGGCTACGTTCCATTGGTATATTGATGTTAGAGGGTGCTTGAGTTTCTTAGTCAGGCTCCTTGGTGTTTCAACGTCTGTTCGCTACTTATGAATGGGCTTTACTACAGTGCTGGTGCCAGTGTTGTAACTTGTCTGTGTGGGGGCTAAGTGTACTATTCTTTGTGCTGTGCACATTGTGAATCTCTGAGAGGCTTACGCTGCAGCCGTGTGACTGGTGCCTGTTGTGTGACTTACTTAAACGCAGAAAATGCTTTTCTTTTTTCCAATCCTAAATGAATGACTTTGACAATGCTTGTTCGCCCTCTTTCCAAATTTTCAAAACCTCGCTTGAAATGTTCTCTCTTCGCTTGCGCCCATACTTCTTATCTACTGCCACCCCCAGAAATTATCTACGTCACGTTATCTACTTCCACCACTGCATGCGGTTGATCCGTGTTTCATCACTGGTGCGCAGCAGGTCTTTGTTGAAGGTACTTAATACAAGAAATCAATAAAACGTACGCTGACGTAGCACACTATGCCTGACAAAAGGCATGCACTGTCGACAGCCTGCAAAAGCAGTACAAAGTGTGTCTGACATAAGGCATACACTGGGACTTGCTTTTTCGTTCCAGAGCACGACGTTGACAAGAGACATTCCTTGCATCCTGTTCTAATTAATACAAATTACTCCTGACATGAGACAGAGACATACACGCCAGTGGCGCGAGTTTACACTGCTCAATTTAAACAAAATAAACACACTACGATCTTTTCTAATTTAATGTTATCATGCCTTTGACAAAGGGCATATTATGCAGCCGGAATTACAAAAAACATTGGAACATGACTTTCGGTATAACCCTCACCACATTTACCAAATGAGTTTGAAAACAATACGTGCACACGTGTTACGAGAAGAGGGCGCGCGCAATAAGCGTTGCTTGCTAGATGTTTCGACGGTGAGTGTCATGGTTGATGCACAGTGTATAATAGAGGGGCTCAGTCAGCGCAGGCGGAGCATGTCAGCACACTGTCCACACAGGCAAGAGTGTGAACAGGAGACAACATACAGCGCGAGATCCCCTCTCCCCTCTAACAGCACATACAGCCCTCCCTCTATCCCCCTCAATGCATTAAGGGTCGTGAGTGACGTCGGATGAAATGAGGAGCTGCCGGAGACTCTTGACATGAAGCGAGGGTGCCGCGGTACCGGCCCCTGGCGTGGCCCTCACATAGGAAGAGTCCATCTTCCCTCTAACATTACATACAGCCCTCCCTCTATCCCCCTCAATGCATTAAGGGTCGTGAGTGACGTCGGATGAAATGAGGAGCTGCCGGAGACTCTTGACATGAAGCGAGGGTGCCGCGGTACCGGCCCCTGGCGTGGCCCTCACATAGGAAGAGTCCATCTTCCCTCTAACATTACATACAGCCCTCCCTCTATCCCCCTCAATGCATTAAGGGTCGTGGGTGACGTCGGATGAAATGAGGAGACATGAACAGTGGGTTCATCGGTACCGGCCCCTGGCGTGGCCCTCACACAGGAAGAGTCCCTCTCCCCTCTAACAGTACACACAGCCCTCCCTCTATCCACCTCAATGCATAAGGGTCGTGAGTGACGTCGGATGAAATGAGGAGCTGCTGGAGAATCATGACATGAACAGTGGGTTCATCGGTACCGGCCCCCTCTAACAGTACATAAAGCCCTCCCTCTATCCCCCAACGCATTAAAGATCAGGAGTGACGTCGGATGAAATGAGGAGCGGCCGGAGAATCTTGGCATGAATCGCTGGGTTCCGCGGTACCGGCCCCTGGCGTGGCCCTCACACAGGAAGAGTCCCTCTCCCCTCTAACAGTACATACAGCCCTCCCTCTATCCACCTCAATGCATAAGGGTCGTGAGTGACATCGGATGAAATGAGAAGCGGCCGGAGAACCTTGGCATGAAGCGCTGGGTTCCGCGGTACCGGACCCTGGCGTGGCCCTCACACTGGAAGATGTGTTCGGTCAGCCGAGGACGCTGGCCCTCGCTCCCTGTGAGAGGCAAGGCCTAGAGGGGAGCGCGTGTGTGTGTCTAGTGAGAGATGGGCCATTGATACCATACCATTTCAGCAGTCGCGGGGGGGGCGGGGGTTTTGAACTAAAAAAAGAAAATTCCTACCTGAGCACTGACTGAGCAGGTCCGCCGTCCGCGCCGCCTGGGGTCCGACTCCGGCGTTTGCGCCTATGGCCCCTCTCAGCCAATCATGGCGCTGCTGGCAGCGCCAGGATTGGCTTAGGGCACGGTTACCTCTCGCCCGCCTGCCCATTAAGAGACCGAGGTTTGAGCCTTTGCTCAACCCTCGCTCTCCTAATGGGCATGCGCAAGCCAGTGCACACACAAGTGCGCATGACTGGGCACGGCGCGAAAATTCGGTGCCCGTCCCCACTTATGCGCACTTGTGCTGCAGTGCTGCCTGCTGCCCCTGGTCCCTCTGACAATCATGTCAGTCAACATGACGCAGGACCGCCCACCCCCTTCAGACTCTGAAGCGGGTGGGCGGTCCGACGTCATGCTGACTGACATGATTGTCAGTTCTCCCTCGGCGTCTTTGAACTTAAGTAAACTTAGGTTCAAAGACGCCGAGGGAGCTGCGGGGGGGCTACGCCCCAACGCCCCAATGGACGCACCGCCCCTGGCGTTGGGGGCGGAGCGTCTCTAATAATTCACGCCAGCAGTGCACCAGGTCTGTTCGCTTCTGTGTGTATTTTTTGTATATATGAACGATAATCTATAATTCGCAATTGTTTTAACAACTCCGCGTATTGTATGCAGGCTTCTTGTAGTGTCGGCTTTGCGGCAGGGTCAAGGGCCGCTTTTGCCTCCAGTGTACCTAACTTATCCTCAACTTGGTTTAGCTCTCTATTGGTCTGATGACGGGCTTCCGTGACGGCGTTGATGGCAGCACCACGCAGCACCACTTTGAATGCTTCCCATTCTGTTGCAGTTGTTGTGGCCGTGCCCGCATTTTCTGTGAAGTAATTTTTAATGGTGTTAGCCAGCGCGTCTTTGAATACTCCGTCCTCTAAATGTTGTGGATTCAATCTCCACGTGGGCACTGGGGATGGAACATGTCCCCATTCAAATGTCATTTCTAATGCGCTATGATCAGAGATTGTTTTGCCCACATATGCAGAACGTGTGGTTTGCGTTATGAGTGATGTGCTGCAAACTACATGGTCTATCCTGGTGTGTTAATCGTGTACAGGTGAGTAATAAGAATACTCCTGCATCCCCTTATTGTGGTTTCGGCATGTCTCCATGAGGGACCAGCCCTGCGCCCAATTATGTAGTAAAGCTGATAGTCGTTTGGTGTGGGCCCCAACCAGGGGGGGGATGGGAGCGGTCCAATGTAATATCTAGGACTGCGTTATAGTCACCGCCCAGGATCCATGGGTAGTCGGTCCAAGCTGCAAGTACAGAATTCACCTGATTGTAAAATGGCTCCTGGTGTGAATTAGGGGCATATAAACTTCCTATCACTACAGGACTACCATCTAGCATACCACGTAGTAGGACGTATCTGCAGTCTTTATCTATTCGTTTGTCTTGTAATACTATGGGCACTCCTGAGCCTATCCAGACTGTCACTACTCGGGCAAAGGCTGAGTAAACCGTACTATATATTTGTCCTCTCCACTTTTTTTGTAGTTTAGTCACTTCCGCTGCATTTAAATGCGTCTCTTGTAGCAGGACTATTTGTGCCTTACGTCTAGTTAATTGGGCATGTATTCTGTGTCGTTTGTGTGGCGATCCCATTCCCCTTATGTTCCAAGTGAGGCAGTTATAGTGCTGTATTGAGTGCATGTGTTTTGCTGTCATACCATAATGACGTCTTATCTAACCCACAACTAAATCTTCCAGTGCTCGTCAGCTTCCCCATTAAACTACCCAATACTCGGTCCAACTTCAAAACTTTGTTTTACCAAACTGTAGAAACAAATACTAACAATTCTACAATCAAACATTGTGCTATTGCATTAGGGGTCATGGTAATGTCATAGTATTCTGGGTCCTTAATAAGTCCCATTGGCTCGTTTATGAAGAGCGTCAGCCCCCGACCCGGGCACCCGCCCGATTCCCGCCATTCGACAAAGTTCAAAGCTTTAGGCCGTGGGTTACATTTTATTCCGCAATGGTCCTACATAGTGTTCCTTGTTAATGCTTGTTTCCTGTGATCTGTAGTGGCAACAGTCTTACCTCTGTCCATGGTGAACCTCTGGACCTCTCTGCGCGGCCCGCTGCACAGCCCGATTAGTTGTCTCACCTTCTCCGCGTCAGCCAGTAAGTACCAGATGGAGCCCAGTATAGCCGCCGATGTCTCGGGCGGTCATTCGTTCTCGTGCTTCCAGCGAGCGACCACATGAGACGGCTATCATTGTCACAGAGCAGTGTAGCTGCTCAGTCATCAATTAAGCAGGTCAGTGATTGTTTGTGAGGATATGGAGGAAAAGAGCAGTTGACTGTTGTCTGGTTCCGAGTGTACAGTGTCCGCCGTGGAAAGTTCCTCATCTGTCATTGTTCTGTATTCATGGAATGTGACTGCAGATATTATGGCTCGTCGCTGTCCTTCCAAGACCTGTGCAGGAGTCGGCGTTGGATCCTCCCCCGGCTTTTTAGTTCTCCTCCGTCGTTGTTGTTGCGTCCGCCTTCTGTGCAGTGGATCTTCATTCCGTCGATGGGCTGCGTCTATAGGAAAATCAGGGAAAGTGTGCTGCAACTATTTCCACGCTTTGCCTGGGGTGTCGAAGAAGTGAGTTTTTTGGTCATGCAAAATTTTTATCTTGGCAGGGTATAGTAAGGCATATTTCAGGTTTATGCTTTGCATGTGTTTCTTAACACCCTGGTATGCTGCTCTTTGTTTTTGGACCTGGAGTGTGTAATCTGGAAATAATGATATCGGACCATTGTCCTTCAGTATCGGGGCTTTCTCATGTGCCACCTGTAGGATGAGATCTCAATATCTATAATTGAGCACCCTGGCAACAATTAGGTGAGGTGGCGGACCAGGTACTCTCCGCCTGGTGGGGACTCTGTGGGCCCTCTCAATGCAGAAGGTGTTTGTCATTGTTCCTGTCGGCAGCCATGAGCTCAACCATGTTTCAATAAATGACGTAGCGTTTTGTCCTTCAGCATTCTCAGACATTCCTATGATGCGATTATTATTACGGCGCGATCGCCCCTCTGCGTCTTCTACGCGGTCTTGCAGAATCGTGATTTGGTGTTGTAGGCGCTCCAAATCTGCAGCGTGCTCCTTCTGCTTCGGAATCAGTTCCTGCAGCGCCGCTTTATTGGTAGACACTTTGGGGCCGATTCCGATCTCGGCCGGTAGGGCTCCGAATCGGATTTGGCTTTACCGGATCCGATTCGGAGGCCTTTTTTCCGACCGATTCGTACAGTCGTCCCAGCGACCAAGTACGATGCGAGCGCACGCGAAATCGCCGACCGACTCGTTCCCGGGTCTGAACCGCTCCGACCGACTCGTACGGACACGGCTCGCACCACGCAATGGAGACGTTTCCCGACCGAGCGAGTACGATGCACGCGTCGGAAGGCCGGATCGAGTTGGAGCGTCCGGCTCGCAAAAGCACCCGGAGCCGGACTTGGGGGGTCCGTGTCGGACCCCCCTGCACGCGTAGCCACATGAGTCGAACACAAGGGGGACCCAAGGGTCCCCCCTACACATGCATGTACGGTGCGAGTCGCACCGACGCGTACCCACTGTAGGGGGCCCCCCTGTTCGCGATGTGCCCATTCAGTCAATGGGAGCCCGTGTACGCGTTGTACGACCGGCTCCCATTGACTTCAATGGGAGTCCGACCGAATCGAGTCGGGCAGCATACGGCCGCATCGTACTCGCTCGGTCGGACTGGGGGAGTCCGGCTCGGTCGGAAATCTCTCCGGATCCAGCTCGGTCGGAGAGCTTTCCGACCCAGATCGGAATCGGCCCCTTTGTCTGAAAGCTTTCTGTGATCGTCCCTGATTAACGCCACTTCTGCTGCCAGTGAACCCAATTGTTGCTCCAGAAATGTACGGGATTGCCTTATTTGTTGAAGGATAATGTCCAATTTATCTGGGTGTGTATTTTCTATGGTGGGGGTGACAGTATTTGTGGATGCAGTACTTGAGGAGGAGCTGGCATCTTCGGTTTCTTGGTTCTCACCCCCTTTCAGTCGTCCCATTGTAAATTCGCACTTGCGTTCAGTAGCGGCACAAATTATAGGCAGATAGTTGTTTTTATTTTAGAGGGGTCGTACGAGCAGCAGAATAGTGTTTGTGCTCCGCAAAAATAAACAAGTTCGTAGTTGCACCGAAGTGATTATGACTTGCAGGCAAACTCTTGTTGCGTAAGGCACCTAGGGCCAGATGTACGACCCGTTTTTGCATGCGCAAATGGGTTTGCGAACCCGTTTGCACATGCAAAAACATATTGGGCCATGTACATAGCCCATTTAGCAAGTCGCAATTTTTTTGCCACTCGCTAAATATGTTTTGCGACTCGCTATTTGGAAGGGGTGTTCCCTTCCAAATTGCGAGTCTCAAAACAATGTACTGTTTTGCAATTACCACCTACTTCAAGTAGGTGGTAATGCATTTGCAAAGGGGAAGGGGTCCCCAAGGGACCCCTTCCCCTTTGCGAATGCATGCAAAATAATTTTTTAAGGGCAGGCAGTGGTCCCAGGGACCACTGCCTGCCCTTGAAAAATGAAACGAAAACGTTTCATTTTTTTTTTTTTTAAATGCATCCCATTTTCCTTTAAGGAAAACGGGCTGCATTTAAAAAAAAAGAAAAGCTGCTTTATTAAGAAGCAGTCCCAGACATGGTGGTCTGCTGAGCCCAGCAGGCCACCATCCCTGGGAGGGCTGGCATTCACAATGGGCTCGCAAATTGCGAGAGGCTCATTAAAATTAATGAGCCTCGCAATTTGCAACCCCATTGGGAATCGCAAAACAGTGTAAACATCCTGTTGTACATTTCATTTAGCGCCTCGCAATGTGTCGCAAATTTGCGAGGCGCTAAATGAAAGGGTCGTACATCTGGCCCTTCCTGATTTGAAGTACTGTTGTAGGGATCCGCCGTTGTTCTTCCCCTTCCTGTTACAGCTTTGTACTTAAGTCAAGCTGCCTCCCTTTGAACCTGTCCCCACTGCACAGTGTCGTGGTGTGTTGCGTAATCGCGAGTCCATATACAGGGGTGGGGGGAGTATAAGCGATGCGTTGTAATGGGGCTATGCTCCCCGGTTCATGATAATCCCAGAGCTCACTCTTCCCACTAACAGGCCACAGTCCAGTTTCAGTTAAGGAACAATGCTGCAATTGTTTTAAAAGGCACAATTACCTCGGATGGTGTGCAATCAGGAGTCCATGTGTAGAGGTGGGGGAGTGTAAGCGATGCGTTGCGATGGGGCGTGCTCCCTGGTTCTCAATACTACCAAATCGTTCTCTCCCCACTAGCAGGCCCCAGCCCAGTTTTGTTCGAAGAACAACGCTGGTGTCTTTTTAAGAACAATGATGAGGGCACGCACCATCCAGTCACAGCACAGTTCCCGGGGGGAAATTGCATCTGCAGCCTTTTGCCGCACAATCAAGGGTGTCCCAGTGCTTAAGCAGAGTGTCGGGGCAGGTCGCGGCCCACAAACAGCGTCCTGGGCATCCCCACTCGCTTACCACTTCGGTGAAACACGCCGACATTAGGACCAGTGACGCAGGTTCCTGCGACGTCGTTCAGCCGCACAGTCACCAACTCGAAGTGATTCCTCTTATGCCTCCTTCTCCGGTTGTCCGAGTCGCGCCAGGCCTCCCTGGGGTTTCCCCGTCTCCCAATAAAATGCAGGTCAGGCGGAGCAGCTGGCCCACCGCTCACGCACACAGGCGCTCCTCTCCCACCGTTGTACTGTCAAGCCAGCAGTAAGGTGCAATGAGGGGGCCAGTCACCCGGTCCACGATTAACCCTGGGCATAGTTTGCGTAGTAGCGCTACGCGTAGCTACGCGAAGTGCACTTCGCACTACGCGAGCTACGCGTAGCACTACACGAACTGCGTAGTGTGGTAGGAAATGCTGTTCGCAATGATTGCACAGTGCCGGATGCTTGTCCGCACTGTGCAATCATTGCAAACGGCATCTTGCACAGTGCAAGCGGTCGTTTTCTGCCGCTCGAGTAGATTTGTACTCGAGCGGCAGTTTTCTCAACGCGGACTGGTAGTTTCTCATCGCGAGCGGTTGCGAGCCAACGCGACCACTCGCAATGAGAAACCTGACCTCCCCACGTTGAGAATCTCACCGGGAGGTTTATTTTCCACGCTCGCGATCGGCAACTTGATGTTGCTGATCGCGAACGAGGAAAAAGTCTCGCCAGGATGTCATTTTGCTCGCTCGCGGTCGCCAACTTGACGTTGAGGACCGCGAGCAAGCAAAAAGTGCCCGCTACGCTACGCGTTTTTGCACTGTGCTATGTGCAATTTGTGTACCGCGTAGTTGCGCAAACTAGGCAAACTACGCGAGCGTAGCATAGTTTTCCGCCCAGGCCTATCCACGATCTCGCGCCGCAGCGGTGCGAGCGGCGAGCAGCCTGTGGAGAATTGCGGGTCTCGCAGGGTCTTCAGTGCCGCGCCTCTATTTCCCGAGCTTCAGGAGAGGAGGAGTCCGCCATTTTGTTGTCTCCACGCTCCTACTGCCACACTGCGGAAGTAAGTGCGTGTGTGGGTGTCGGGCACTGGTGGTGATCCCCGCCCTCCTCAGATCGGGTAGATCCTCTCGTCAGGAAGTTGCGGCCAAAGTTGTCGCTGTAAGGACGTTAATTGGCAGGAATTACGGGCTCCGGGCCGGGAGCTCGGTAACTATGCGTCCGCCATGTTCGGCAGTTGACCACGCCCCCGATAATTAATTATATTAACTATGGAAGTACATTTTATTTTTAATTTAGATGTGGGTTGTGAATTGTGTAGTGTTATAGGGTAGGATGTAAATAAAATCCATGTATGTAATAATGTTTTTGTTTATAAATAATTTGTGACAAAAAATATTTGTTTATTTGAAAAATATTTATATATTTTATTTAATATAATATTTGTAGGTGTTTGTGATATGTATTTAACATTGTAATATGTTTTTTTTTTTTTTTAATTTATAAAATTAAATATATTTTTATTTTAATTTTTAAAATATTTATATATTTTTTTTATTTCTTTTGTTTTTCAAATATTTTTTGTTGTTGTTGATATTTTGTTTGTAATTTTTATCCCTCCGCAATCCAACACTTTCCCTACTGTTACACTCACTGGAGTGGGAATAGTAATTTTTACCCCTCCACTATCCAACACTTTCCCTACTGTTGCACTCATTGGAGTGGGAATAGTAATTTTTACCCCTCCACTATCAAACACTTTCCCTACTGTTACACTCACTGGAGTGTGAATAGTAATTTTTACCTCTCTGCTATCCAACACTTTCGCTACTGTTGCACTCATTGGAGTGGGAATAGTAATTTTTACCCCTCTGCTATCCAACACTTTCCCTACTGTTGCACTCACTGGAGTGGGAATAGTAATTTTTACCCTTCTGAAACCAACACTTTCCCTACTGTTGCACTCATTGGAGTGTGAATAGTAATTTGTACCCCTCCGCTATCCAACACTTTCCCTACTGTTGCACTGACTGGAGTGGGAATAGTACATTTTATGCCTCCGCTATCCAACACTTTCCCTACTGTTGCACTGACTCGAGTGGGAATAGTAATTTTTAGCCCTCCGCTATCCAACACTTTCCCTACTGTTGCACTGACTGGAGTAGGAATAGTAATTTTTACCCCTCTGCAATCCAACACTTTCCCTACTGTTGCATTGACTGGAGTGGGAAATGTAAGTTTAAATATTTTTAAATAGTTTAATGTTTTAATTAATAATAGAATGTTTTTTTAACTTACATTTTATGTTATTGGTATATGTATATATATATTTGTTACATTTTTATATATTTTTAAAATTATAAAATAAATTTAAATTAATAGTTTATTGTTTTACAGTAAATCTATTTCATAATTATTATATATGTATGTTTAACTTTTTTAGGTTAAGTTCATTTGTTATTTTTATTAAAATGTATATTAAATCTATTTATGTTTTTAAATTAAGTTTATTATTTAATATATTTAATATTTATTATTTTATATATATAAAAACGATATTTTTACATCTATATGTCATCGATATTTTTTTTCCAATATTTTTGTACTTACCTTTATAAATATAGGGTGTCGATATTTTTTGACATCTATATTTATGACTCAATATTGTGGTATGGGAATGTTTTGGGTGGTGATGTTTTGTCAGTGAACCAGAATATAGAATAGTTATGGATAGTCTGCACTTTCTATGTAGGAAACTTGTCATGGTAAGTGTACTGGCCTAGGCACTTTAGGTGGGTACCACTAGGATGTGCATGAGATGAGAAGCGCTCCACTAGTGTGCCTATGTGGGAGCTATGACTATCGGGCTAATTTATCATTGGTGCCAACCATTGATATCATTAGAGTTGGGGGAATGTGGATGCAAATATCCATAACCAACTGATCGAGATAGCATTATCCTGAGGCTGTGAGTACCTTGAGATAAGGTTAATATATTTTCTGAACCTTATCTCAATTTCAACAAACTATAGTAGGATGACCCAATTAAGTGCCGTCCAATACTGATAGATCTAATACTCAGTTATGTGTGTATCCTGACGGTCTGCTGAGTATATCTGCAGTGACATTGGCCTCTGCTGGTGTGTTCTGGGTTCTCAATTTTTCCTTGGCTCGGAATTGGCCAGTGAGAAAAACAAAAAGTGATGTGTGGGCTGACTGAATCAGTCTCAATCACTGGTATTTACTCTGAGAAGCCTTCTAACTCATCATTGTTTTGCTCAATGTGCGTCTACAGACTAGCCATAGGCAAATTTGTCCTGGTCCCGCTACAATAGGTATATTCCAAGCTGAAGCTGAAGGCAACGCCCCTTCTCAACAGGAACACAATCTGCCCTAGACTGAATGCAGCAGAGCGATTACCAGTGACTGAATCAACACAAGCTTTCAATCCATCACCTTTTGTGCTGGCTATCTGAATTATTCCAGTAGCAATAAGTGAGGGCCAGTCATCTTGAGAGTGGTATGGTTGCCATCCCTCCGTTTGTTCAAGTAAAACATTGCTGTCGTTTTCCCAGTGAAATTTTCTAGTTGGTCCTAAAAGTGAGGCTAAAAGCCTGCTTGATCATCCTATGAAGCTGTGATCATAGGGCATTGATATAACCACCATCACAAACCATAGGCTTTTAATCTTGAAATAACCCAGGGGAGCATCCCACCTCGTCTGGGAGGAATCTTTAGCAATGGTCACAGAAGTCAGTGGGCATTCAAATTCTCCGTTTACCGCTTGCAGTGTACATCATGCAGCAAACTGAGCAGCAGTGTTTGTACCGCAGCATAGATACAAGGTCTCCTTGTGCCAGAATTAAGAACATGTGATGCAGCACAGCACAGCAAATGTTTTTGTGCAGGAAAGAAAACCTTCCTACACAAAAATAATCCTGAGAGGCTTTTTGCAACACACACAGAAAGATGAAAAAACAAGGAGAAATAGGTATTTCTCCTCATTGCTCCTCCCCAGGGAAGGAGTACCTTTTTGACGCATTTCCAGGTTTACTACTGGTAGTAAATCTGGGAATGCGAAAAAATCCATAGGTAGATACGTGGAAACACTCACACTCCACCCATGGAATGCCTTCCCAGGGCAGAGTAACACAACGCAGAGACTTGCGCTGCGTTACATTACTCCAGATTTACTATGCCATACAGAGCAACGAAAGGCTCTGCATGGCATAGTAAATCTTACTTAAGGCTAGGGTTGCCCTTGCATCACATTGCTTGACAAAAGAGCAAAGCAATCCTTTCGTAAATCTGGCTACCAGTGTTTGAGACAACACCTGTAGATGTTCTTGGAGTGCCATCTGAATGCAGTAAGTCATGGCACTCAACAATTTAAGGACTGCCGTCTTGAGTGCAGGAGTAGCAACCCCAAAACTTCTTCCTTTGGCTGCTTGTCACAGATAACTTCTGATGGTTGACTGTGAAGCCCAACAGGTACATGGTTTGTCCTGTTCTGGCTTCACTGAAAGAAACTCCTCTCCACCAACCAATTCTTCAGGAATAGAAACCTGTCTGCATGATGCCATAAATACGCTGACATCTCCAAACATTTTGTCAACACTTCAGGTGCTTACTTTATCCTAAACCAATCAACTCGGATTTATAGAGCACGACTAATCACCAGAGAGGGTATACAGGTGCTAGGTTCTTGCTGGGATCAGTCAAAAATCCAGGTCTTGAGTCCCTTTTGGAATTCTGGGAGAGAGGATGATGTTCGGAGATAAAGGGGAAGGTCGTTCCAGGACTTGGTGGCGAGGTAGGAGAAGGGTCGTCCTCCACTGTGGCTTCGGCAGATGAGGAGAGTGTGGGCGAGGGAGGAGGAGCGCAGGTGTCTGAAGGGTTGGTGGAAGTTCAGGCAGTGGTTGATGTATGCTGGTTCTTGGTTGTGGAGGGCTTTGTAGGCGTGTATCAGCATCTTGAATTGCCAACTTTTCTGGATCAGGAGCAAGTGGATGTTACTGAGGTGGGGGGTGATGTGGGTCCGTTTGGGGAGGTCGAGTCTGGCAGCAAAGTTCTCTTTTGTCTGGAGTCTCTTCAGGAGTTGGGTGGTGAGTCCTGCGTAGAGCGAGCTGCCGTAGTCCAGCCGGTTGGTGACTAGGACTTGTGTGACGGTTTTCCTGGTGCTGACGGGAAGCCAACTGAAGATCTTTCAGAGCATGCAGAGGGTGTGGAATCAGCCAGAGGCAACTGAGTTGATCTGGCATGTCCTTAAGAGAGGCAGCAGATGGTGCTCTGCCGGATTCTCTGGGTTCGTCTTCTGAGGAAGGATGCAATCCATTTGAGTGGGTTACAGAATTAAACGCTTCTGAGAGGTCGAGGAGGAACAGGGCTGCTGTTTCCCCCCGGTTCAGGAGGGTTCTGATGTCGTCATTGGCAGCGATCAGGGCAGAATACATAGAATTAAGGCCAAGACATGTGGGTATTACCTTTAATTGAATAGACATCTTTGCATGGACTTTGTAAAAACAAGTAGTGTGCAAGGTTGTGTATGCGCATTAAAGTCCACCTATATGCACATGCACATTCCTGCACACTACTCAAACACATGTGCACAATGCTGCAGGTGTGCTGACATTGGTGGTGGCATGCCTTATCGTGCACATGACCAGTCACATTCACAGTGCATCCGCAGTTTGGCGTTAGAGAGAGATGTGTCCTTGTGCAGGCAACTTGTATGTGCGTGGTGATGTGGCAAGGGGGAAATTCTGACATCACCTGCATTTCCAGGCAAAGTGCCCCCTTGCCTGTTCATGAGATGCAGTCCGGTGTACACCAAGTGGGGAAACATCTAGTAAGTCTGCATACCACACACACTTGCAATGTCACAACAAATTGACCATGTAGGCCGCTGGATAAAAGTTGCACATCCAAAATTGCACACAAACAGCACACTTCACTCAAAGGGCGATGGAATACAATGAGCAGGGGGACATGCCTACAACACCACAGTACGTGGACAATGCAGATCAGGAATGTGTCACACAAATATGTACTGCATGCCTTGTCTGTGTGACATACTCCCTGAACCACAATGTGCCTGTAAAGCGGTCTCACTGCCAAAGTATGACAACAAGCAAGGACAGCAAATTTGAAACAAATAATGACAAACGCCCAAATTCCACCCTCAACCCTTAGCTAAAATTGCACTCCTACACCCCCAAGTGTACACATCTGCCATACAGAAAACAGCAGTCCACATCAGTCCTGACGTGAGTTGTCCATCACACCATCATGTGCAATTCAACGTAACTGGTAAGTCAACTGTCTCAGTGAACAAATATGCAGTCAGGTAGTTATCACCCACACGCTAAGCCAGGCATTGAATACCATAACCAGGATAGCAGTTATCATCCATGTCAGCAGCTGCGTGGCACATACACAAACACACATCACCCATTTGCATATCTTGTGAGGGTGGTGGTGACCAGGCCTGAGCACCATAAATAGGCATCATGAAATGCACATACATCAGAAAACTGACCACTTACACACCACACATGGTGTCAACCTTGAGGGTAATGGGTGTTGACACTATGGGGCATATTATCAAGCCCCTATCGCCACCACAACGTCACTTTTTGTGATGTTTGGGTGGCGATAGGGTCAGCGCCCCATTATCAAGGCAGCGTTGTCACTTAACGTGGCTTAAAGCCACGTTAATTGGCTTTACGCTGCCTTGAGAATAGGGCCCCTTTAACGCTAAACTGTGTGTGAAAGGGGGCATGCAGTGGGTGTTGTGGTGGGCGTCCCACCACAACACCCATTGAAGTCGACGCTGCCATCCATTATCAAGGTAGGCGATTATAGGTGGCAGGGCCGATCTTAACATCAGAAAAATCCTGGACCTAAGGTTGCAAAACTAAGAGAAATGCATTAATTTCCCTTGTTTTTGCTTGTTTCATGTGTGCTGCCTTGTGCAGCCCACATGGAAAAAGCAAAATATCATGGTATGTTCATGTACAGGAAGGTGTCCCTTCCTGTACATGAACAAACAGTACTTCAAAATGCCATTTTGTAACTTCCATGTGTGCTGCACGAAGCAGCACACATGAAAGTTACAAAATGTCTTCCTAGGTTTGTTCATGTGCAGGAAGGAACTACTTCCTACACATAAACAAACCTCCCTGCTTGCAGACACCCTCATACTCTGGTGCAAGGGTGCCTGCGCTGGTGCTAAGCTGTGTAATTTTGTGCCATCGCAGGGGGAAACGCCAGGCTGCACCATATCCTTGTTAACATGGTGCAGCCTGGCGTTACCAAAGTGGTGGCGCGAGGCGTGAAGCCAAGATGGCTAACGCCTCTCTCCGCCACTTCCTTGGTAACATGTCCCTGTCTGTTCAGACAGCAACAACAATAGAAACTCACGCCGAACCATACTCACAACGGGTAAGCCAAACGGAGGGCAGTAAGCAGTGCATGCAAGAAAAAACATGAAGGACGACATGCACACAAGACAAATCACAATAGACAAAGCAACATGGATGTCCATGTGTACTACATAGTGCAGCACATGTTGAAGCAGCAAGTAAGCTCTCATTGCTAATGTGCCTAAACGGTGCCCTACTCACACATAACTATACTTGCACAAAACACATGCACATGTGCAGTACCCTGCAATGCTGCGTGTCCATGAGCCACATTGACAAGGCAAGTGACAGTGCATGATGAATAGCATGCCTGCAGGCCCAACATATCAACATGGTGCATGCCACCTCACTGAGGTGGCTGAGTGTGGACAACATCCTTAAACAAGCAAGTCACACTCTGACACATCCTCGTGTACATACAACCCCTGACGTCAACAAGACATTTGATGTCAAACAATGCACAAGTCTCCCAACTCTGACCAAGACCCATATTCCACCCACTTTGCCTCATTCCAGCATTGTAAATGCACAGAACTTAAAGGCTCACTACCTGAAAGGTATAACGGCAGCTAAACCAAAGCTGCAGGTGCCACCATCACACAATGCAGTGCACACACATACAAATCTGAGCACATCAACAGTGACTACTAAGTGGGCCAAATTGCATTCCTCACACAAATGAACAGAGGACACAACTTGTGACGCTTGTGTGTAGATATTGTACAATCACATTTGTCATAGCTGGAAACTGTGAGATGACAATGTACAACAACAACATCACATCCGCGATGTCCTCAAAATCATCACTATCCTGCAACAAATAGGCATCTCCTCAAAAACAGTCTGAATGTACACTGTCCTGCAGTCTGCTTGTAAACTCATCCAATGCATGATCGTACATGATGAACACTGTTAAACTGTATCTCCCCTATCACATTGCAGAGAGAGAGACATCACCTCCTGGACAGCAGACTGGCCCAACATTCACTGATGACGAGGATGATTACCCCACCATCAATCAGGAAGAACTCCAACATCTGCTAGATTCCTTCAGCACCCCACCTCCAGGAGCAGGGCAACCCAGCAGCATTGCGGCAACCCCACCCCCTGCACAAACCAACCAGCAGCAAGCACCTCCCACCACAGCTGGCTCCCAGGACTTCGAGGACCCACACCTGGCCTTCCAACGCTGTGTGCTAGAGGTCCAGCGGGAGATGGCTGAACAGGTGTGTGTGGGGTTTGAGAGCCCGGCGGACAAACTTGAGGCCATACATGGGTGTCTGAGTCCCATCCGGGACCACATGCAGAAGATCACGGACACCCACAGCCCGCTCGATGCTCTCCAACGGTCCATGGCTGACATTGCTGGAATCATGATTCTGAGACAACAACAACTGTCTGCTCAGAGTGGCTCCAGCAATGTCAGCCAGGATTTGGCCAACATCTGTCAGACAATGGAGAGCATGGAGCGGATGCAGGCACAAGATATGGCTGCCAGGGCCGCACACCAGCGCGATGTAGCTGGGATCTATCATGCCCTGCACCTGTTCATCACTTCATTGCTGCCACAAGGTCTGGCGCTGATGAATGCTGCTGCTGCTTCCACATCCTCAGCTCCGCCACCTGATGTGTCAGTGCCTCACAGTGCTGCACCCACTATACCACCACCCACATGTGAGGCACATGACAGATCAGAGGACGAAGAGGAGGATGATAGTGCATTTGTGCTAAGGAGAAAGCGGTAGCATCCATCGACGCCAAAATGCCAGTTTTCTCCTTGGTGCCGGGCTTAGTATCATGCCACGGAAAATCTTCTTGCACTGTCTTCCACGGTCCCCCGACAATCACCTTGGACCTCCACATGGACTGCCATATCACTGTTTTCTTGCCAATGACACTGCAATCAGCCTGCGGACTGAACTATGCCTCTTCCCTTGGACCTGTTACCACCAAATGACTCTGTCTGGCCCTCTAACGGGCATCCATGCAATGTGGGCATGTATGGCCAAGCACTGGTCCTGTCTTCATCTTCTGAATGTAAATAAAATAATTTAACTCACACAGATGTGTGTCGTTCTAGACCAATCAAGTATAGAAGTATGTAAAAAGTGTTAGGACACTGATTCACCCAGAAGGTACACCAAGGGAAATACGAGCAATGTACCTGTTTTACCTGATACAGATAGGCAGTGAGATGGGCCTGTATGTGTGAACTAACTGTGCCCCCATTGCTACAAAACAACCATTTAGCAATATACCAACCTAGCCCCACGTCCATTAAGGAAAAAAGGCATGTGTGCTAAAATGTCCTAGTCTGTTGCAGGCCACAAGTAGTGTCCTCCTTAACACTTGAAAACAAATATCTCTTGGCATATTTTTTTTTTTTGCAGAGTTTTATATAGCGCGAACTTGACCCGAATCGGGTATCAGAGCGCTTTACATAGCACCAGTTACGTTACATTAGGACACACATTCATTTTTGTTAGGCACGGGGAGATTAAGTGATTTGCCCAGAATCACAGGATGTTCAGCGCCATTGCCAAGACTCGAACCCAGTTCCCCAGGTTCGAGGTCAGACGCCCTAGCCGTTAGGCCAACTCCTCTCTCCATATCTACTCACACACTACGTGGTAGACAAAGCCTGTTGTGATGGTGCACATTGCATGTCACATCCCAAAATGTTGCCCACCATATTCACATTTATGAAGACACGGAAGTGCACATGTCCACCATACACATACGGAACTACAATGTCTGCCTCAGTGAAGTAGATTTGCAAATAGGGGCTCACCCCAAAGTGCAAGGTGTCAGTCAGCCCCTCCCTGTCGACAAACGATGCAACCTAAAATTTGACCCCTCTCATGCTGTGACCACTGCGAGCGTATCAGGCAAAGTGTGTAGGGATGTGTGGGGCACTGCACTCAGCATATAGTCAGATGCACGGCCAACATTTCAAGGGTGGCATCACCATGAGCCAATGGCAGAAGTAACAGCTGGGACAAGTCTCTATGACACTGTCACTACAGGGAGCAATGCAACATTTCCCCCCTTGTGTGCAGCAGATCAGTGTGCCACCACCCAAACGACAGATGGGACAATATCATAACTTGACAAGTCCAGTGAGTCACGAAAGGCATTTAGGAGAAGTGAACTCAGTAAACCAAAATGCAATACTCCTAAATGCCATTTGTGAGTAACGTAAAAATTTAAGTCATCACTTACTCTCAGATTACTTTTGTGAATCACGAACACTGTTGTTCCATGTGCTGTACACAATGCACACTGACATTTAAAATATCATGCATGGTCCGGAGATTGAGCGTACATGCACAGGAACATATCTTGCAAAGGAAGTGGACACACTGGCACTACGCAGCAAGTGTGGCCAGGTCTGTGCAATGTAGATGGACTCTGCGCCAGGGGCATCTGACATGCAGTTGTGTGACGGAATCTGTGGAACCTGGCGCATACATCCATCTCCATGATGGATAACAGTAGCTAACTGTATTAACTCGCCATGCCATCTTACTAGGTTGTGTGCAAAATGGGCAACAATGTGCTGTCCAAATCCGTGAGTCACACTGAAGATGTAGAACGTCACAGACGACTGTCCCTAGACTAGGACGTAACTCGAAATTGCCACCCTGTCATCCATGCAAGTTCAATGTGCTCACATCTAAGGTATCCTGACACAATACATCCTGCAAACTAGCATGTCATGAGCAGGCTTACAGATTCCAATGGATAGTCCAGTGATGGCAAGAGTTGCGTACAATGGAATGAGCCACACTCCCCAAAGTATCAAACTTTTATTTGAACATTAAAAAAATAGAAGTAACCTAAACTAACACTTATTACTAGAACTACTACTAAAATATAAACTAACTAGAAAAATCTTACTTACCTAAACTATCTACCCTAACTAATCCTAAACACGAAACAACATAACCTAGACATCAACCCCCCTCCCACCCTTAAGGCACACCACGAAACAGGACAAAGACATCTAAGCTAAACATAAACTAAATACACATGTAACCTACACAAAGATATTTCTTTTTGTATTTTTTCTTTTTAATTTTTAATTTACAAAAAATACATCAACCCCCCACCCAAAGGAAAAGGAAACTTATCCCCAAAAACGGATTACTAATTAAAATTTAACATCTACCTTAGAAGTTAACACTACCTATAACCTACACTAAAACTACACTACCTAACAATTAAATTACTAACCTAACACTACCTAATAATAGATATTAAAACATTGGGGGAAGGGAGAAGAGGGGGATGGGGTCCAACAGGTCCAGCCATCATGGCAATCCAAAGTGTTTCTTAATGTCTGCAACTTTTCTGTTCACCTTAGACACTTCACGCCTGATGTCAGCCAGGGACACAATAACGTCATGAAGGAGCCTCCGGTCCCGCACTGTATATGGGACCACTTGATCACCAGTTGCAGGTGGGACTGTGCCTTGGGGGGGGGGGGGTGGCCATAGGGGGATGTGCCACCTGTCCAGGCTGGGACCCACCACTGACACCTGAGGGGCCTGAGATGGCCTGTGTGACAGTCTGAGCAAGCTCGGGCACCGCCTTCCATGTACCCTTCTTCCGTTCCTTCCGGTACCTCTTGGCCATGTTGCGGTACCCCTTTGCCACCTTCTTAACATGTCTGAAACGGTCCCTCCGCACCTGGAAGGCATGTAGTTGGCCTGGCGTCATGTTGTCTGTAAAATATACACAAAGGCAAATTAGAGTCCCTTAGACAATGTCAATGTCCTCCATACACATCTGTAATACAAGATCACTTAAACATGGAAGCCTACACTCCAGCGTAACTATGTGAAGTCAGCAAGTGACCTGGACAACGACATGTTTAAGCATGTATCAGTGACTACAAGCTGGGGAGACTGACATGACAGAGCATGGCATGGTACATGTACTGTCACTACCAAATTAGACTGACAGTGCCAAACGATTGTGCCATTACATACCCGGGCTGAGGGTGACATGTACAGGCAATTGGAGGACGGAAGCATTAGCCCCCGTGTGTAGCACCACCCTCATCCTCTCCAGTGACACAGTGCTGCATGATAGGTACAATGCCCATGTGCAGGCATGTGTGGCCCCCAGCACATGTGTGCGGTTCATCAAGTCTGCACCAACACAGGTAATCTTGCCCCAGAGTGCAAGGGTGTCTGTGTGACGGGGGGCTTGTGAATGTTTTTGGAGGTTACCCTACCTGCCCTGGAACACTCCTGGGACTGCCCTACTCACACTTTCAACTATGCTGCATGAAGCAGCACACATGGAAACCCGTTGTGTGGCTGAACGCTGACTTATACATGATGCCCAGTTGCACTCTCCAACACTACTACACAATATGTGAAGTGTTGCCGCAGAGAGGGGGAAACATCTTTTCCTCTAAATTCACAGTCAATCATGCATGTCTTGTATCCGCTAGGATCACTCTGTAGTGAATCAAGATACGCTGGCCGTAGCAACGCAAACAGTCACAATGCATTCCCCTTTGTGACGGCACCCTGGAGTCATGATGCTCATAGTGTTTTTTGGGGTAATGCTTATTCACAGATAGCGTTGGCGAGCCCTGCATTGTTAAATAAATGTCAAAGTATTGAAGGCAGAGCTAAAGCTTGCGTGGTAAATGCGTGCACAGAAATAACACCAATTGGGACAGAGGAGTTCCCACACCTGATCCAGAGTCAATCAGGGAAGGGCCTCAAGGAGACAGCTTGTCAACACAATTGCAATGGCCATACATGCCAATGTGATTAATTTGGCCTACTTTGCTGTGTGTTTGGGGAACGTGCCATTGATATGCTTGGCTCACAGATACACACTGCCACTACTCTGAAGATGGCATGCAGCATACCTACAAATTCATATTTGCAAACTGTGTCTGCGCACTTACGATCTGAAATGCACTGCCTCCTTGTGCATCATCATGCACACTTGCACAGTCATCTCAGGCAAGGATGTACATGCATTCAATGTCATCGGATAGTCATCAGCAAGCCCACTTGCATGTCTCCTGTCCTATCAGTGTTCTCTGCAATCCACAGGCATGTGCTGTGGTGACAGAACCCATGGACCTAGGGGCATATTGACAAGGAAGTGGCGGAGACAGGCGTTCGCCTCCTCAGATTAACGCCTCCCTCCGCCACTTTGCTAATGCAAGTCTGCACCCTATTTCCAAGGATGTGGTGCAGACTTGCGTTTCCCCCGGCGATGGCGTTACATCTCACAACTTAGCACGTACGCAGGCACTCTTGCACCAGAGTGCAAGGGTGTGTGTGTGCAGGTGAGTTTGGTTTCTGTACAGGAAGGTGCCCCTTCATGCACAGATTCAATCCTAGAATACCATGTTGTAACTATCATGTGTGCTGCTTCGTGCAGCACACAGGGAAGATACATTAGGGAATAATGAAATATGTTTCTGTATGTACTGGAAGGGCCACCTTGCTGTACTTATACACACCATGTAATTTTTCTATTCCCATGTGTGCTGCACAAGGCAGCTCATATGTAAAAAGCAAACATGATGAGCAAAAAGCATTCCTGCTCATTTGGCCAGATTACAACTGGGATGTCATTATTGTTAAATTGTGCGCTGGCAACTATCAATGCCGCACTTGGACATAGGGGGCAGCCTCAAATACAATGGGTGTTGCTGTGGAACGCCAACCACAACACCCAATGCACGCCCCTTTCACACTAAACACAGCGTGACAGTGTACCTCATTGACAAGTAAGCGTTAATAAACGTGGAATGTATTAACGCTGCTTCGTTCATGATGCTAGGCTCCTATTGACAACACAACTTCGATGAAAGTGATGTTGACTTTGCGATATGGTCTCGATGATATGCACCTTACTTTCAATGTGTATCACTGACTGGGGATGGGCCAAGTCACAACTGTGAGACCAATGCATTTGTCAAAAGTCACTTACCGATAAGTGCACACTTCTGACTTCCAACAAAACATCATCACACTGTAGGCAAGGTAGATGTGATACACACCCATACTTCATACTACAATGTTGATCATTTGACCCAGACATCCATGCCACAGCAACATGCCAGTATATGACGTTCCAACTCACCAGTGGCGTGTGGGTCCTCGAAGCTGTCGATGTCCCCCTGTGTAATTGGTGGCCATCCATCTGTGAGACAAGTAAAGAAATATGTGTTGGTATTAGACTTCAAATCATGTGTGTCGTATTCCTCATACCAATAATCACCATGACAGCAAATGCCACGTAACTGTAGTGTGGCGTTCCATGTTGACTACATGATTGGGTCCACTTTGACTGCCATTCACACCAGACCTCTGACTGCTGATTTGGGACAAACAAGACTGTAATGCTAGCTAACATGCCCATAATAGTAGTGTGAGTCATCCACAAGGCACCATTACTACACGCATCATGATGTTCTACATGCACTTTGTACGATCGAGTTGCTGCAGATTGCACAAAGCAGTTACACAGAGTTTGTTGGTGTATGACAATCTGGAGATGTCCAATTTCCTTAGACCATTTGTTCCTATACAATACTTTGTCACACAGTAACTATGTTCACAGGGCAGCGTAGCTAACGTAACACAAATCATGAGGACAGCATTTTGACACAACCTTTTGGCCAGCACACAGCTCACATGGACAATTCCTTGGATAGTTCATGTACAGTCACCCCTGCCGTACCCAAACAATCTTCTGCCTGCACGCACATTTTGCGCAGGTGTGCCAGCTATGGCAGTACAGTGCTAAGTGTTGTTCCAGCGCAGTGGGTGACACAGACTTGCACCATATGCTTGTCAATGTGATGCAGCGTTGTGTCTCGGATGTGCCAACATGATGCGCAAACGCTTTGCGTCTCCCACCTCAATCAGCAACCATTTCTCAGTTTGACACCAGTGTCACACACGTCGTAATTTTCATTCGTTACAGTATATACGATTAAATGTGGAGTTTGTGCTTACCACCCTGTAGGCCTGTCATGACTCCCACATAGTCCAGGAGGTCAGCTTCACGTGCAAGCATGTCCTGCCAGCGGTGCTTCCACTGGCGCACGGTACGGTCCACTCCAAAGAAACCTGAGCATCTGCACCCGCACACGCTCCCACCTCAGCTTCCACACAGTCACATTGTATCCTTGCAGGATACGGCCTCCC
Source organism: Calotriton arnoldi (assembly GCA_963921515.1). NCBI lineage: Eukaryota > Metazoa > Chordata > Amphibia > Caudata > Salamandridae > Calotriton > Calotriton arnoldi. The sequence continues at coordinate 174,849 of CAWUFW010015105.1, read as the reverse complement.
CTCTCCAACATCAGGGGCAGGTGGAATTTAATCCGCCACAGGAAGCCCCCCAATGCCCCCTCGGACATCCTGCCCTCCCTGCCCACAGCCGGCATCTCCCTGCACACCTGTGAGCCCACAGCCAGTAAAACAATTAAATTACCCTCTAAAATATCCCCTACAACAATGTAAGTGTACTACCCCAAGACAGACACCCGACAAAATTTAGGACAGGAGACAGTAAAACACAACAAATCAGTACACAACACTTCACAGACACTATCAACAGGACACAGCAACACTCTCCAAATCTTCAAACTGCAGCACACACCACCAAACAACTCCAACACTCTCCAAAATCACCAGCAATGTGCTCAAAAGAGAAAGTGAAAGTGCAGAACACTACTCCAGTAGACAGGAAGCATGCAGACATCACTTCCTACCTCTTTGCGGCCCATTTTTGAGTTAGCGGTGAAAATCTGCACGCTAATAGTCACATGAGTAATATTTTCTATTGCACAAAGTGTTGCGCGATGTATTTTAACATCGGGCGGATGGAAAAAAAAGATTGCATTGTCGTTTTAGCAGCAAGATCTGCACATTAAGAGCAAATCAATACACAGATGTACAGACTTAGGGGCCGATTCCGATCTCGGCCGGTAGTGCTCCGAATCGGATTCGGATTTACCGGATCCGATTCGGAGCCCTGTTTCCCGACCGAATCGTACGCGGGTCCGGCCGAGCGAGTACGATGCGAGCGCACGCGAAATCTCCGACCGACTCGTTCGCAGGACCCGACCGCTCCGACCGACTCGCACGGGGATGACTCGCACCGCGCAATGGAGACGTTCCCCGGCCGGGTAAGTACGATGCGCATCGTGACCGCTCCGACCGACTCGCGCAGTCCGGCTCCAAGGAGCTGTCGGAGCCGCACTTTGGGGGTCCGTGTCGGACCCCCCTGGAAGCGTAGGCACGCGAGTCGCACACAGGAAGGACACATGGGTCCCCCCTACACGTGCATGTACGGCGCGACCCGCACCGACGCGAACACGCTGTAGGGGGCGCCCTTGTTCGCGTCGTGCCCATTGAGTCAATGGGAGCCCGTGTACGTGTCGTACGACTGGCTCCCATTGACTTCAATGGGAGTCCGACCGAATCGAGTCCGATGGCATACGTGCGCATCGTACTCGTTCGGTCGGACTGCCAGAGTCCGATTCGGTCGGAAATCTCTCCGGGTCCGGCTCGGTCGGAGAGATTTCCGGCCCGAATCGGAATCGGCCCCTTAGTGCTAACATCATGTCAGAGCCCTGTAACAACATGATAGGCTTGGTTAGCACTCAAATGACACCATGAATATAATGTTTCACAACACATGACACCCTAACTTGCAACATGCAACACAGGTTACACCATAATTGCATATCTAACAAGAGAACCATCAATCAATCAGGGGAATGTTAAGTGTGCTACTCACCCGTGGAGGTCACAAGGCGTAGGGGCATGACTTCGGCACGCTTCCAGTTGTCTGTGAACGTGCATGTGTTGAAGGTGATGTTGATGTTGCGTAGTGCTTCGTGTGTGATGGCAGATGCGGCTCTGTGGAAGATGTGAGGGGGCCAGGGGTCTGTGTGGGCCCCCTAGTGGATGCCTTTCATAGCGGAGGCGGTGTCTTCATCCGTGCCTGCTGTCCATTTGGAGATGGCGGTCTGGTTGGTGTTTCAGGGGCGCTGGTGGTCCGGCTGCTGCGTCCAGTTTGTGGTCCACATACTTGTCGTAGAGATTGTTGATCTTGAGGTGGAAGTGTCTTCCAAGCTAATTGCTTATGACACACAGAAAAGCATATTTTACCCCATTGCACGCCCTATTTTCATTCTTTTACCCCATTGCACGCCCTATTTTCATTATTTTACCCCATTGCACGCCCTATTTTCATGTTTTACCCCATTGCACGCCCTATTTTCATAATTTTACCCCACTGCACGCCCTATTTTCATGTTTTACCCCATTGCACGCCCTATTTTCATATTTTACCCCATTGCACGCCCTATTTTCATAGTTTACCCCATTGCACGCCCTAAGTTTAATTATTTTACACAACGTACACACTCCAATAAATTGTTGACCACTAACAACACATTACAATTGTGAATTTATTCACAGATGACAACCTATATTTCATGGATTACACAAAAGTACACGCAACAATTTTGAATTGGGTAGCCCAATTTGCACCATGAAGACTCTAATCTTACACATTTGACACACTGAAATGCATCTCTGTACTGAGGAGACATTCCCAGCATGAATAGAGGTTTGTGATTTTCTTTGCACTTATTGTGCAACGTACACTTTTTAGAGTGATGTACTCATGCAGGAGAGTAACATGCAGACAGGGTATGTGTGTATTGTTTTTTATTGGCACAAACCGTGATTGGGGTCATTTTGCACTGAGATACATTTGATGGGGACTGTCACAATGTGACGTGCTCAGTTGAAGAAATTGTTTATTATTCGGTTCCTTCGGGCAGTTCCTGCTGCATTTACTGTGGGGTGTGTGCCACCTGCCTCATCTTCATCATCATCCTGGTCATCGTCCGGTGCAGCAGGCACTTGAATCCATGGTGCATTGGTGCACACACATATATTGTGCAATACACAACATGCAAGGATGATTTTGTTGACCATTTCAGGGCTGTACAGCAGTCTGCCACCTGTGATGTCCAGGCAACAGAAACGTGACTTTAGCACGCCAAATGTGCACTCGACAATGGACTGGGTGCGTCTGTGGGCCGCATTATACTGCCTCTGGGCCTGGGTGGTGGGGTTTCGGAGGGGTGTCATCATCCACGGGCAGAGTGCATATCCTTGGTCACCTGTAACATGTGATGGCGAGATGTGTACATTATTGGTTGTGCCGGCTGTGTTGTTGGTGTTGATGGTTTTGTGGTGTGTCTTTTGTGCTATGTTGGATTTCATGTTAGCCATGCCAGCATCAATGCAATTTACGTTGCCTTACAGTTGATACTCCCTCCCCCAAGCCAATTTGATTGTGTGCGCTGCGCGGTTGCATAACTGGCTCTTCTACCGTCTATCGATGTCACTCATCCACCCTCCTCACAGTCAATGCCATGTGAATGTTTAAATGGCAATAGGCCACACCAGACACGGTTCACGTTCAGTTCTGCTGCTGCCGCTGCTGCCAGACCTGCCCCACCGCACAACACATGCTGTTTCATGTCCCGAGCTGCCACAAATCAGCAGTCAGCAGCCCCCTCGCATGCACAGCCCATTGAGGGCAGGTACGCTTCACCCACATCAGCATCATCAGGCGCAACACCGTCCACTCCCTTGACTACGTACTCATTCGTGAGCATAGCCTCCAAATCACATACCACGACTACTCAAAACCCATTTTACTCTGGGAAATCTTTGCTGACATCAGACTGTACCAGATCTTCACCACATTGAGCCATATGGCAGGGCACACCTTTGACAACTTATTTGCATGTGTAGAATTCGTCCAGTTCATCAACCCCACTAAACACACATGTATTGACCACTTACGCATGCACTTCCTTGTTGATGTACCCCAAGCCACCGTTGACCACATGCAGACCCCCACAAAGTTGGTGTGGCTCAGTCACTGAGGAGATGCTACACACCACCATCAACAGCAACACCCACAATTCTGCAGTCGTCTCCAATGGCGCTAGGCCGCATTTTACAGACATGTATCTCCAACTGCGCATACACCCTTGTCCCACTATGCAACTGCAACATACAGCAGGCAATGAATGCCACCTCGGTCACCAACAACCTCTAAGTTGGCAGATGCATCTGCTGACACATGGAGAGGAGCTGGTGCAAGCTTGGGGATACCACTAAACAGCACCACCGACACGGACACAATGCTCATATTCACCATCAACAATACGCCCACATACCAAACTGGGCTTCCAGGAAGGATTGCTGTGAGTTGCAACATGGATGATCAACAGCTGGGGCGTGCTATACGCAGAGGAAACATGAGTCCTCATCCTCGTAACAGAGCAATCAGCATGTGGCATCACCTGTTGGGCCAACCGCTTCGGATGCCCCCACCCCAACTCTGGGTACCTAGGCCCCGTATTTGACTCCTCCCTCTCCATGTACCTACAGGTGTACGCAGTGGGCTGCAGATGCTTCGCCTGCCTCTGCATCCTCCATGCAACCTTCCAATGGATCCCCCCATTGTCGGGTAAGACAGTGACCCACACAGTCATTGCCATCAGGCTGGGCTACGGAAACACACTATATGCCCACATGGGCACGTCTGCGGTCAGCTTAGTCCCGACTGTCCAGCACAACACCTACACACTGGGCCAACTGTTCATACTTTCATTATGGATTGGGTCCCTACATCGCACATACATGGTTCACACCTCTCCCCACATTTGCTAATGAGTGGCAGAGGGGCTAAGCCTTTGAGGATGGTTTGTCTACATAGCTAGCCACAGTTCCCACAGTTCCTGGTGTTGTTGTGTCAGGTATGTGGGCATGTTGATTACCATGTTGTATGTGTGATTGTGACATGTACATTCTCACACTTATGATTTGCATCTCTGTGAAGTTGAGGCATGTGGTGTGTTACGTTAGTACTTACCGACTAGCACTGCATTTCCATATGTGCCATCCTGGAAGCGCTGGTTTATGATGGACTGTAGGAAGATGTAGGAATTATGGACACTCCCCTGGAACTTGGCTATGACATTGGTGAACAGTCCCCAGTGGTCCACTATTGCCTGCACATTCAGGGAATGGGTGTGCTTTCTGTTGCAGTAGATGTGTGCACTGTCCGCAGGGGGCACAAATAGAACATGTGTGCAGTCAATTGCCCCCAACACCTGTGGGAATCCGGCTATGGCATAGAATCCTTGCTTGGTCTCAATCTGTTCCTGCACAGTGTTGGGGAAGTGAAGGTGCTGGGGTATCAGGCTGAGTATGCCATCCAAGACAGTCGGGAGGAAGATTGAAAAGGCTGCCTGTGAGACTCCTCTGACTCTGGCCGTTGTTGGTTGAAAGGTCCCAGAGGCCAACATGTGCAGCACGGCCAGCAGCTTTGTCTGCGGAGGGATGTTGGTTCTCCGCTGTGTTTGTGGCATCAACCTGTGGGCTATCAGGTTCAGGATGTGTTGGATGGACGTCCTTTTGAGCCTGTAGTGGGCAATGACATCCTCTGGCGTTAGGTCTGCGAAGCTGAGACGTCTGTGCAGGGCCCGCTGTCTTCTTTGGCGCTGCCTCGGTGGTGGTCCTGGGGGAGGTGGCAGTGGTGGTTGTTGCCTTCGTGGGGCTCCAAGCTGAATAATTAGTACCTCCATGGCGTCAGTGGGTCTTCAGATGGGGCTCTGGGCTAGTCTCCCTTATCTGCCTCCCTTTATAACCATTTTTAGACCTGCTTTTTTCTGGTCTTAGGTTCCTGCAGCTAAGGGGTCTTAGCGCGACTTTTTTTATCGCTTTGCGGGTCCGGGCCATCATTGCTAATAGAGCAATGTGGTGTTAGCGACAAATTTCGGGAAATTTTGAGAGTGAACGCCTACTTTGCATGTCATTAGCGATATCTATCGCTGGCATGCACGGCGATAAAAAATTCGGCTGCTATCGCCGGAAAGCTGTCGCTAACGCCTGTTATCGACGGCTTGGTGATAGGGCGATAAAAAAAAACGCGATAGCGGCACAAAAGTGCTGCTAACGCGGCGATAACTGGCTTGATAAAATGCCCCTCAGTTTCTGTGCTTGGACATCTGGTGTATGCAGTGAGCCACCTAGGGGCCTCAGGTTCAAGATCCCGATTGGCCAGGTTGGCACCGAGGTCAACTGGACTGGTATTGACAATAACCTCTGTGTGCAAAATAAGTCATGTTCTCTGCTGGAGCAATGGAGGACCTAATTGTTTCAAATTTGGCCTGACATCACTAAGTGGCAGGCATTTTTGTGAGGTCTTGTGCTATTTGTATTCATCAACGCACTGACACTATTATATTATTAATAACTCTATTTGTTTTGTCATTTATTTAGCGTAATACCGCAAACTCCTGATTTGTAAGCCCCAGCACTCTTGATATCCTGGTAATCTGGTCCACGCTTCCCTAATGGATTTACGCAGGACTCCAAAGTGTTCACATACTTACCGTTCTGTTTATTTTATCCAATCACATTCGTATTCATAAGCATTAAAGCTACTAAAAATAGAAAAGCCAACAGGCAGTGATGATTAATTATCAGGGGTTGCAAACAGCACAGGGGAAGCGATCGCTTCTTCTTCTAAGTTACAATAAATTACACCGACGCAGTAGAATGTACAAGGAAGATTGTTTTTTTAGTAGTGTCTGTCAAGAAGGGAGTTATGAAGACAATGCACCCAAGTGGCAAAGAGTAAGTTAAATGGAGACAAATAATAAGACTTACTTCAGAGAGTTTAAAGCCAGTTTCTTTAAGGTTTTCAGGTTTCTCTCCCCCCCTCCAATGCCCATGAAGACTTCATAGAAATCATATGACAAGCCTTTGGATCCAAAAACGGGTTACTATCATTGCTGATCACAACAGGGTGCCCTTGAGCCATGAGACTGAAACTGGGTGGTTCCTCAGATCTGAGGCTAGCATCAGAACCTGTCAAAGAAAAGAGGGAATGTCTATTTTTACAGATTTTTATGGCATACGTAGCATGAAGAGGTGTGTTGATTAAAGGGTTATGGCATTTATGTCCTTATGTGTGCTGAGATTGAGTTTTTCTATATTTTTTTATTGAACAAGAATAATAAACAGGCAATACAATACTTTTATACATTTCTAATAGAGATTCAAGTATAAGGCAGCTAAAAACAGATCTCAAAAAAACAAATAATCATCAAATTCATCGAACTGCAAATACCCATTACACATATTCCACATAGCAGCGATACCCATAATATTTTTTTTTAATCACATAGTGCCGTGATACATTTAAAAAATGTCGACAATAAATATGCATTGCATAAAACAAACACTAAGATCTAACAAGGAGCATTACCCTCTTGCACCCAGAGCAGAAGTTTGGCATACTCTACAGCACATACTTCTTTCGTCTAATTTACTTAATGGTCTATATCTTACATTGAGTGAGAGACAGAAGAATATTCCACCCACGTAGCCTTAAATCTAAGAATTGCCCCTACCCTCAAACTGATAGGTCCGTGCCAACTTAGTAAGCCACTGACCTATCGTCGGCACTTTTGATGATTTCTAATTCTGCAGTTTCAAAGACTTGGCTACCGCTATTGCTTTTTTTTTGTCCTCATACCACCATTGTTTACAAAGTCAAGCCTGACATCCGACCTGTACCGCCCCATGCTATTTGCAATTAAACATATAGTCCTGCGCTCCAGCCCATCCAGTTTTCTAGTTGCTGGTTCCACTAGGTGTAATCATAGGACGTGAGGGATTAAGTTCTTACTATTCCGTTCCAATTTAAAAAGTCATCCCAGATCTTAGTACGTGGGCCACCCTCGATTCCTTTGTCCATTTTGCAGATGGTTTTATCTGCCTGGAGCCAATCCAAACCATGAGGTGGTACAGAATCTATCCATTTTTTGCAAATCTGTCTCCTAGCGAGAAGGATCAAATAGAAAAGTAGGGCCCGCCTATTCGCCGATAGGGGCAAGGTTGGCTGATCCTCCAGCCCTATCAAGATCAACGTTAAGCTCATTTTAATATTGGTGCGCAGGATTTCATTGATTACTTTCTCAACCAAAAGCCAATAGTCCTGTAGCAGGGGACATTCGAAGAACATAGTCGATCATCCGCACTTAACATACTATGGCATCTTGGGGCTGCGGCTGTTACAAATTTTGCCAATTTCTGGGGTGTCCAATAAAGCCTATTGACTGTAAAGAAATGGTTCCTCTTCAGATTTTCTGGCTTGACCACCCTATAGATTAGTTTAAAAAACATTTGCCACATTCTCTGCGGCTCCGTCATCTGAATAGCACCATCCCAGATCTCATGTGGTGCTTTCAACTTCTTGTCTTCCGAGAGCCCCAAGGTCCAGTACCAGTCAGTGACTACCTTCCTTCTCGGGGACTCATTCTGTAGTTTCTTTTCGAACTCCCAGATTCCGCCGATCTCACTCATGTTTGCCTCCCCCCAGGATAGCAACTGCAGGTATTTGAACCTTGAGAGGGCACCCCCGTCTTTGCCATCAAGATTTCCCATGGCACCACCTCCTTCATCACCAAGAGATCTCCCCATAGTTCAATTCCCGCCCTTCTTAATGGGATACTTAACTGATCTAGCAGGCACTCTGGTGTACCTGTTGAATCCCATATTGGTGCACCATCCGAGAAGTACCCCATTCCAAGTATGTTCCTTATTTCTACCCAAAGGGTAAGTGCTGCCTTAAGCGTCTTCAGTCTGACTTTTTAAAATAATTTCCTTGCCCCAAATTTATACAGAAACCCTTTTGAGCCCCACTCCTTAACCATTTCCTCCAATAGCCCACCCCACTCCAAGGGCCCCGGTGTGCCTAAGAGAATTCTGCAATTTTTGAACTGAAAGGCCATACAGTATAGTCTTAAATCCGGAAATGCCAACCCACCTTCTCCCAATCTACGCCTCAGTTTTTTCCAGGACAGCCGTGCTCCCCTGGCTGCCCAGACGAAACTGCCCAATTTACCCTGTATTTTATCGATCAGGCTTTGGGGGAAAGAAAAAGGGATACAGTTAAAGAGAAAAGTCAACTTGGGAAGTAGCACCATTTTAATTAAGTTTGCTCTTCCATATAATGACTAAGGCAAGTTCTTCCATCTAGCTACAAATTAAATACTGCCGGTATTTTGTTAGCTGGAGCTCCATGTACAAGAAAGCCTAATGGAACTAACTATGGTGATGGAGGGATGGCTATTGACATGCAATGACTAATAATCTTAAAAACCTCATACCAAAAATACTGTAGGCTACGACATGAAAAAAATGAATGCAAGTTCATCTTACATCTAAAACATTGATCCGGAGTTGATGGGAACATTTTGTGAAGACTGTGAGGCGTGTAATATGCTAGCCATCTAGATAGAAAAGCCATTCTCTTACAGTTGGCCGCTCTTAGGCCTTTGTGCCCAATCTCACACAATAGTTGCCATTCTTTAATATTAAACCTGCAGCCTGTTTCTTGGAAAATCTTTGGGAGCATCGTCTCCACATGTTTACTATGAATACTCTGACGTAACAAACTGTACCAGTTTTCTTTTCCACACAATTTCTTATCGTTGATACATCTTATTAAGGTTCTTGCTGTGTCATTAATCATCATGAAGGTATTTTTAAGGAAACTGGTTATTTGGATAAAACTTAACCATAGAGCTTGATTTTGGCTACCAAATTGCTGCAATAACGATTCCCACGTTATCAAGTTAGTAAGATTATAAAATGTCACCTAACTTCCGAAAGCCTAAGTCACTGCACGACTGCAGGACCCCTTGAGAAAGCTGAAAACCCCAAATCGTACAGTCTTGGAGAGAGGTAAGTGCATGGTATGCCGGTACATTATAAACTTTAAAAAATAACTGGGTGCGTGATACTATTGTCGTTATGAACTTATACCTCGTTTTCTTAGGTAATTTTGTTGACTGAAGGAAAACAGATAAAATAATTGCACTTTCTTTTAGCATATGAATTAAAAGAAAAGTATCCTATTTCAATGATATTGCTGCTAATTGTATTGACTGATTACCCAAAGACGTCTGGTAATATGTTGGAAAGTGTGGTAATGCTAGCCCCCCCATGCTCTGTATCTTATTGGAGGGTGGAGAGTTTTCCCAGAGCTAGTTTTTTTGCCCATATAAACTCACAAATAACTTTATCTAATTCCCTAAAGTATGGGTTCGGCACTCTCAAAGGGAGGTTCAGAAACAAAAATACAAACAGGGGGAGCATTGACATTTTAACTAATGAAACTCGACCCACTAATGACAGGGGCAGAAACGTCCAGCTCTCTTATAACCATTTTACCTTTGTAAGGGTATTCCCGTAGATTAAGAGGAACAGCTGCATAAATCATTTGTTGCGTATAGACCTAAGTATCTTATGGGCTGTTGTGGTGAAGTCTGTAGCCCTGCTGGCAACTGGGCATCCGTAGAACTAAAAAGAAGCAACTCTGTTTTAGACTGATTGACTTTGTAACCACCTAGGACTGTAAAAGCCTGAATTTCCTCCAGCGCTTCATGTATATTTGCACTTTTGGCCTTGAGATGTAGGATTATATCATCAGCAAAGAATTTAATTTTTTCATACCAGTTATGGGGACTAGGATTGATGTATTAGATGTATTAGAATGGCTCAATAACAAGAGAGAACAGAAGTGTGGATAATGGGCATCCCTGACGGGTGCCACTCCTGATCTCAACCTCTCCCACCTGTTCCACATTAATAATTATCTGTGCCTCAGTCCCCTTGTATACTTCCTTTAGCATTGCTGACAATTGAGATGGAAAGCCAAATTTCCCTAAAATAAAAAACAGGGCCTACCAGTCGACAAGGTCGAACGCTTTTTCTGCGTCCATCATTAAGATTGCAGCCTTGCCCTTGTTGACTGAAAAATAATCAATAGCCTGAGTCAAAAAGAAAGTATTGACAGCCATTGATCTGCCTGGCAGGAATCCTGTTTGGTCAACATGAATCACTTGTTGCGCACTCGGAGCAATCCTATTCGCCCAGGTTTTCATAAATAGATTATAATCTGAGTTTAATAAACATATTGGGCAATATGAATTAGGGTCACTAGGATCTTTATTTTTTTTTTGGAATACTAATCAGAACTGACACAATGAATCTTTCGGCGATAGGGATCCCGTCCATAATTTGGTTAAAAAGATTAAAAATGAGGCGAGATCAGCTAAATACATCTTGTATATTTCCACAGGAATACCATCATTCCCACTAGCCTTGGCTCCAGCCCACTGGCGTAGCAAGGGGGGGCGGAGGGGGCGGTACGCCCCGGGCGGCACGAGATTTGGGGGCGGCAGGTAAATTTATCGCCAGCACCCCCCCCCCCCCGCTCTTAGGCGCTCGGCGGCGGCGGCAAAAGGCAGGGACCGCCACGGGCGGCAGAGTGCCTAGCTACGCCACTGCTCCAGCCATGCCCTTTAGTGTTTCAGCCAGTTCGATAGGCTCGATGGGCTTATTCAAGGCTTCAATATTATCCCTAGTGATTTCTGGCAACTGGAATGTGCTGAAGCAACATTCTAAATGCTATGGGTCTATTACCTGTACTTTGGCATAAATTTGTTTAAAATGAAGAAGAGGTATTTCTGCTATCCTATCTTTATCTACCACCATAGTTGCAGTACTAGGGCCTCTTATTTGTGTAATTATTTGCCTATTCTGCTGCATTTTAGTAGACCATGCTAGATATTTACCTATATGCTGGCTTTCTTCATACACTTTCTGTTGGTATGCCTTGCTCCTTGTTATGTCTTCTAGAATAAAAAAGTTTCTTCGTTGGTCCTTCGCTCTCGCCAATTCTTGCTGCAGTGCCTTTGTGCCATAATCTCTTGAGATTGCCAAATTAAGTTAATTCCTAGCCCGTTCTACTGTGTTCTGTAAAACGTCTATCTTCTGTGCCCTCTGCTTTTGGACCTTAGCTTTATAGAAGATAACCTGACACCGGAAAGAGGCCTGAAAAGCTTCCCACACCATAAAACTTGGGGCCAAATTAATATTATCCTTAAAACACAGCTGTATAAACGTATGCATTTCTTCGATCCAAATTTGGTCTGTAAGCAGAGATTTAACAAACTGCGATCTGGCATTTCTTTCCTGAGATGTTGCTAATATTATGACTAGGGAGCCTAGAGATTGTTCCAAAAACGAATTGGTAATAATCTCTTTGTAAACGCTTATCCACCAAATAAAAATCCAGACGAGAAACTGTTTTAAACCTTGCAGAATCTCATGTAAACTGAGAGAGGCCCAGGTGATCTGATCACCATGGATCTATTAAGGCAAAATCTTCCTTCATAATCTTGATCAATTTTGAGATCTTTTGTTTTAATTGTTGCTTAGTCTTATTTGAAGCAACTAATCCTAGGTTTTTGTATAAAATTGAACCCCATCCCCCCATAACTATGGGACCTTGTGCATTTATTAACAGGCTTTAATATCGTCATAAATTGGCCCATAGTAGTTCAAGAAAATAAGGAAAACCCCAGCAGCTTTAACCTCAGTCCAGATCCATCTCACTTCCACATCTCGAATCACCTCCCTCACCGCCCAGTACAGTGTATTTGAAAACAGGATACTAACTCCCCGAACTGCCATTTTGGCTTGAGCAAAATATGCTTGAGAAAGGTTGCTTGGCAATAACAGTTTGGGAGTGGTAGGCTTAAAATGCGTTTCCTGTAGATATAGTACCTCAGGAGAAAAAGATCCCAATCATTTTAGCAGTGCCCCACTCTTACATGCATTTAAAAAGCTGCAAGAATATGTGATTGCGCAGCTTTCCTCTCCGCACTCTGATTTACTGATGACAGGCTCAATGCTGGGGCTCCAACGCCTGTTTCCCTCAAAACCATTTGTTGCATGCTTTTGTCCATCCAGCTTAGTAGGGGTTGTTCCTTGGATTGACCTCCATGGAGTTTTGTAAATAGCAGGTATAAATCAGAAATAACTACTCGTGGAGACAGCTGGCATTTTGTAGCATATAGGACTGTCTATAGGAGAACAGCGCCCACTTCTAGCTGTGTGAAACAGCGGGATATCTAGCGGGTATGGGCCTGCTCAGGGACCCTCAGCTGGGCAGGGCAGGGCTGGTCTACCGGGGCGATTCCTCGACCAAAGAAGACCTCCTTACCTCAGCAAGGCACCTGGCGGCTTCCTCTGCTCCCTCTGCTCCCGTCGCCATCTGTCCTCTATTCTGTGGTTTTCCTTATGTCGGCATCAAGAGCTGGCTATGCACCGCCACGGTCCCAAAAAAAAACATGGCAGCCTGCACACAGCCACATCGCATCTCTGGCTCCAGCTCCGATGTTCCTCTGGCGTTCCTGACCCGGAATTCTGTCCCCGGCCGACCGCTTCAGTGAACATGCGACTTCTGACTAAGGGGTGGAGCTCTCGCTTGTTAGCATCAAGGCATCAGGCTCACCCGTGCTGAGATTGAGGCTATTTTATCAGAACATTTTAGAGGGAAAGACTCAATTTTGAGAGTGTAGAGGTATTTTGGTCAGCGAGCCAATTAAAGGTAATTCAGTACAATGTAGTTTATAGAAAGAGAGTAGAGGAGTTGATGTCACCATAACCTAGCATGTGAGTGTGGGCCTGCTGGTGTGTGTCCCTTAACTGACCCTCAAACCAGTTCTCACTGAAGTCCAGTCATCAAATACCTTCTTCCCTAGACTCCCCCTGTCTCCAGTGAGGGTTGTTACCTCATCACGTAGACACTTTCAGAATCTGAGAGAGAATGAGTGGTGTCCGAGTAACTGGACGCACATATGCAAGACTAGTCTGCGCTCCCCGTCTCTGATTCCACCTATGGATGGTGCCTCTGAAATTTAAATCCACAGGAGACTGCAGGCTGGTCTGCAGCAAATCGGAGGCCACCGATGTGTCTAGGCTGGACTTTCTCGCTTCTGTGCTAAAAGGTTTTATGTTTTAACTTATTTTTGTATTATATGTAATGTCTACTTTTTAAAGCATTAATGAATAGATTTATGCCAGCCCTTCAATGTGAAGAAGATAGGGAAAAGTAAAGTCTCAAGCAAATCCCTTCTTTCCTGTGACCCAAAGTCAATTAAATCTCCCGCTCTACCGCAACCAAAACTGATAATTTAATACTTGAGGTAGCAACTTTATCAAAGTACCCATTATCATTCTGAAGCTGATGTGGGGTATTTGATGATTGTAAATTTTATTCTCATGAAAAGTAATGTTCCCTCCAATTATTTTTCTTGGTGTGCATTAATGTGATGTTTGAACAATCTTCTCAGTTCAGTCCTGCTGAAATATAACACAAGTCACTATGCAAGTGGGAATGTTACCATTAGCATTACTATTCACAGAGAACAATGCATGGAAACATATTTGCGTAAAAATATCTTGCCCATTTCTGACTTATCACTACCGCTCTTACATTACCTTGCACTCTTACTCATTTGGAATTGTAAATGGTATTTATATAGCACTTAGTGCTCTGACAAGTAGTTGAAGTGGTTTACGGCGAGTAGCAGGCTACGTTGAAACCAGAGATTAGAGTTTAGTAGTGTAAGAAATTGGGTTACTGATTGAGGGGGGGTGAAACCCTTCTCAAGAGGCGACCACAATTCTTTTCAGTGTAAAGTCATAGGCAAACCCTAATTTATCCTGTGCTCAGCGCTCCGGTAGCTTGGCACAGTGCAGACAGGCTCAACTCAAAGGCAATGTGTAAAGTATTTGTGCAACTGTCCAAACAGTAATACAGTGAATACACACTACAACCAAGTCAGAAAAATAGAGTCATTTTTAATAAATAAAACAAGAGGAAAATGACAAAAATCCTATCAGTAGAAATGCGAACAGAACACATGTGCGCTGCTCTGTGGGCAAAGCATTGCTGCACTATCCGGTATCTCCCTCTCATGACCCAGCTAGATTAAACCCGATGTTTTTAATATAAAACCACCTAAGGTTTGTGGGGGCTCGTGCATTCTGGTTTTTCTATGAACTCTTTAGACATTGGACTCACTTTATATAAAGTCTATTAAAAAAAAGTCTTTGTAAATTGATATAATGTACAGAGAGAGACTATTTGTATATTCAGATACATAGTCTTTTAATGATATGAAACCTTACTGCACAGGTCATTGCCATTATTAGTGACTGCAGAAATTATTAGTACGCTAAACAAATTTTATGTACCAAAGGTCAAGCTGCCATCCTTCACATCAGAGACCAAGAAATTGGTATGTAGAGCCCTACACGTATCATCCCTCAGCCCCACCCTTTTCTTTTTATTTATTAATTTTTATTATTTTCAAGCCAGCACTGACAAATTAATACCACCCAAAACAAAATAACAATCACCGGCCATTAAGACGAATACAGAGGATGTTACACACAGTTAAAGCATAATTGAATACAACTAGAAAACAGGAGACATAAAACAAAATCAGGGAGAGACTGCAAAAGGGGAATAGAAAAGAAAAGGTTTCTATTTTGTTCAGACATTATAATATTATTAATAATGTTGCAGCAGGACTACTCCCATTGCAAGCTAGGCTAGCCCAGATCGTTTTTAGTCTTAACAAAGAACGGTGGCCTCTGGCCTTAGCCGAGGCCAATTCAGACTCTAACACTTGTCTACGCAGGACCCAGAACTGATTAACTTTTGGGGTAGTAGTAGTAGTAGTTAATTCAAGTTTATTTGGACCAATTGGTCCTCAAACATTACATATACATATTAAAAACAACTAAAATTACTCATCCTTAAAAACATAAAAACATAAAACACATCTTAAAACACACATCGTTATAAAATCCCTCCAACAGCTGCACCAAGGTGTATTATTGTACTAATGCAAATTAAAACGTGCCTTAACTCTTTGCATAAATTTACCAATGGCAACAGCTATATCTAAGTAGCTCATTTCTGTCACTAAAATTACAGCCTGGGCCCTATTTTTAATATCATATTTCTTAAAAATCAGTCTTAAAAACAATATTCGAATATCGAGAAACTTCTGACAGCCATTAATATATGTAATAAATCACATGGGGTGCCCAAAGTACAAGTGCATCTTCCCTTCTTGTCAATCATAGAGCTTTTCACCCCATTATTTACATAACAAGGGTTCACCCCCATTCTTACCCTTAAAACCTCTCTTCGTAATTGATAGTCGGGTAACCTGTCAACATAGGGGAAGCATTGTTCGTTTTTCCAAGTGGTAACCATAAAATGTACTGAGATTTTATTCAGGAGGTAATTGTGGTCCTGTACCTGCGAAATTTCTTTCCCTTGCGTCCTAAGTCCCTTCTTGTCAACATTGATCAGATAAGTAATGGGGCACAGTTTAACCTTCAACAGACAACACAGCTTTGTCATAATAGCTCTAATCTCTCTTGCCCACTTTAATTCACTATTCTGAATTTCATTTTTACACCAATGTGATATTTTAGAGTTCTCGCCTGTTCCTAGACGTTGCCAAAAACGAAATAGGGCCATACCAGCTAAAATACCCCATGAGGTCAATCCTAATTCAAGTCTTGCAGCCTGGACCATTGCCGACATAGGGAGTGAGAATAGGTTTTTTAGAGTTTTACCTTCCTCGACATCCCAACCCTCTTTGCCGCTTAAGTATAGCAATTCTGCGCCATACAAAAATTGCGGGGGTACCATGGCTGCATAAGCTTTTAGAACCGGTCTATCAGACATCGCGCCATACGCTTTATTAAATTTTTTCAGACCACTGACCGATGCTGATGTTCTCAATTTTAGAGCATCTAGGTGGGTATGCCATTTCAGACTTCTTTCAAACCACATTCCCAGATACCTATATTCTGTGACCTTTTCTAGCTTCTCAGCCCCCAAGAACCATGTAAACCCGACTTTCCTTCGACCAAAGCTCAGGATCTTAGTCTTGTCCATATTAACAACAAGTTTTTTCGTTCGGCAATAAACATTAAACATGTTTAACTTCCTTTGCAGGCCAATTTCAGTTTGATCCATAATCACTAGATCATCCGCATAAAGCAGGCATGCAATGTGCTTTCCATCTTGTTTCGGGCTTGCCCCATTTACATTTCCTAATGTTAACGGCAAGTCTGCTAAAAACAGAGAGAACAGCAAGGGGGCAAGTACACAACCCTGCCGCAACCCATTACCAATCTCAATCCTTCCAGATAAACTTCCGTCTGTATCTAAAATTATCTGGGCCCAGTTATTTGTATGGAGAATTTGTATCAAACTTAACAAATCCTTTGGGATGCCATATCTGATTAAAGCCTCCCACAGCAGCTCCCGGTCCACCAGATCGAAAGCTGCGCGGAAGTCCACAAAACAACAGAACAGGCTTCCCCTCTGTTCAATCGATTTCCGCACTATGGACCAGAGAGCAAAACAATGGTCAATTGTGGAATGTCCCGCTTTAAAACCCCCCTGTTCCGGGGGTATAATCTGATTTCCTTCAGCCCAGTCTTTAAGTGAACCTAAAACAGCTTTCGCAAAAACCTTTTCCCCTATATCCAGGAGATTTATTAACCTATAATTCTTTGGTGTTTTTAGATCGCCCTTTTTATGAATTGGTCTTATAATTGCACCCCTCCAATTTTCTGGTACGATCCCGGTCTCCAAAATCACCTGGAACATCCTTGCGAAAAACTCTGCCCACCACTCGGGTCTAGTTTTTATTATCACTGCCGGCAGATTATCTGGGCCTGCCGCACGAGTAAGGTTCAAACTTGCTATAATTTCCTTTACGTGACTGAAAGTAAAATATTCTTTTATGTCATCCCTCACCCGTGTCCATGCTAATGTACTTGCATCTTCTTGTATTGGCCATTTCCCATATATTTCTTCCAGGTAACCCACCCAGTCATCTTCAGGGACCATACAAACTAGGGATCCTATTTTTCTCCCCGCACTTTCTTGGACCAGTTTCCAAAACCCTTTGACATCTTTAGTTTCAATTACCTCTAACATATTTGCCCAGCAGTTATCTTTATAAGTTCTCTTTTTATTCCTAATTAATAATTTATATTTTCTCCTTAAAGACTGGAGGGAATGTAGTATTTCCACATTATACCTTATCCTCAGTCTTCTCTCCTTCTGCCTGATCTGAGCCTTGACTACGCGGCATTCCTCGTCAAACCATGGGCACTCCATTTTGTTTACTCTATAGTTCCCAGGCCCTGACTTACTTCCTTTAAATTTTATCCTTAAACTCTCCACCAACTTACTTATTGTGCTTTCAAACCAGGCACTTCCATTTTTAACTGAGAATTCTTCTAAAGGAATAGACTGCTGAGTTAGTAATAGCTTCTCAATATGTTCCACCGATATACGGGTTGTCAACCGTTTTGGATACTCCACATGTACCTGTAATGCCCTCTCTCTATTTTTGGTGCTTGTTAAATGTAATCCTGTCCTCAATGGGTAATGATCACTGCCTTTCAATTCTACTACCTCAAAATATTCGATTTGTCTGAAATTCCAGGCATGCAAAAACACATAGTCTATCGGGCAGGGTTGCTGGCCCTTCATAAATGTGCGCCTCGCTGGCCAATCCAACTGCATTCTACCATTTACACATACCATGCCTAGTGAGGCCATCAGCTGTGCAAACACCGCATCCTGAGGCGAAGTCTCCCCTCTAGGGAAGTTGGCCACTTCAATATTATAAGAGGTTAATAGTTCCTTATACCAGCTATCCACCCTGCAGGGATCCAATCGATGGTTGAAGTCACCTAGCACCAATAAAACATCCTTCTGGTACTTTTCACTAACAAACACTATGTCCTCTTTCAGTTTTCCCAGATTCTCCTTATAATCGTGCTCCTTTCCCTTCTGTATGTATACATTTAGAATACATATTCCTTCATAACAAGGATTTGGCTTCTGTAGCAGAACCCTGCAGCCTAGTGCCCATTTACAGTGTAGTTTCACATTTTCAACCTTCCTTACAATATGTGTAGAGATCAATGTTAATTGTCCCCCCGATGGTCTGCCCAAGGGATTTTTCTTTGCTGCTTTAGAATGTTGAGCAAATCCTTCGGTAACTAGGGTTGCTAGGGTATCGTCACACAGCCAAGTCTCCTGCAGGCACACAATATCGTTACTCCTGATAAATTTATCAAACTCTTTCGGTTCGATATTTTCTTATAGCCATTTACATTCCATGATAGAAATGCTAGGCTGTGTGACGACCCATGCTCCTAGTCGATCTCACTCAGGTACCCCTCCTCTTCATATTCCTCAAACTCTGGGGATGCTAGGACATTAAACCTGTTTCCAGCAAGCATATCTCTTTCGTATCTTGCGGTTTCATTGTCATTTATGGTTATCGCAAGATCCTCCTTCCTATTCCAACTTGCGTTGATTAATCTTATCTGCCGTAACCCTAGTGCTGCGTGGTTCGTAAGGAAGTGCTGCCCCTGGATTTCCTCCCTTCTTACCAGTCATTTTTAGCTTTTTCCACTGCAGCTTTCACCAGGGCTGAGTAGAGAAGGACCTTTGTTACTTAAACCCCCTTTACTACTTGTAACGAACCCTACTTCTCTAATATCCTCTGTACCAATATTGCAAAGGCTTACACATTTAGACAGGGAGAATAGAAGTTGTGATCGGTTTAGTGGGATTAATTTCCTAGCTTTTTTCCCGCCTTTGCCCTGACCGGATGGTTCTAGGAAAACCCATAAATCCGGTGAACATACTTGCCTTATGTCATGACGGTCACCCAACGCTACACCTTCCCCTCTCCTTGTTAATTCACCCACTTTATCTTTTTTCATAAAGGCATTACTATACCTAGAGCTTCTAGGCCCCGTTTGTGGAGTTGTCCTTCTTTCAGTAACCTTCCCCTTTTTCACTACCGGAGTTTTCTTAAGGTTACTTTTACTACTCTTTGATATACCTTGCTGATTCCAGTATCTTTCCTGTTCAACTAGGGGACTTACATCTCTTTCTTTTTCCCGGGGCTTTATCTTGTTCTCATTTGGTCTTAGGGTCTCTTTCCTTACTAAGGTAGAAGGGTTTATCCAAGCCCTAGCGCACATACAATGATAATAGAGCCAGCGAACTCTCGTAACGGGTAGCCTGATATTTAAGCCCAAGGAGGATTTCCTTGTCTGTTAGCTGAAACTCCCGGCCCATGCGCTCTGTTAGCAAAGAAGAAATGTCATTCCAGAATGCTTTTAACATAGGACAATCAGCAAACATATGCTTAAGATCTGCCACAAAGAGCTTGCACTTAGGACAATATGCTTTATTAGAAACTCTGAGAGTTGCCCATTTGGAGATAAGCTCTGGCGTATAATACAACATAAATATTGTCCTATGCTGCAGCAGTTTCAAGCTGACAGAGCCTACTGATTGATCTATGATGTCCAAGGCCTCCTGTATATTGATTACAGTGACTTCCGATGCGAGAAGCTAGCTGAGTTTAACAGATATCTGCATGCTGTTGTTCTGTGCCGATAAAATAAGTCTTTGATAAAATGAACCAATTGAAGTTTTGACAAGCTTCCCATAAATATCGGACAATATTTCAGAGGGAAATGGCATATCTTGCATTTTCTGACCGTATAGGAAATAATCCCTTATTTGCAAGTATTTAAAAAAACAATTCCGAGGGAGCCCAAACTCCTCTTTCCGTGAGAGAAATGAGCGAAACCCCTGGCCGTGATACAGCTGACCCAAGTTGCTAACCCCCATATACTGCCAGACTTTCCCAATGTTATCTTGAAAAATATCTGGGAAAATTGGGTTGCCCCATTAGATAGTAAAATAGTGTAATAGAGGCAAGGAGTATATCCTACAGATTTCCTGCCATATCTTATATATATATCCCTAACTATCTTAAATCTGACCCTTTTGTAGTAGTTAGCATCTGTGGTCTTGTAAAGGATAAACCCAATCGATGGTCCACAAGCTACTTGGTAAGCAAGTGAAGATAAACCAGCTTCTCGCCTGTTTAAAAGACTCTGAATCCGCCCGGCAAAAGCAGCCCAGTAATATAACTTAAAATCTGGGAGCTTAAAGCCCCGTTTGTAAGTCAGTTTGATAAATCTTGGAGCCCTTCTGACCCACCTGTACCCCCAGACAAAGCAACCAATGACACTTACAAGACATATAAAAAGGAGCCTGGGACCCGTAGAGCGATCGAGCGAAATAAATATGGAAACTTAAGCAATATATTCATTTTGATAATATTACACCTGCCAAGGATGCTAAGAGGAAGCCGGTGCCAAGATAGTAATTTAACCATAACTGATTTTAAAAGTGACTCATAATTAAGTATGATTATGTCCTTCGTTTGACTACTGAGGCGAATACCTAAATACGTAGTGGCATCTGAAACCCCTAAAGAAGTTAGTGGGGTATCCAGTTGATAGTTCAAAATAGTCTGCGTTTTAGCCAGATTAAGCTTGTATCCAGAGAAGGAGACCAAAAGCTCAGCCTCTTCTGAAATACAAGCTATTGCGTCTACTGGATTAGTAGAAAATACGGCAATATCATCCGCATACGCAGTAAGCTTAAGTTCCAATCCATTCAAGACTCACCCTTTTCAACATATGCATGATACCACTCGCCAACATCATTCGATCACAAGACATCACTGTCATATCCTATGCCGATGGCATCTAGCTCATTGACTCCCTGACAGACAAAACAACTGCCACCAGAACCAACTTCGCTAACTGCATGACCATGGTAGCAGACTGGATGCAAACCAACTGCTTGCAGCTCAACTCCGATAAGACAGAAGTACTGGTCTTCAGCAACAAGACTTCTCCATGGGACTCCACCTGGTGGCTGTAGGAGCTAGGACCATCACCCAAAGACCACGCAAGAAATCTAGCGATGATCCTAGACGACAAGCTCAACATGACGGCCCAAGTCAATGCAGTGTGCACATCCTTTTTCCACATCCTATGCACACTGCGAAAGATCTTTAAATGGGTGCCTCAGGACAACAGACAGACTGCCACGCAAGCATTCATCACCAGCAGGCATGACAACGGTAACACTCATTACACCGGAATAGCTTGGCACAGAGCAGACAAGCTCGACTCAAAGGCAATGTGTAAAGTATGTGTGCAACAGTTCAAACAGTAATACAGTGAACACACACCACAACCAAATCAGAAAAATAGAGTCATTTTTAATAAATTAAACAAGAACAAAATGAAAAAATTCCAATCAGTAGAAATGCGGAGTTCATTGCTGAGGCTGCAGTTGAGCAGGGATGGGAGGGCCACCGCTGCGGATGTGTCGCGCAGTGGCGGTTCCAAAGGTGGTGCAGGCTGCGGAGGCAATGCGCGCCTTTGCAACTGATCCAATCCACGCAGCAGCGGAGATCCGTCGGTTCTGCTCGGGGTTGCACTGCGCAGCAGAGGAGATGTATCGGTTCTGCTGGTTCCACAGAGGCTGGCAAGCACATTAGGCCCACTTCCGAGGGTCCAGGACTGGGGTGGCAGTACTCGGCAGGATAGACTCACAGCTGCCAGAATTTATACACTAAGAATATTTCTACTAATCATTGATATTACACAAAATTATTAAAATAAATAGTCTTCACAGTCGTTTGGAATCAGAATATAAATAAATATAACTAATTATAACAACTACAATAGTCACCTTTGTCACACTTGCCAGCATTACAGTCTTTTATTCACACTATTTCTCATTGCATGTATCAATAAAACTTCTTTGTTGTCCTTTCTTTTAGCTGTATTTGTTGTTGAAAAAATGATGTTCCTGTACCTCTTTCTTTGTTTGAATATACGTGGTTCTCTGCTTACAGCCTCACTGCGAGTTCCTCCAGTCAGTGTGCTAAACCAACATCACGTTTTTAGATAGTGTGATATCCTAGGTAAATATGTCTTAGGTGTGCATCAGACATTTAACTGTGTTCTTGCTGGATTCAATTCTCTCCTTTGTCCACTAGATGCAACATACATTAAGGGAATGGAATGCACACAGTCATGACCCTGAGATGTTTCTTCGTTTATAACTTGTGAAATATTTCAGAGAGAATGTGCTCCTATAGGTAATTTTATCAATGACAGAATCTTGAACTCGTGCTGGCAGAAACACACGCAGCAATTCACACACACCAGCACCTCATGCCCATCACAGTTTGAACATAAATCCACATGGGACGAGGGTAAACAAATTTCTGGTTCCTTAATATTGATATGGGGCAGCAGTTGACAGCTGATAAGATTAGAGTGCGCAGTATAAATAAATCAATAGCACATAACGTGCTGCCTCACCTTGGTTTGCTTTGGCTCAGTCACTCGTGCACTCTTGTTCTCAGAGAAATATACAGAGAATATTCAATGGGATGTTCTTCAATATATTTATTGAACCAACGTTATTCTTGTATAGAATACATGTGCTGCGATAATCAGTAGACAAAAGCATATGAAAGTGATTACAAGCACCAAAATAGTAAATAGTAGGTATAGCTCCACCAAAGCAGTTTCAGAGAAACTAATCCAACATTGTTGCACATGCGAATATGTGCAAAAGGTTATCGTAAAATTTTATTGTGCAGAAAGAGGGTAATGTAAGAAAATGTGCAGCATTGCCACATGGGACTAACTCCGGCACATACAGCTGGAAGGTTCTTTCAGGGTTTTCAGTCAAGTTTGGCAAAGTCAGCCCTGTGGGCGAGTCAATCTGGTGGCCACCGGAACTTGGTCAGCCCCACCCCACCCACAACCCCAGTCAACAACTAGGGCATGAACCTTGATCAGGATCTGTCTTTCAAAAATCAGATTTCCACGGTAGGGGTCCCTTGTTTTGGTTTGTTATTCTTTTGCATAAAGTCTTGGACTTCCTGCCACCTACTGTGAGAAATATAAATTCAGCAAAAAATAACGGTGACATAATTCCCTCCGCATCAAGACTATGGTATTTCTGCCTGACTAAAATGCGGGCAGACATTAGTTTGATGATAGCGGATACTGCTCTGTCTCTGCCGTAGTCGAACCTCTCCTACGGCCTACAGAGTAAGGGCCGTCAGAGAATTGGCAATATTTCCACCTACCTAATAGCAGAAATATAGCAGTTTTATCAGTGCCCATCACTGCCAGGAAAAACCCGGCGGTAAGGGTTAAATAAAATTGCTGAATGCCCCCATCATGAGAAAGGACTCCCATGATGTGGGGGCATTGTTTTTTTTTATTTTCAAAAAGAAATTCCCACTTTGGGATTTTCTTTCGGAAATAAAAAACAATGTAACCTTGTCGTACGGCTCCGTCATATTTGACTGAGCCATCCAACAAAGTTACAATGAATTGGCAGGACTCGCTTTGACAGTGGTTCCTCTCAATGAGCGAAATGTCTGCCGGGTCAATGGGCATTTCAAAATGTGTCCGTCGGCACCATCATCAGGGCAAGGGAGTAATTTACTCTATGGCCTTGGCAGAGGAAAGGTCGGCCACCCAAATTTAAATCAATCCCTAAATGTCTTAAAGAACATCTATGTCAAATTTAAGCCGCAATATAAATTGTTTCTTGTGTGTCAACACTTAATGTAAGATGTTTATTAACTGATTTTAGGTAAACATAAGTAAAATAATGTTAGTCACAGCTACTTGCCAACAGAGCTAGTTAAAATGGCTGTCCTGTGATCCAAGCAAGACAAAAAGCTTATTTATTGTTGAATAACATTTCGGATAGGATTCGCAGAATGTCTATATTTTTCTTATAAAATGTTTGAATGTTCTAAAGCTTAAATCAATGAGTTTTAAAATGACAAAACAGCTATATAATCCTGTCCCCTGATATACCTCTGTAAAAAAATTGTTGTCCAGAAATTTTTATTTTTGATTTCTGTTTTTGGACCATTAGAGAAGTAATTTAGCTTGGGTAGACATTGCTGATCTGGGCCGAATTGTTCTGGATGACATTTTTAAAAATGGCGAATGTGTTGCAGTGATGATGTAATATTTCAGGAACCATGAGACCTATATACTTCATTTTGGTGTCAAAACACAGGATTTTGGGGTCAAGTAGTCTTATAGAGACAGAAAATAACTCCTTAGGGTAACCCGTCTGCCATTTTTCAAAATGGTGGCTATAATAGTGGAAGCAGACATATGTAGAAATGAAACATATAATAATGGTTTTTAATCCTTTTATGTATACACCAAACAATGTTTATGATCTGAATATGAAAAAAAATAATGTTTATCACTCCTGTTTCAGACACATTTTCATAGTTCACTATATTTATTTATTTCGGCAAATCCTGGTGGTACATTTGCAGAAATTTGAACATTTGAGATGAGCATATCGACAGGGAAACCTTTTTGTAGCACAGGTTTTCAAACTTACATTTACGTGAAAGTTTAATGGGTAGAAGCTTTAGAAATTTTGTAGGTTTTAGCACCCCATCAATATCTTCCCAAACAAATTCGCATGGCTCTTTCTCAACATATGCATGATGCAAAACATTTACACATTTTCTGATCAAGTAAAACGCTCTTCTCCCCAATTCCTTCTTCCTCTTGTTCCCCTTTCCTTATACTGTGAGCTTGCATGAGTGAGACTTTGACTAAGTGTTGTGTGTATGCGTGGCTGAGGGGGAGGGGGTACTTGGGCGACGTGCCACTCTTGCTGCGCTGGGGCTCTTCCTCTACCCGGAACGGTTATAGCCTTATGGTTAACTGCTGTGTGGTTGACGGGCATATAGTCTGCTGGTGATTCAGTTGTGACCCATTTTTTGTGGTTGGAGTTTGCCTATAACCTATTTTGCTTTCAATTTTAGATTAAAGTTGGGGCTTGGAAGTATGATTGGGGAGGCACAATTTGTTATTGTGGTGGGAGCAATAGGTTATCAGCAGGGATGTTTTTGTTGGCAACATTGGCCATTGGCGGGGCATTTGTGATAAGGGGGTGCGAGACTACAGGTTGCCAGATGACACAGTTTAAACTTGTAACATGGAATGTACGGGGCCTTAACTCCTTTGTCAAGAGATACAGGGTGCACACCTCCCTTTGCAGACACAGTATTCATATAGCTATTCTGCAGGAAACACACTTAACAGAAACAGAGGTCAGCTGTTCTCTGCAACGAACTCTTCCTATGCCCGGGAAGTGGATATTTGGGTGGCTGCCAAGGTGGATCGTTGGCAGCGAGGCAGATATAGAGGGGAGATATGTCCTGATACATGCAGAGCTGGATGGTAAAGAAATCTGTCTCCTGAATATTTATGCCCCAAATGTTGACAATGGCAATTTCTACCTACACACGGAGATTCTTTTACTGCCCTACGTGAGGATCTCAGTGGTGTGGGCTGGGGATTTTAACTGCGTCTTGGACAGCTCCTTATATAGACACACCCACGGACCCCCTCTAAGCCGAACATGTCGACCACACTCAAAGGGTCATGGACAGGCTGGGCTACACGGATGTGTGGCACGCGATGCACCCAGAGGGAGGGGGATACACCTGCTACATCCCCACACATGCAGTTCTCAGTAGGTTGGACCATTTCCTACGTTCAGGGGAGGCAGCTGTGGTGGAAATACACATCCAAGTGTTAGGCGGATACCTTTCAGACCATGCACCCGTGCTCCTGGAGTGGGGGCCACGGGTGATCTCCCACAGGTCCCTCTGATGTTTAAGACCGGAGGCCCTAAAGGATGACCTGTTCTGAGGGGAACTGAGGGAGGTGACAAGTGCTTATTTTGAAGACAATTGTAGATCAACTACATGCAGAGGGACAGAATGGGAAACTCTAAAGGTGGTAACTCGAGGGAATGCTGCTCCAGGCTGGGTGAACTGAGGAGACAACTGGAGAGGGACTTATCGATGGTGGAGGATAACCTGGCTACAATGCAGGGAGTAGAGCCCGGTTGAGGAGCCCAGGGAGAGACACTGCTGTGTGCCCAACACAGGGTGTGAGAAATATGGGATCAATCAATCAATCAATCAATCATAGCATTTGTAGAGCGCACTACATACCCGTAAGGGTCTCAAGGCACTGAGGGGGTGGGGGGAGGGGTGCTGCTACTGCTCGAAGAGCCAGGTCTTCAGGAGTCTTCTGAAGGTCAGCAGGTCTTGGGTCTGCCGTAGGCGGATGGGGAGGGTGTTCCAGGTTTTGGCGGCGAGGTGGGAGAAGGATCTGCCGCCGGAGGTCGCTCTTCTGATGCGGGGTATTGTGGCGAGGGCGAGATCGGCGGAGCGAAGCTGGCGGGCGGGGGTGTAGAGGCTGAGTCGTCTGTTGAGGTACGCAGGTCCGGTGTTGTGCAGTGCCTTGTGTGCGTGGGTGAGGAGCTTGAAGGTTATCCTCTTGTTGACGGGGAGCCAGTGCAGGTTTCTCAGGTGAGGGGTGATGTGGCTGCGGCGAGGGATGTCGAGGATCAGGCTTGCAGAGGCATTCTGGATGTGTTGCAGCCGTTTCAGGAGTTTGGCAGAGGCTCCAGCGTAGAGGGCGTTTCCGTAGTCCAGCCTGCTGCTGACGAGGGCCTGGGTGACCGTTCTTCTTGTTTCGGTGGGGATCCACTTGTAGATCTTGCGGAGCATGCGGAGGGTGTTGAAGCAGGCGGAAGAGACGGCGTTGACCTGCTTAGTCATGGAGAGGGTGGAGTCGAGGATGACTCCTAGGTTGCGTGCGTGGTCGGTGGGTATTGGGGCTGCTCCCAGTGCGGTCGGCCACCAGGAGTCGTCCCAGGCCGAGGGGGTGGATCCGAGGATGAGGACCTCCATCTTGTCAGAGTTCAGCTTCAGTCGGCTGTTCCTCATCCATTCGGCGACGGCCTTCATTCCTTCGTGGAGGTTTGTTTTGGCGGTGTGGGGGTCTTTGGTGAGGGAGAGAATCAGCTGGGTGTCATCGGCGTAAGAGATGATGTTGAGGTCGTGCAGTCGGGCGACGTGGGCGAGTGGTGCCATGTAGATGTTGAACAGCGTTGGGCTGAGGGATGAGCCCTGGGGTACGCCGCAGATGATCTCGGTGGCCTCGGAGTGGAAGGGGGGGAGGCGGACGCTCTGTGTTCTGCCGGAGAGGAAGGAGGTGGTCCAGTCCAGGGCCTTCTCTTGGATTCCGGCGACGTGGAGGCATGTGCGTAGTGTGTGGTGGCATACCGTGTCGAAGGCGGCTGACAGGTCCAGGAGGATGAGGGCCGCGGTCTCTCCGTTGTCTAGCAGGGTCCTGATGTCATCGGTGGCGGCAATGAGGGCAGTTTCGGTGCTGTGGTTGCTGCGAAACCCGGACTGGGACGGGTCCAGGATGCTGTTCTCCTCGAGGTAGCGGGTCAGTTGTTTGTTGACGGTCTTCTCGATGACCTTCGCCGGGAACGGGAGTAGGAAGATGGGCCGGAAGTTCTTGAGGTCCTTGGGGTCCGCCTTGGGTTTCTTGAGTAAGGCGTTGATCTCGGCGTGCTTCCAGCTATCCGGGAAGGTTGCTGTCTCGAAGGAGATGTTGATGGCTTTCCGGAGATGGGGTGCGATGGTGGTGCTGGCTTTGTTGAAGATGTGGTGTGGGCATGGGTCTGACGGAGATCCGGAGTGGATGGTGTTCATGATCTTGATGGTGTCGTCGTTGTTTATGTTGGTCCAGGAGAGCAGGCGGTTGGTGCGGATGTTGGTCGTGGGGGCGGGGATCTCAGTGGTTGTCAGGGCGATCGTGGTGTTGAAGCTGTCGTGGATGTCAGCGATCTTGCGATGGAAGAAGGCGGCCAACGAGTTGCATAGGTCTTGCGAAGGTGGGATGTCGTTGGTGTTGGAGCTGGGGTTAGAGAGTTCCTTCACGATGTTGAAGAGCTCTTTGCTGTTGTGTGCGTTGTTGTCTAGGCGGTCTTTGAAGGAGGCCCTTTTGGCGGATCTGATGAGGTGATGGTGTCTGCGGGTGGCGTTCTTGTGGGCTGCGTAGCTGTCCGGTGTTTGTTCGCGGTGCCAGTTCTTCTCTAACTTTCGGCAGGTTTGCTTGGAGGCCCGGAGGTCTTCAGTGAACCAGCTGGCTTTCTTGCTGGTGTGGCTGTTGGGGGGTTTCTTGAGCGGGGCGAGGGTGTTGGCGCAGTCGTCGATCCACTGTCTGAGGTTGCGGGGGTCGGTGGGGTCGGCTGGTGGGCACCGGGCTAGGGTGGTGGTTAGCTGGTCTTCGGTGACTTTGCTCCAGCAGCGGCGAGGCATCTGTTGGGTGCGGTGGTGCGTGGTGGCTTTCTGGAAGGTGAAGTGGATGCAGCGATGGTCGGTCTAGTGGAGTTCGGTGGTGTGACTGAAGGTGACGTGGGAGCTTGCGGAGAAGATGGGGTCAAGCGTGTGGCCGGCGGAGTGGGTGGGAGTTGTCTGAGTCCGAGGTTGGCGAGGTTGTCGATCAGGGTGGTAGAGTTGGTGTCGTTGTTGTTCTGGAAGTTCAGGTCCCCGAGGAGTATGTAGTCCGTGGAGGCGAGGGCGTGAGGGCTGACGAAGTCGGTGATGGAGTCGCTGAACTGTGGTCGAGGTCTGGGGGGTCTGTAGACGAGGGTTCCTCTGAGGGTGGTGTTGGGGTCGGTGTGGATCTGGAAGTGCAGGTGTTTGGCGGTGCTGAGGGTGTCGTCGTTGTTGGTCGAGACTCTGAGAGTGTTCCTGTGGACGATGGCGATTCCTCCTCCTACTCCGTTGGTGCGGTCCCTGCGGGAGATCTTGTAGCCTTCCGGGATGGCAATGGCGATGTCGGGTGCCGAGGAGGGGTTCAGCCAGGTCTCCGTCAGGAATGCGACATCAGGGGAGGTTGAGTCGAGTAGGTCCCAGAGTTCGACGGCGTGTTTGCGGGCGGAGCGGGTGTTGAGAAGAATGCAACTGAGGTGGTTGGGTTTGTTCCTGGTCGGCGGGTTGGCGGGCTGGGTGCTGGTGAAGCTGCAGTTCCGGCAGGAGAAGGGTCCTTGGGTGCTCTTCGGGGCGGCCAGGAAGCAGGTGCGTGATCGTCGTCCGGTGTTGAGTGCTTGGAGGGTGCTGGAGTCGTAGCGGAGCCGGGCATCGTGGCGGGGACCAGGGGTTCTGGCGCTGGGCACGGTCCAGGCGTGGACGGGCGCAGACGGGCTTGCCTTAGGCGCGCCAGCGGCGCGGCCGCACAGCGGCCGCTATATATGGGGAGGTGGGAGGAAGGAGCAGCTGGGAGGCGGGAGGCAGGGCAGGGGCAGCGAATGGGCGGTCAGGGGGGCGGGGACGCAGGGGACGCAGCGGCTGGAGCGGGAGCGGTGAGGGGCAACGAGGGGAACAGAAGGCAAAAATGGGCTCAAACACACGGGGGCAACGAGGGGTACAGAAGGCAAAAATGGGCACAGAAGGCACAGAAATACAGGGGCAACGAGGGGAACAGAAGGCAAAACGGGCTCAAAAACACGGGGGCAACGAGGGGTACAGAAGGCAAAAATGGGCACAGAAGGCACAGAAATACAGGGGCAACGAGGGGAACAGAAGGCAAAACGGGCTCAAAAACACGGGGGCAACGAGGGGTACAGAAGGCAAAAATGGGCACAGAAGGCACAGAAATACAGGGGCAACGAGGGGAACAGAAGGCAAAACGGGCTTAAAAACACGGGGGCAACGAGGGGTACAGAAGGCAAAAATGGGCACAGAAGGCACAGAAATACAGGGGCAACCTCTTTTTTAAGAATGGGTTGAACGAGTGCAGTTTTCCAGGCAGAAGGGTAAATGCCTGTTTCCAGGGAAGAATTCCAAATCCCATTTAGATTGGGGTTAAGTAGTGGGGCCAAGAGTTTAAAATATCTTGCTGGACAAGGGTCTAATGGAGATCCTGATTTTGTTTTTTTCAGCAAAGTCAAAGAGACTTCGGGACTTAAGGGTCTAAAATTTGACCAGGTGTTAGGAGGGCAAGCACGGGACAGAGGTGCAATAGATAGTTCCCTAGGGGAAAATGATGAATAGATGGTTTGAATTTTCTCATGAAAAAACGCTGAAAGGTCTTCACATAATGTAGCAGAGGGTACTATATTACTTTGCATCGAATCTGGTTTAGTAAAATCTTTAACAATCTTAAAGATTGCTTTGGCAGAGTGATTTGAAGATTTAATTTGTTTGGCGGTGTAGTCCCTTATAGCTTTACGCTTTTGTCTATGAAAGTTTTTTAATGCTGATCTATAGAATTTTTGTCTCTAAATTGTAGGTTTTTCGCCAAATCCGCTCAAGTTTCTTGCAGAGACTTTTCACTAGACGGAGTTCAGGTGTGAACCAAGGAGCCGTAGGCTTATTTCTAGTCAGTTTCCTAGTTTTTATGGGAGCTATGAAGTCAAGGGATGATGTGACCCAATGGTTGAAGATAGTAGCATCACTGTTAGGATCACCGGACAGTGGTATGGGGGTGTTTAATAGTACGGGTTTTATAGCTTCAGATGTAACTTGCCTCCAATTCCTCCTGTCCTCATAGACCGTTTTCGTACGACTAGTATATTTGGTCATAGCCAGTTTGAATGATACAAGACTATGGTCTGACCAGGCAAGGGGAAGAGGGTCTCCGGTTGTTAAAGTCGGGATGTTGGTGAAAATAAGATCCAACATGTGGCCAGCTACATGTGTAGGCAAGGAGACCTTTTGAATGAGATTATGCCATTTTAGTGTATCTGTAAGCTGAGAGGCCAAGGGGCAATGCTCATTGTCCATATGTACATTAAAGTCACCAAGGACTATAAAGTTCACATATTTCAGTGAGAGATCTGCGATAACATCATATAGCTTCAAAAGTTCAGCAGGTTTGGAGTCGGGGGGGCGATATACTAGTACTCCCGCAATGGAGCAGGTAGGGGAGATTTTAATACTGAATGACATAGCTTCTAAGAGACCTGTTAAATCAATTTTTTGTATGAAATCTCCTAGTTATCTCTTATAATCACTGCCAGTCCACCCCCTATTGCCAGCTCTATTAACCGTCCTAATTTTGTAGCCAGCAGGAATGGCCAACATAATATCAGGGTTGGAACTATTTCGCAACCAAGTTTCTGTGAAAAATACAAGGTCCCAATCATTGGTTTCCAACGTTAGCCAAATGTCATCTGCATGTTTGGGGAGGGGCCTACAATTAATTAAACAAGCGTTGATATTTGGTGCTGAATTAGAATTTTCTGACGGCATTCTAGAAAGTCCAGCCATGTCCAATCTACTGCACTTTTTCCCTAAACACTCTTTATTAAACTCAAAAAAACACGTAGTGCAGTGTATGCTCTGCCCGATAGGGCTTAATTTTAATGTATCGGGATCCAGGCATGTTGGGTTTAGGCAGTTGTTAGAATTTAACTCATAAAGTTGTTCCCTTGACCACACTAGTCTTGAATCTGGGTGGATCTGAGCAGCAAGGCTTGCGCTAGACGCGGGCCTGGCGCGGACGGGCGCAGACGGGCTTGCCTTAGGCGCCCCCGCTGCGCATCCGCTGTCCCATCAACTAAAGTAGAGGAGTGTCAGGCTGGCCCCACCCTCTCTCAGCGCAAAATGGTATCAGCTGTGAGGAAGTAAAGTCAACTGTCCCGCCCTCCACACAATCGGCACAAGCCGCGGTGGACCGGAGCGTTGGAAGCAGTAATTGTGCAAAGTACGCAAATCTGTGGCAATAGGTAAGAATTAAAATATTTAAAAAAACGAGTAAAACCACTTTCCCGGTTCCCTTCAGTAATCCTACAGCATTCTATATAGCGCGAGCAGTAGACTGACTTCTACTTGGTTCCGCTGCGCATCCTCTGTCCCATCGGCTAAAGTAGAGGAGTGTCAGGCTGGCCCCGCTCTCTCTCAGCGCGAAATGGTATCAGCTGTGAGGAAGTAAAGTCAACTGTCCCGCCCTCCACACAATCGGCACAAGCCGCGGTGGACCGGAGCGTTGGAAGCAGTAATTGTGCAAAGTACGCAAATCTGTGGCAATAGGTAAGAATTAAAATATTTTAAAAAATGAGTAAAACCACTTTCCCGGTTCCCTTCAGTAATCTTACAGCATTCTATATAGCGCGAGCAGTAGACTGACTTCTACTTGGTTGTGTTGGGCACAGAAGGCACAGAAATACAGGGGCAACGAGTGGAACAGAAGGCAAAACGGGCTCAAAAACACGGGCGCAACGAGGGGTACAGAAGGCAAAAATGGGCACAGAAGGCACAGAAATACAGGGGCAACGAGGGGAACAGAAGGCAAAACGGGCTCAAACACACGGGGGCAATGAGGGGAACAGAAGGCAAACAGTAAAGGCAAAAAAGGCAAACAAGGATACAATAGGAGGCAAACAAGGATACAATAAGGCAGACAATAACGGCAAGCAAAGAGATACAAACCTACGGCCTACCACTGGCCACCAGGGATGAGGCGCAGGTGGTAGTCTGCGGGTGGAGGAGGGCCTCGAACTTCCTCAGGCGGAGCTGTGCGGAGAGGGAGCGACCTACCAAGCAGGGTCAAGGGTCGCTCTCCTCACCGCGCAGCGGCCGCCATATATGGGGAGGTGGGAGGGAGGAGCAGCTGGGAGGCGGGAGGCAGGGCAGGGGCAGCGAATGGGCGGCTGGAGCGGGAGCGGTGAGGGGCATCAAGGGGAACAGAAGGCAAAAATGGGCTCAAAAACACGGGGGCAACGAGGGGTACAGAAGGCAAAAATGGGCACAGAAGGCACAGAAATACAGGGGCAACGAGGGGAACAGAAGGCAGAAAGGGCTCAAAAACACGGGGGCAACGAGGGGTACAGAAGGCAGAAATGGGCACAGAAGGCACTGAAATACAGGGGCAACGAGGGGAACAGAAGGCAAAACGGGCTCAAAAACACAGGGGCAACGAGGGGTACAGAAGGCAAAAATGGGCACAGAAGGCACAGAAATACAGGGGCAATGAGGGGAACAGTTAGGCTGGATTGCCTGGTTCGGCGTGAATACTGCCAACTGCGGCACCAGGAGGGGGACAAATCAGGTCATCTGTTAGCTTGGCTTCTCAAGCGTGAATGACCCCCCCCCCCCGATTATTCAAATGCTCCAACAGGCTGATGGTAGCCACGTATCTACGTAACATGGTATTAACATTGTATTAACACTCTCATGCATGCTCACCTACCGTCGGTGTACAGTGAAGAGATGCGCATAGCCCTGGAAGGAGGGTTTCTTGGATGAACTAACTAGCCCCAGCCTCACTGAAGGCTAGCGTGAAATCTGCTTGGAGGACCTGAAAGAAGCAGTGACCAACATGGCTCGCTGCAAATCCCCTGGCCCTGACGGTCTGCCAGTGGAGTATTTTCAATCTTACACGGATCTCCTACTCCCTCACCTACTGGAGACCTTACAAGAGGACAAATGGGTGGGATCCAAGGGAGGCTCAAATTGTATTGCTTCTTAAACCAGGTAAGGACCCGTGGATGCCAGGCTCTTATCGGCCCTTATCAATGATGGGTGTCGACACCACAAACCTACGTCAACTGTCTCATGTCCTGCACGCCACAGAGGCTATGTAAGTAAGTAATATCTTTAAGTAAGTAATATCTTTATTTGAGTGATTACTTAAAACCGTTGCAACTGTAAAAACATCATATCAAATTATTCCATATTATAAAACTATACATTAAATTGAGCATGTATAAAACAGTAATGGTAAAATTGCCACGGAGGTTATGGACATCAGCGTTGTTGTCCTAATCCTGGACAGCGGAAAGGCTTTCGATACTCTAAGCTGGGACTACCTGTGGGCGGTGCTGACACCAATGGGCCTCGGCCAGGAATTTATTTCCTGGGTACGTCTACTGTACAATAAGCCGACTGCTAGGGTCCAAAATGGCGGTGCGGTTTTTGAGCATTTTCCCATTCTGCGTGGCACGAGACAGGGTTGCCCATTGTCCCCACTTCTATTCACCCTGACAATGGAACCACTGGCGATATCCCTGTATGCGGATGATGCACTGCTCTATATAACCCATCCAAAGAGGACGTTACCAGTTCTTCTAGACATCTTAACGGGATTTGGTTTTGTGTCAGAGCTGATGGTTAACAATCAGAAATCAGTTATGTTTCCTCTTGCAGCATTGGTTGGCAAGGAGGTGATAGACCTCTCCATGGTTTTTTGATGGGAATGTGATCATTTTCAGTACCTAGGATTCAAGTGGCACATTCACCCGACGCGCAATACGCATTGAATATGGGAGTAATCCTTGCAGGTTTACGGTCCTCCATCAGCTTCTGGAATCAACTCCCTCTTTCTATAATGGGTTGCAAGGCATTGGCCCGGATGGTCCTTCTGCCCCATTGCCTATTCGTCCTTCGAAACTCCTTCTGCACTAACCCAAAATCCACCTTTGAGATCCTTAATAGTCTCCCTGTCTCTTTGGTATGGGTCGGGAAACGCAGCAGAGTTAAGTTTGAGATCCTTAAGTTGGACCCGGAACTGGGGGGGCTGGGCCTCCCGGACCTGCGTCTTAACTATCTCGCAACCCTCCTTCAATACGCAGCTCAATGGTGTGCGGAGAGCCCCATTATAGACAAAGATTCCCCGGCGGACTGGTGACATGAAAATGTCTCATGATGGGATCTAGGACCCCCCTTGATTACCCCTTTGTAGTTTGCCTAGAAGCAGGCGTTCACCCTAGGGGTGCGGAAGGCTCCATATGCACGAATGCTGCTACTACAATGGCTCCAGAGTTTCCGCCATGTTTGATCCGTGATGGACCTTACGGAGTGGTTCACAGGGGGTGCCTCGCGGCAGGAGATTTATACCTCAATGGAACTTTTATTTCCTTCGCTGACATACAGGAAGGCTTCAAATCCCGGATGGACTCTTTTTGCAATATGCAAAAGTTTCGCACACTGTACGTGGACTATGGACATCTTTTCCCAAGGAACCAGTGTAGGCTAAAACTTTGTTGGTGATCCTTGACCTGGGCTCCTTTAAGGGATTGATTTCTCGCTTATACGTGGCTCTCAAGGCTGACCGTTGTGTTGGCGTTTCCCGCGTTCTGGATCGGTGGTAGGTTGATCTACCAGTCCCTCTCACAGAAGGGAAATGGAAGCACGCATTTGCGCAGGTTCGGGAGGTGGCCAGTAATGCACGCTTTAAGCTTATACAAATTTATTACCTGCACCGTACATACTTGGCCCGACAGACTAGCATGATTCAGAGCAATACGTTCATCGGTATGCTCCCGTTGCGGGGCCAAGCCAGCGACATTCACACATATGATGTGGGGCTACCCTCATCCCCAGTCTTACTGGTTGGGAGTGTTGGAGATGTTTCCGGAGGCCATGGGATCCCATTTGAGGCAACGATTAAGTGTTGTCTCCTCAGGGTCCTACCAGCCCCTAAGGTCGGGTCCAAGATGCAGTACAAGTTTGCGAGTCTGTGATTGGTGCTGGCTAGGCGCCGTATTGCGGTACATTGGACCCACCCAGCTTCCCCTCGACTCTCCAAATGGAGAGCCGACGTGCTGGAAAGGGGAGTAGCGGAAGAGAGATGCCTACATATAGTTCGCACAGACGAGAATGCTGCCCAAGACTTGGAGACTTAAGGGATGTTACTGGATGAAATGCAGGCTATTGTGCAGATGGGAGAGGATCCGGATGCTCTTACACAGGGACCCCTGATCCCCAGGTTGTGGGAACTGACAAACACTGATCACGCAGACTCCGACAGTCGGCACGACCGGATAGGATCAGGGGACAGAGATGCCCTACTAACCTCGGCAGAGGGACATGGGTTACGGTAAATAATCTGCTAACCACAATGATACCCTTCCCATCTAGGTCTTAACCTGATCCCACCCTGCAAGAGGATCTTCACCACATAGCCCCATACACCTGTTACGGAACACATTTTTGTTCCATCCGGGTTGGAAGGATAGGAATGGACATAATGGTTGGAATATGTCAACTCAAGTAATCTGTGAATATATATAATGCACTGCTCTGTCAATTGCTGCCTAGTTCTTAACAGTTATGTTATTTGTTCAACCTTCTCTATTATTGTCACCTGATCAGAGATGTACAGCTTCTATTGTGTTTTCTCTTTTTTGGTTTTGCTGTATGGCGGGGGTTTTCTGCCCCTCGACTTGATTTGTCATCCACTATGCACCCCTTGTCCCTTCCAGAGATTGTACTAGATATGCTGTGATACTTAACCAGAAATAAAAACAAGTTAAAAAAAAAAGTAGAACGCTCTTTTAGTGTGTCCTCGCACAGAATATGAAGGTCACTTAGCGGGACTGATCTCTTCAACTCACTGTACCGAAAATCATCAAATGTGTGACAGTCAGAACTCATTTTCCACACACGCACAAGGTATTTATCTATGTCTTTAAAGTCACATTCTTTCTCTGTCTCAGCAAATCTGTTTAGAAACTTCACAGATTCAGCACTTAAAGCTCCAAGCTTTGTTCCAATTTTTCTCATGGTGTCATCACCCGTAAGAATATGTGCCTTGATAAGAACGCTTGGCATCTCTGGGTCAAGTTTCTTGTACAGAATATGAAGCGGGATTAAGCGTCTCTTTTCGCTTGTTCCATTATGTATCCATAATTCTGTCAATCCTTGACCTATGAACATTGCAACAAATCTAAGTAGCACAATAATAACATCTGTGTCCTTTGACAGTACAGTGATTTGATTGGAACCATTTTGAACAGCCCACTCAACATATGGCACAACACGAAGGTCAGCTTCTTACAATTTGATGTTAAGTTCTTGAGCAATGCGTCCCGTACCTTTTGAATATATCTCTGCAGGCACAACTCCTCATTGACCATCATTCCACTTGCAATAATTGGAAATTCAGTGTTCACTGAAGCATCATCAATGTTTTGGCGAGTTAACATCTCCAAGTTCAACTTGTTCGATGTTGATGACCAGAATTTATCAAGTTGAACAGGTATAGATGTCGAATTTTTGATGCAGGCAAGGTCAATTGTTCCACTTGTAGACATTCGTCTAATTCTCTCACATTCATTGATAGATAGTTCAAAATAACTGTCAAAGACAATGTGCAGTTCTTGCAAGGTACACACTGACTTTGATATCTGTAGAATAGTCTGAACGACCTCTCCGAAGTTTTGCATGGATGACATCTTGAACATTCGCAACTGTGACATATAGTCCACAAAAACAGCAGTTTTCAATGAGGACACCTTTTCAAATTGAAATTCTTCATGTGGAAATTTTTGGTGGAGATCTTGTATGAGTCTGTGCTTCACTGGTTTGGTTTTAGCATCTCCATCAAATAATGCGTTTGTTGGAAGAAGATCATGCAACAGAATGTCCTTAATAAATTCACCCATTTCTTTTGCTGCGCCCATATCTCTATGGGCTTGCAAAAGTATTTTTTCTGTAACCTGTTTTGTAGTGGCTGGTTGGACAAAACTCTTACTATGGCAATTAAAGTGTGAAGTTTAGCTTGAGTGATTATGTCAAATAACTTTTTCTCTTTCAATATAAATCTCTAGTGCTTCAGTTCTGCCTATAGTTTCGATCCATGTTCCAGGACATCTAATTGTTTGGTCACAAAGTTGTTGTGTAATTGTACAGGCTCAGTCATTTCAAAGGGGTTTCCTTTCTGCCATATGAAATGAAGAAGGTTGTCAACATGTTTATTAAAACGTTCCCCTCTCTTTCCCACAAGTGTGTGGTGAGGAACAGTTTCACAATGGTTATTAATTTCGAATTTGTCATCTCTCTGAAAACTTTGCAAATAGAAAGGACTTCATGGTAAACTAGCTGCCATTAAGCAACATATTCACTTGGACGTGCCTGACCAACAATTCCCTTGGAGCTTTTCTGTGATCTCTGGACCGTCTGTTCCAGTTTCATATCTGGAGCCACAGCACTGAACCTTCCCTCTTTGTCTTTAACAACAAAATGTCTTTGGATTAATTTTCTGTAGAGGTATAGTTTTTCCATCTCTATTTTCTTCACTCTTTCCAAATACCAGGACCCATAACTCAGATAGTTTATGCAATCGAATTCGCGAAACACAGTAATCAGTGACTCCACAGTCTTCACATGCAGCTCCAAATCCCCTTCCCAATCAGCATGTATCAAGTTATTCACTAGAGCTTTCATGTGTAAAACATTTCCCTATTACTTGCAAAGTTCAGATTTTTCTTCAAATTCTTTCACTAACTCTACGAACTTGGATTTCAGGTTTTCTGATTTTGAACTGAGTGTATTGAACATTACCTGGCTTTGCGTTGTCTTTTCAATGAAGTGCACCTTGTGCCTTGTTCACTGCTGAGATAAGATGTGCAAAACCTAATTTGTCATCTTGTTCCAGAAAGCATTCCAACACAATTTTCTATAGCCTCAGATATGATGATCATACCTTGTAACGAACTCAATACTGACTGGACAGTTTTGCTTCCAAAGATTTCAGCCTCAATAAGTGCATCATCTATGCCACATCCACTGAGATAACTTCCTGCACACCGCAACGCAACTTTTGTCATGTGGAAAACGCCCATCATTGGATAAAGATCATCAAATTCTACTGGATTGCTCATAAAGTGTCAACTACAATATGGAAAACACCTTCATTGCAGAAAATTGGCAGGATAGTCTGGTCTTCAAGCTGAGCAAGCACATTTTTGAAATTTTTTAGAGCTGTGTACACTGTTGCATAGTTTATAACTGGAGATGGTATTACTGGTAAAAGCCCAACCTTCTTCAGTGGGACAGTATGATAGGAGATCAGAGCATGAATTCCAGCCCACTGAGGAACTGGCTTTTCTTCATCCTTCAGTCCGCACCGAATAAGCGATATGATAAATTCAATTGAGGTAGAAGAAGATTCATGTCCTCAGCCACTTTGAAACTTTCTGGTAGACTGGGACGTGTTGATGGCTTTTAGTGATTTTGCACACATTGGCAAGGCAGTTGGGTTATACATTTGCAACTTTGTTTATATCTACTGCTGACCCAGCTTGTTATCCAGCAGCTACATTCTTGGTACAGTCTTGAAAAATCACAAGGGCAGTATCATGTGTACTGGATGTTCCACACAAAGAAGAGCTGTCTTCAAACTCAAAATTATCAAGAGCAGCAATTGTAAATCCTTTCCTGGTAAAGTGACTTGGAAGTGGTGTGCTGTCGGATTAACAAGATCTACTAACAAGTTCCTGCTCCATACTAAGGGGCTGATTAGGATGACTGGCGACGCACCCTATCGGAAAGGGGCCCGCCGGACAGGCTGTCGGTTGTCCTGATAGAGGCATTACGTTGCGACCACCACCACGGCGGTCGCAATGCCTATCCTTTATATTGCAGCGGGTGCTGCTGGCTGTAGCACACGCCACAATGCAAAAAGGGGACACTTGACAGATCCCTGCACCATGTGGCAGGCACCATGCGGTGCCTGCCACATGGTGCAGGGATATGTAGGGGGGCACCATAGGTGACCCCATAACCCACAGCTTAGGGCTAGGGGGGAAGGGGGCCCGCTACGG
Source organism: Calotriton arnoldi (assembly GCA_963921515.1). Taxonomy (NCBI): domain Eukaryota; kingdom Metazoa; phylum Chordata; class Amphibia; order Caudata; family Salamandridae; genus Calotriton; species Calotriton arnoldi. The sequence continues at coordinate 134,801 of CAWUFW010015105.1, read as the reverse complement.
GCTCTCAAAGTCCCTTTCTGCCTACCTTTTCATGGTGGGTTACCCACCATGAAAAGGCAGGCAGGCAGAAAGGGACATCATAATCCCTACGGCGGTGCCTGGTAGGCACCGCTACCATTTTAGGGATATGATTCCCCTCAAGGAGCCCATCAGATGCGTGACGGTCAGTCTGTCTGATCGCCAACTATCCGCCGCCATGGCAATATGGCAGGCGGATAACATGGTCCCGATGGCATTGGGGCTCATCATAATCAGCCCCTATGTCATTATAACTTATTGATACACCAATCCTATTCATTGAAGTGATTAGAGCTCTACGTTTGCACTTGTCATAGATTGCGTGGTCAGTCATCATGTGTAGCAGAGTTTTCTTTTTGCCATGATGTAATTTGTAAAACATTATTTGGAAAAGACAGTACATTTGTTCAGCGTAAGCCTGTTGGTTCATGGGATTGTCTTCTTCGCTTATATCTTCAAAGCCATCATCAATGTTGTCGGCTTCTGTTCCAAACTCAAGAACTTTAGTTTGTAACAGTTTTGCTTTTCTGATATTAAACAATGATGCAAAAAATGTTAAGGCAACATCAGCCATTCTTGTTGAATCCCATGATTTGCAGAGCAACATTTGTCATTAAGTCCAAAATATAAATCTTTCAGGACATTTCGTAAAATGGTTCCTGCTGATTTGACTGCATCCTGTGATATTATTTTGGCAGCAAGAATTTCAGGAGTCAAATCAGTTGAGAACACAATAAGTGGCTCATTCTTTTTGTTAGACTGACAGAAGCTAATTCTGTCATTGTACATTCTCACCAGAAAAATCTTAATTACAGTATTATGGATCAATATAGTTTCATCAATGTTTACCATTATTTCTCCGATCTCACTGAGTATGAACCCGTAGCCAGCACTCAAGAGTGGCTTTAAAAGTTAATTTGCTTTTCCAAAGAGTGCACACTTAACTGAAGGCTGGCGGTTACCTTGTTGCTAGGAGCTCATTGTACATTTATATTTTCGAATGTGTGCATGCATGCAGTTCGGGTGGGCATACAAATCCACTGCCAATACATTCACCTCGCTGTTTAGATTAGCTATTATGCTGAAAACTTCATCTTGGAAGAAACTAGCTGTCCTTGAAGACTCTCATACTCTGTACTTTGTTTTTTCGTCAATCCCTTTGGCCCTTGTTCTGGCTAAACCACACATTGTAGATCCTCTGCTTTCTGATCAGTTGTTAGAGGTTGGTGAGGGGTATTCATCGATCTTTTAAGTGGATGAGCATTGGATTTGGTTGTCATTGCTTTCTGAGAAGACTCGGGTTCTTGTTGTGATTCACTAGTTTCTGCTATTTTTTGACACATTTTTTCCAGGCTTTTTTCCATGGCATAATACTTGTAGAACTTGTTGTTATAATGATAAAATAGTTGATCCTCTTCACCCATCAGTTTCACTCTTTTGTGATCTTTGTTTTGCCGTATTTCTGCAGCATCTTGAACTCTGTTCTGTTCAGTCGCAGTTGATGTTAGCTTTTCTTTTGGATTAGTTTGGCACATGACACATTTTTCTTTGTTGAAGGAGCCCTCAGATTTTGTAGTTAGCAACATTCTGTCAGGAGGGAAAGATCCTCTGCTACTACCTGCTTCTCTCATGTTTACGAATTTAAATCAACGGAAAACCTGAAACAAAAACAATATTGAAATAAATTACCAATATGATGGTTAAAAACACATCATTATAGAGCTGCCATTTTGGAAAATGACAGAAGGGTTGCTCTGAGGAGTTATTTTCTGTCTTTATAAGACAACTTGACCCCCAAAACCTAAGTTCTGACACCAAAATGAAGTATATAGGTCTCATGGTTCCTTAAATATTACATCATCACTTCAACATATCAGCCATTTTTAAAAATGTCGTCCAGAAACATTTGGCTCATATTAGCAATGTCTACCTGAGCTAAATTACTTCTCTAATGATACAAAAACACAAATAAAAATTGAAAATCTATGGACAACAATTTTTTTACGGAGGTATATCAAGGAGCAAGGACTAAATATAATCATGCACAGAATATGATTCCCCATCAACTAGTCAATCCTGCCATATAGTGTTCTACTGCCACATAATTGCCTATTTTGGTCATAGTTTCAAGACCGTCCTTCTTGGGAGTTGCATTCTAGAGGTCCGTTCTTAAATTGGAACCACTGAACTCCTTCACAAACATCTTCCACTTTTTATGCCAGATTTCAGTTGCTTTGGCTTTCATCTCTGAGGGCATTGTGCTGTACCTGTAAATGAAGAGAAAAACTGGTCAAGCCTAGCCTTCCAACACAGGATTTCTCAAAAGCAACACATTCAGTGGAATATAACACTCAAGTTCATATTTTATCCAGTCAGAATCAAATAGTTTTTTAGATGAAGGAAAATAGAAAATACAGATTAGTATAAAAGAAAATGTTTATTGATGTTATAACTAGTAAAAATTAGTTAAAGAAACATCTGAAGTCAGGTTAATGGAGAAGTGGGTGGTGTACCCATTGTTAGAGGAAGTGTTAGGTTTACCTAGTCAGGACAATTGGGGCTAGAGTAGCAATGGGGATGTCACCACATTCAGAGGAAATAGTATCTGAGATGGGAGTAAGTTATGGTGTGGGGTAGAGAGCTGTGGTGTTCAGTGACAAGTGTAGTGTTAATACATGTCAAACACCAGTTACATGAACATGTATTTACAATAATATGTAGTGTTAAGCTACATACTGGCACACAAATAGACCTTCAGGAGGAGTCAACGATGTACAAAGAGCAGGCGTCTTCCTGTCCCTTTTTTCCTGTTCTGCCTGTTAAAGGGAATGTGTGCACTGGAGCATGTCAGCCTAGGGGCATCAGTCTTGACAACACAATAGCCCCCAGCTAAATTCCAAAATGGTGTCAATACACTGCTATGATGAGGCATGGTGAGCAGTTGAAATATGCAATAGCATTCAAGTGTTTTGAGTATTTCTTTGGATACTGTCATATTGGAAATCAGAGAGAGTGACAAGATTTAAGGCTTTGGATAATTAGCATCACGTTTGAAAAGTCATTATTAGGAGTCACATTTGAGAATGACGAAAAGAAAGGACTTCAGCTGGCCTACAAAGTGGCACACAAGAAGGGCTTTAACATCAAACAAATCCCCTATCAGTTCCTACTCAAACAAACTAGAGAACAATAACTTAACCAAGAGGTAATTAATATCGGACTGAATTTACTAGAGTACATTTTTCAGAGAAATTGAATAATAGAACATGTGGCTACTACCTTTAATTGAATTGAGATCTTGGCATGGACGTTTTGGAACCTAGAGGAACATAAACATAATAAAATACCAGGTAATTTTTATTTATAAAAGTGAGGTGAAAGTACTGCTCTAAAAAAGTGATGATATATGTATACCAGGTAGCATTGTAGTATTTTAATATAAAATGTATTGATTTGAATATTTAACCCTTGTTAAATCAGTTCCCATGCAACAAATATCAGTGTAAGTATGTCGACAAGGTTTTAACTTATCTTAAAGTTTCAAATCTTCATTTTATGAGTAAAATACATGATACGGGCAAATTGTTTAACTGCATATGTTATTTAATTCTGAACTGTTTGTGAAAACACCAGTGTATCAATGCTCACCTAATGTTTTATAAAATAATGAGGCCTTGTATGTCGACAAGAGCATAAAGACAGAGTTGCAGGTTTGGGATCGGAAATGTAAAAAGGGGTTAAGAAGGAGAAGATAGTGGATAAGGTGGGGAGACCTCAGAGTGAAGGACAAAATTGTCTATGGTGGGGCTGTCTCCTCAAGGACTTCTGAAAATTCTTCTGGCAATGAGAGACCCCATTCAGCATGTGAAAGTAAGACAAATTGTGAGTGATGTTGAGTCCATCAAGCGTGGAGCCCATAATGTAAGTTACCACATGTGACTGAGGAACAAATGAAGGATTATCTTTGTGTGTGCATTTTACATGGATCATCTATGCTATTTTTCCACTTACTCTTTCATCATATTTTTCTTGGGATGATCATGCTATATCACGTTCTTTAGATAAGGATGTTGTGTCTTGAAGAAGATAAAATCTAAGTTAACAACCAAATAGCAGTTTGGCCAGAGATTTCCTGGATGTGGGACTTTTTTTTACTTTGGCTACCAGCATACCATTCTTCATAATGGCTATGAAGTGCATGTCGATTCCAATAGCCTAGCGCCAAAGTGGTGTGATTTTGCAGTGATGGAAGCCCATACATTCAGCAAATTCCTTAAAAATTCGGCCACTGAATGGTGGCCCATTATCAGATTTAACAACTATGGGAATGCTGAATGTTGAAAATAGCTTATTTAGAGCAGCAGCAACTGCGTCTATGAGCTGCAAAAAGCCATGACTTCAAGGAATCTGAAGTGTTCATCAGTAACCATGAGTCTATATGACCAAAGAAAGGCATGGTGACTTATTCCTACATCTCCCGGAGTATGTCTGACATTGCGAGGAGTATTATGTTTCCTCAGAGCCTGGCGGACACAAATGTACCAGGCCTCTGTTCCACCATCTATGAATGGAAACCACACCTTTAGTTTCAACAGTCTCTTGGTGACTCTCCAGTCACCCTTATGAAGTTGTTCATCAACAGGCAGTCTCAATGCTTGGGGAATGGTGGTGTGAGTTCTTCTGACAAACAATCCATTCCTTTGAGCTGCAAGCTGACCCTTCATGTGCCGAAAAGCTTGCAATTCATGGAGAATGTAGTGTAGATGCACCTTTTTGAATCCTTCCAACTCTCACCATCATTAAGTATTGATTAGTTCAGAAACTGCTCAAACAGTGAGATCTTCCTGTGAGGCCTTGACAATTTTGACTTTGTCCAAGGCGAAGGGATAAGCTTGCTGAAGGTTGTACTACTGTGTATTTGAAGTGTTTTGCTGAAGTTGTCTAAAGGGAAAGGTGAAAAATAAATTATGGGATTTTATCCTTTCCAAGCTTGCAAATGACGGTTAAGCAATATTTTTGCAATCTCAGGCCACACTGTTTGATGTGAGGGGAGTATCTTAACTTGGTGATAAGTGAAGGCCTTCTCACAAACAAATGGGAGTGCTCTTAGGCCCTTGTGGCAGCCACACATTTCTTCTGTGTCTGGACACATTTAGTTTCTGTGCTTGGGCAGTTGGTAGATGCAGTGAGCCACATAGGTGCCTCAGGTTCAAGATCATGATCATGGCACCAAGGTCAATATAGCATATAGCTGTGTCTGAACTGGGGTGGCGAAGTGAGCTAAAGAACGATGATGGATTCAACCCAGATCGGTGACTGGGGGTGAGTGTCTGAAAGTTTCCGCGCTCCGTCCATCATCTCCTTGTGTTTGCTTTGTTCGCCCTAAGTTGGCAGGGTATGCCCAGACGTGGGTCCCTTGCTCACTTTGCCACTGGATTCAAGCTAGGCCTGGGCGGTGAACTTTGCTCCGTTCGCGGAGTTTGCGGAGTTTTCTGCACTCTGCGGAGCTTGCGTAGTGCAGAAAACTCCGCTTCACGATGTGCAGCAGAGTTTTTTCCCCGCTCGCGATCGTGAATGGTAAGTTCGCGAGCATGAACGGTAAGTTTGCGAGCGCGAGCTGCCGCTCTGGTAGAATTTCTACCCGAGCGGCAGGAATACCAGCACAAACTGCAGTTCGCACTGCACTCCGCCACTTGCGGAACTTCGCGGAGTTCCGCATAGGAAAACTCAGCGAACTACTCCCAGGCCTATTTCAAGCTAGCCTGGCTGATGAGGGCTGATAGCCCGAAACCGGTCCCAGGATGGTTGTTTCCGGTCCAGGGAAGACATGGCTTGGCAGTTCGGGCTGGACTGTTCCCATGAGGCACAGGGTCAAGACTGATTTGCATGTAGCTGTGTCTGAACTGGGGTGGCGAAGTGAGCTAAAGAACGATGATGGATTCAACCCAGATCTGTGACTGGGGGTGAGTTTCTGAAAAGTTTCAGCGCTCAGTCCATCATCTCCTTGTGTTTGCTTTGTTCGTCCTAAGTTGGCAGGGTATGCCCAGACGTGGGTCCCTTGCTCACTTTGCCACTGGATTCAAGTTAGCTTGGCTGATGAGGGCTGTTAGCCCGAAACCAGTCCCAGGATGCTTGTTTCCGGTCCAGGGAAGACATGGCTTGGCAGTTCAGGCTGGACTGTTCCCATGAGGCACATGGTCAAGACTTATTTGCATATAGCTGTGTCTGAACTGGGGTGGCGAAGTGAGCTAAAGAAAGATGATGTATTAAACCCAGATCTGTGACGGGGGTGAGTGTCTGAAAAGTTTCAGTGCTCCGTCCATCATCTCCTTGTGTTTACCAAGGTCAACAGGACAGGTATTGACAATAACGTCTGTGTGCAAAATAAGCCATGTTCTCTTCTCAAGCAATGGAGGAACTAATTGTTTTGAATTTGGCCTGACATCACTGGGGCAATCTAAGTGTCTGGTATTTTTGTGAGGTCTTGTGCTATTTGTATAGATCGTGGCACTTACACTATAATATTATAAATTACTTGAATTGCTTTTTTCATTTTTTTTTTGTAATACAGCAAACTCCTGATTTGTAAGCCCCAGCACTCTTGATACCCTGGTAATCTGGTCAACACTTCCCTAATGTATTTACGTACAACTCCAAAGTTTCCACATACTTATCGTTCAGTTTATTTTATCCAATCACATTCACATTCATAAGCATTAAAGCTACCCAAAATATAAAAGCCAACTGCCAGTGATGACTGAATCTCAAGGCTTGCAAACAGCAAGCGAACAGAAGCGATCTCTTCTTCTTCCAAGCTGCGATAAATGACACGCTGTAGAATGTCCAAGGAATATTGGGGCATATTAGCAAGGGCACTATCGCCGCTTTAGCGGCACTTTTTGCTGCTAAAGCGGCGATATTCTTATCGCCCTATCAGCAAACTGTCTCTAACAGCAGTTAGAGACAGTTTTCGGGCATTAGCGCCCGTGTTTCTACCGCTTTGCATGTCAGCGATATTTATCGCTAATGACATGCAAAGTGGGCGTTCCCGACGAACAAACCTGGGAAACACCCGCTAACAGGCCTATCGCCTATTAGCAAGGTGGCCATGGCCCCAGTTAGCGACGTGAAAAGTCGCGCTAACCGGGGTCATCGCCATTTATTTAACACCTGCAAATAGCAGGTGTTAGCCATATCTAACATGGGGGTGGATTATGCTGATACGACCACAGGGTCGTATCAGCAAGGTTATCGCCGTTTTCCATGAAACATCGCTGGAAAACCAGCGATGTTTCATGGAAAACACCGCTATGGCTGGAATAATTATCGCCATAGCGCTAAATGTCGCTAATACAGCGTTAGCATGGCAAATTATTCCGACGATAGCCGGCGATAAAAAAGTGCTCGCTAAACACGCTTTGCGATGTTTAGCGCACTTTTTAGATAAAATGCCCCATTGTTTTTTGGTAGTGTCTGTCAAGAAGGGAGTTATGAAGACAATGCACCCAAGTGACAAAGAGTAAGGTAAATAGACTCAAATAATGAGACTTACTTCAGGGAGTTTAAAGCCAGTTGCTTTAAGGTTTTCAGGTTGCTCTTCATCCCTCCAATGCCCATGAAGACTTCATAGAAATCATATGACAAGCCTTTGGATCCGAAGAAGGGAGGATTGTCATTGCTGATCACAACAGGGTGCCCTTGAGCCATGAGAACTGACGCTGGGTGGTTCCTCAGATCTGAGACTAGCATCAGAACCTGTCAAAGGGAGAGTAAATGTCTATTTTTACAAATTTTACAGATTTTTTCAGGATAAGTAGCATGAAGAGGTGTGTTGATTAAAGGGGTATGGCATTTATTTCCTTACGTGTTCTGAGATTAAGACTATTTTCTCAATGAATTTTAGAGAAGAGGGTACTATTTTGAGAGTGTAGAGGTACCTTGGCCAGCCAGCCCATTGAAGGAAAGAGTGTGGAGGAGCTGATGTCAAGATATCCTAGCATGAGGGTGTGGGCCTGTTGGGGTATGTCCTTTAACTTCTCCTCAAACCAGTTCTCACTGAAGTCCACTCCCCTGGACTCCCCTTGTCTCCAGTGAGGGTTGTAGCTTCATCATCTTGGACACTTTCGGACTCTGAGAGAGGATAAGTGGTGCCCCAGTAATTGTCTGGTTGCCCATTCCACCTGAAGACGTGTCAGGTCCCTGACAGGTGGAAGAGAGCTAAAATTCTCCCCCTTCTAAAAAAAAATCTGGACCCTGAGTTAGCCTCTAACTACAGGCCTATATCTCTGCTCCCATATTTTTCTAAGGCCTTGGAAAAAGTGGTGAACCTGGCCACCACCACATTTGTCGAAACTCACTCCCTTCTCCATCAGAGTCAGTCTGGTTTCAGGGCTAATTTTAGCATGGAGACGGCACTCCTGGAAATATCTGAAGCAATAAAGGAGGTAGTGGACAGAGGGGGCAAAGCCGTACTGATATTACTGGATTTATCGGCGGCTTTTGATACCGTCCCTCACGACCGCCTCCTGTCGAGACTTCGGGAGTGTGGGTTTGGTGGAACGGTATTCAATTGGTTTACCTCCTTTTTAAAGGACCGCCAGCAAACAGTGTGGGCCCCACCTTTTGCTACCCCTATCCCTCCCCTTGGGGTGGGTGTGCCCCAGGGCTCTATTTTGAGCCCTATACTTTTTAATTTGTTTATGACTCCTCTTGCTACTCTGGCTGAGAACCATGGAGCAAAAATTATTTCGTATGCAGACGATACGCAGCTGCTCTTCACCTGTAACAAAGACGCAGATTTTAGGGGTGACATGATTAACAGCTGTCTCACTGAAGTATTCTCCTGGCTCCAGTGCAACCAGCTTAAATGTAATCCTGGTAAATCGGAGATTATCTTCTTTGGCCACCGCCCCAGCGATCTTTGGCACAGTTGGTGGCCTGCTGACATGTCCCCCCACGTCCCCCGTACAGATAGTGAAGAATTTGGGGGTGAAGCTGGATGAGAACATCTCCATGCAGGCACAGATCCAATCAGTGACCGGTTCCTGCTTTGGCCTGCTCAAAATGCTGAAACAGTTCCTGCCCCTCCTGTCTATCACCCACAGAAAAACGGTGGTCCAGGCATTAATTCTCTCCAGGCTGGACTACGTGAATGTACTTTACCTGGGGCTGCCTGAGTATCTACTGGCAAGACTGCAGGTGGCTCAGAACGCCGCAGCAAGAGCGATACTCATGCTTGGCCCCAGAGCTCGCATGTCCACACAGTTGAAATCCTTACACTGGCTACCTGTCCGAAAAAGGATCCATTTCAAGGCCATGGTTTTGGCTTTTAAGGCTCTACATGGCATAGGTGCTGGGTACATTATGAAGAGAGTTCAATTTTACCATCCTCCCCGTGTACTTAGGTCTGCAGCGCTTCAGCTAGCACTGACCCCCAGATACCTACGGACACGTATCGGGGGCCACTCCTTCCAGGTGCAAGCAGCAAAACTGTGGAACAATTTACCGGTGGATTTAAGGTTGACTCAGGATCTCCTTGCATTTCGGAAATCATTAAAAACTTGGCTCTTTCAGCTTTAACATCTAATGCGGTGATCTCACTCCTTAGCTAGGCCTCATCCTGCTTCAGCGCCGGGACACTCAATTGAGTAGCTGCGCGCTCTATAAATAGTCATTTAACATAACATAACATAACAGCCCTAGTCTGTGCTCCCCCCTCGGATTCCAGGTAAGGGTGGGTTATGGAGAACATAATCTTCACACTTTTGTGTTTAAATAAGAAAAGTTAATAAGAGTACATCATAGGATGTCAACCCCTGACATGCACTGGTCAAATGCCTCACCCACTAGATTTCAGAATTCTCGTCATCCTCACTAAACATTTAATGACCAGTACCCTGGATCATGAACCTCCCCCTTCCTTAAACATCAATAAAGATATAACTATACATATACAAAAAAATTGCATAAAAATGAAATAAGACCTGTATAACACTTAATATGTTACAGTTCAAGCCTAAAATCATTGATCATCCATCACATGCAAAACATACTGATCCAACTTCTTTGTTTTATAATTCACACAACCACTAGTTCTTTTTCCTCCGGCCAACATTGGTTTATAACTCACACAACCATTAGTACTTTTTCCTCCCCCCGGCATTTGTATCAAATCATCAAGACTACTTTTTTCTGTTTTCTTCTCTTTCCACAACTGACACTACAACTCATTACAACATGTGACCTTCCTAGCGTTCCACCACCTTCCATCACTCAACAAACTCATATTTCCTTTCACCCTCTTTACGCATTTTGGGTTAGACCATTTGGAACTGCCCTTCGTACGAGTAGTCCCCACGGCATTCTTTTCAACTTACTAAGGGGCATATTATCAAGGCGGCGTTAATGAATTATCGCCGCTTTAGCGTCCGTTTTCGGACGAAAAGCGGCGATAATTCTATCGCCTAATTAACAAGGACACGCTAGCGCGTGATTCCTGCATTAGCGTCCGTTTTCTGCACGCCTCCCATCGCATCGCTAATGAGATGCAAAGGGGGCGTGCCTGTGAAAACAACATGGGGGAGGTATCGCCATATTAGCAACGTGGGTTAGCGATATTTTAAATCGCGTTAAGTATGCCTTAACGTAGGAATTTAACATCTGCTAAATTCCTGACTAAGGCATACCTAACATGGGGGGTGGATTGTGTGGCTAAGACCACAGGCCCTATCACCAAGGATATCGCCGTTTTCCATGGGACATCGCTGGAAAACCAGCGATGTTCCATGGAAAACATCGCTATCACTGGAAAATTATCGCCTTTGCGCTAAGCGTTGTTAATACAGCGCTAGCATGGCGATAATTTCCAGCGATAGCCGGCGATAGGATTCCTCGCGCTAACAGCGGCCAGCGATAATTATCGCTGCCGCTTGATAATATGCCCCTAATATGTCTATATACATATTTATTCATGTTTCTTTCCACCCTTTTACACAGAGCCTGTTCATACAGGACTCCAAAAATCTCTCTTCCATCCCCACTGAGACCACCGATATGCAAGCCACTCTTCCTTTGAGCAGGAAAAATGGTTTTCCCCCCGTAACAGTATGCAGCATAGTTCGGTAATTCCACAACATGTTTTTCACCTTTTGTCACCAATTCAACCTCCCACCCATTGCCAACTGAATACACTCACCGACAAATGGTGGAAACACTCAACTAATCCATTTCCACACAGGTGATAAACTGGAGTTCTGAAATACCTAATCCTCTCTTTTTTAAATTATTCAAACTCAGTCACAAATTGTGGATCATTATCTGAGATGATTTCTGCTGAACAACCCTCCCCCTGATCACTTCTTCACAAAATGTTATGACCTTGGAAGACTTTACCTCACTCATGAAGGCAACTTCAGGCCATTTTGAATAATTATTTACCATTACAACAGCAAATCTATTCTCATATCCCAAAGAATCGAACGGACCACTGATGTCAGTGGCAATTCTTTCCCATGCTCTCTTTGGCAATGTTACAGGCACGATGGGAGTTTCCACCATTGTATGAGTTTTATCAATGAATGTGCAAGATATGGAATTCCGAACAAACCTCTCAACTGATCTATCCATACCATGCCACCAAAAAACAGAGTTTTCCTTTTCATGGCAGACATACTCCCAAGTCTCACATGTAACACTTCCAGCAGTCTATTTCTCAAACTTGTAGGCACCACTAGTCTGTCCTCTCTTTCAAGAAGGCCATTTTTCACAAACAGTTCTTTCCAAACCAGCAAAAAGTGACAAAATATTCTATTGTCATCAGCATTTACCACATTCCCAATCGGTAATTTTTCCATCACCAGTTGTAGTCCAGATCACTACCAGTTGCTTGTTTCCATTCATCCTCACTAATGGCTCCAGCACACACTTCCTGCACACCAGCCACCAACCATTCATCGTCATCCTCAACAACATTGTCCTCTCATGGCAAATACTACAAACAATCTGCATTGACGTTATTGATACCTGGCCAGCAGCGGCTCCTCTGCTAAGGCAGAGGAGCGTCGCCCCACTGCTCACTGAGTGAGCAAATAAAAATGGAAAAATAAAATTATAATAGCTTAACGTTATTATAATTTTATTTCAGCATATTGGCTCCGTTGTTTGGGGGCGGGCTGGGCTGTTTAGAGGCTAGGAAGGAGGAGTGACACCCTCCTAAGTGTGCATAAATGTTTATGCGCACTTTGCATGTTCTTCACCCAAGCTGCATTACAGCCTGGGTGGAGAACATGCCCTGTCTGAGCCCGAACCACGGAGCTCAGACCAATCACAACGCTACATTGCAGAGCTGTGATAGGCTCACCAAATCATAACACTGTATTGCAGCGTTGTCATTGGGTCAAGGGAGCCTGGGTGCTTCCTGCTTCCGCAGAAGCCAGGAAGCGGAAGAGAGGACGGAGAAAATGTAGCCGCCAGCCGAATCCAGGTAAGTGTTTTTTCTAAAATGCTGTTTTAATCCCCTCCCTCTGCTCTCCCCCGCACCCCCACGCCCGTTTGGTAGCAGCCCTTACTGTACCTGGCACATACTTATTGTCAAAGGTGTATTCTTGCAACCTATACAACCATTTTGCCACTTGAGGAGATGCTCTAGCTACGGCCGTTTTTGAAAACAGATCTACAAATGGCCTATGGTCATTGTGCAATGCAAAATGATCCCCCATATATATTTCCTAGAATGCTGTGCCCTCCGTCAATACGCCCATGCTTCTTTTTCAATAGTTAAATATGTGCACACCACTCTTCTTAATGTTTGTGATGCGAAGGCCACTAACCTTACTTCTCCATTCTTGTTTTGCATGAGTACAGCGCCTAACCCATACAAAGTGGCATCAGCAACTGCAATAGTCCTGGCACATGGATCGAATGGTTTTAATGCCACTGCCTTGATGATTGATTCTTTGATGTCCTTGAATGCATTCTCACACTTGCTCGACCATCCACCTCAACAAAGCATGCGCCTTATTCGAGAAGTGCTCCACAAACTTTGAATAAGATTCTGCTAGACTGAAAAAGGAACATGATGTTGTTCCCTATCCTTTGGTGAAGGTGCCTTCTCAATTGCTTCTAACAACTTCATTTTCGGTTTCACTCCTTCCCCTGATAGGCTATGTGCCAAAAGATCTACCTCATCCACTTCAAAATTACACTTCTCAACACCAATTACCAATCCGGCTTGCTACAACTTACCCAACATGCGCTCCAGCACAATATTATGTTGCATTTCTGTTGGAAAGTGGATTATTAGTAGGGCAAATGTATATCTGCCACTGGCAGTAAGGCCACTAACACAGTATAAGGCTCAGAATATGTCTTAGAAAATGATTCCCATGCTCAACCCTTGGTAGCTTGGCTGCGAGCAGGCAGGCTTCACTTCAAACACAGGTATGTAAAGCATTTAAAAACACCAATTCAATAAATAATTAGGACACGATGCACAATAAAAATCCTAGACCAATTTATAAAAACATGAAATATTTTTATCTTTAAAATGACACCAAAACGACAAAAATCCAATGTAGGGAACCGGAGATATGAATTTTCAAAGATTTAACATTATCTAGCACATAGAAAACTATAGCGCCTTATCGGGACATCTGGTCGCGATAGACAAGGTCAAAGTCAAAGTTTCAGGCCGACCGCGATAGAGCCATGTGTGGCTACCCCTCGCGGTAGGTCCCGGTCAAAGTTATTATCTTCTGACTTAGAAACATTTCTGGAGTTTTTCTTCCCGGGGTCTCTCGAAGCTCTCAGCCAGTCCGGATTCGATGAGGGTTCGCCGGATTGCCTTGCGACGAACTCCCGGTCACACTTATGGAAGTTCGACCTCCGGAGCGTTCCAGCGGGACGAACCAGGGATCCAGGCCGACACGCGGTTTAAGGCAGGCGGCTTTGCTTTCACGGTTGCTCCCGGTCACCTTTTCTTCGTTTGGACTTAGAAACTTTTTCAGAGCTTTTTCTTGCGGGGTCCCTCGATGATCTTCACCAGGCCGGATTCAGGGAGTGTTCGCCAGCCTCGGATTTTACCTACTGCCGGTCATACTCTAGAAGTAGGACCTACGGAGCCTTCCTGCGGGACAAACCTGGACGGCAGGCCGGCTCGTGGTTGAAGGCAGGCGGCTTGGCTGGCCAAGTTGAGTCGGTCCCCTTATGGAGCTTTTTTCCAAAGTTGCTCCAAAGTTCTCCAAACGTCTGGAACTTCTTCCTGAAGTTCCCCAAAGAGTTCCAAAGTGTCTCTCAAACTCACTCCAAGGGTCTGAAAGCTCCAAGATGGTCCTTGAAAGTTGAGGACTTCAGTCCCCACAATCCACTTAGACAAAACCCTTACAAATCCACTGGTCGTGCTCCAGGTTAAGGATTCTTGGTGGTGATATTCCAGGTGAGGTATGTTAACCTGTAGCTTGCAGGGAGTCCACTCTTTAGTCCTTTTACAGCAAGGTAGTCCAGAGGGCTGTAGTTCCAGATGGTGCAGAAGGTGCAATCTTCAGAGTGCAGGCCTTAGGAAATGCACATCAAACTTCTCAGCATGGCCCTTCTTGCTTTCTTAGGTTTCAAGCAGCAGATCTGGGAGGCTCTGCCCCTCTCAGATACTTATTCCAAGTTTGGGGGGTCAAGCAGGAAGTTACTCCTGTCCAATGGGGGGCAGGGTACCACCCAAAGATATGACCACATCCTGCAACGTGTGGGTCTCTTTTGACCCAGAGTGCACCAATTCTTCCACATTCATCATGGCTGATTTTCCAGCAGGGAGAGAAGAGCTGGCTAAACACACCCCTAGGGTGGCTAATCTCCATAGTCTCTCCCCCTTGCATCTGCTCATTCCTTCCTTAAGCCTAGCATCTGGCTGGGTTCAAAAGAGTAGAGTTGTAAATGACACTGGTGTCTTCCCCTTCCCTTGAAGTCCATTGTTTACGACTCCTGCCCCTGTTCTTGCATTCCTGTGTAACAAAACACTGAGCTCCCAGCAGAGCTGGTCAACCCCAGAGGCTCTTTATCACCTCTTCAAAGAAGTCTGGCTAATCCACTTAACTCTGACCAACCAGGACAGACCACTAGAAGGCTGAATCTGGGCTTACAAACAAGAAAGTCTTATAACTTCTTGTCTGTACATTTTACGAGAAATTCAACAATATCATATTGTTGAGTTTATTAATACCATTCTGGGAAGTCTTTGAATGGTATTTTTAGCCTTCTCCTATCAAGAGTTAGTAGTTAATAACTTCTTGCCATGTTAACCTATGTGGCAGGGGATTTGTAATGGGAAAATTGACTTGGGCCATTTTTCCAGCACCAGGGCTTATTAAAACATATTTTATAAGTGCTCTGCCTATATCATCAGGACCCCCCACCCCTGGAACACCTAGGGGAGACTTTAGGGGGTCTGAATATGTAGAAATATTGCAGATCCTCCCTACACAGTGCTCCTAGCACCAACGTCGATTTTGTGCAACACTTTATCACAATGTGGAGAGTGAAATGTGCATTTTCACTTAGCCCAGGGCATATAAAACTCATTTTATAAGGGTTTGCCTTATAAATACCTGGCCCCCCACCCCTGGGACACCTAGGGGAGACCCTGGGGGTACCTAATATGCCCAAACACTGTAGGCTATCCATTTTATAAGTGCCCCAAACACCAAAGTCGAGTTTGGGCACAATTTACTTTTTGAAAGCAGTCCTGCAACACAGGGCTACTTTTAAACCAACCTCAGGCTCAGCAGTGCACACATGCAAGTGCAGAAAGGGCTGCTGGCCTCTAAACTGCCATGCCCTATTATATGCTAGGGACTTAGAGGTAGTTTCAATTCCCCTGCCCTATTATGTACTAGGGCCTTATAGGGTAGCTCAGGCCAATCACAGGGGTACCCCAACCCATAGTGTACCCTAGTGTATGTAGGTGTTTTCACTGTATTCTAAGTGTCTCTTTCAGCATAGCACTGGCCCTGGGCCTGGTTAGGCAGAGCCCAAGGTCATTCAGAGTCAGTTACCACTAGTACCAGTCAGCAAAAAGTTGGGGGGTGCCCAGGATGATTTTTCAACATAGCCCCCCCCAAACGTAAGGTGATGGGTTACTAACCTACACCCTGGTAGTACTCATCAGCTAAGTGGAAAAACCTGGAAAGTCCATCCACATTGGCATGGCCAACCCCAGGTCTCTTTTCCACTGTAAAGTCTATTCTCTGTAGGGAAATGGACCACCTTAACAGCTTGGGATTCTCCCCTCTCATCTGCATGAGCCACCTGAGAGGCCTGTGGTCAGTTTGAACAGGAAAGTGAGCCCCAAACAGATATGGCCTCAATTGTTTCAGGGACCAAACCACAGCAAAAGTCTGTCTCTCAATAACACTCCACCTCTGCTCTCTGGGATGAAGTCTCCTGCTTATAAAGGCAACTGGCTGATCAAGGACCTCTTCATTTAGCTGTGACAACACTGCCCCAATCTCTTGCTCTGAAGCATCTGTCTAAACCACAAATTCTTTTGTGTAGACACGGGCCAGCAACACTGGTGCTGAACACATAGCAGCCTTCAGAGTGTCAAAAGCCTTCTGACACTCTGGGGTCCAATCCACCTTTTTGGGCCTCTTCTTAGAAGTGAGTTCTGTTAGGGGCCCCACAATGGTCCCATAATTTTGAACAAACCTTCTATAATGCCCTGTCAATCCAAGGAATGCCCTGACCTGAGTCTGGGTAACAGGAGCTGTCCAATCCAAAATAGTTTGGATTTTAGCTTGGGGAGCCTGTACATGGCTCCCAACTACCAGGTGGCCCAGGTACACCACAGAACTCTGCCCTTTTGGCACTTACTTGCCTTAATAGTCAGGCCTACCTGCTGCATGGCCTGAAGCCCTTCCCTTAGGTGGCTTAAGTGATCCCCCCAGGTAGATCTATATACAGCTTTTTCGTCCAGATAGGCTGCACTGAACTGTTCCAACCCAGACAAGACCCTGTTCACCAACCTTTGGAAGGTGGCAGGTGCATTCTTTAAGCCAAAAGGCATTACCTTGAACTGATAATGTCCCTCTGGTGTGGAGAATGCTGACCTCTCCTTTGCTCCATCAGTGAGGGCAATCTGTCAGTAACCTGAAGTCAAATCAAAAGTACTCAGGTACTTTGCAGCCCCTAACCTGTCAATGAGCTCATCAGTTCTAGGTAAAGGGTGAGCATCAGTCTTTGTGACTGCATTCAATTCTCTGTAGTCCACACAGAACCGTAACTCCTTGGGTCCCCCCTGTGGATTAGGTTTGGGCACTAGCACCACCGGACTGGTCCATGGACTTTCAGACGGTTCAATTACCCCCAATTCCAGCATTTTAGCAACCTCCGCTTTAATGCTGCCTCTGACATGGTCGGACAACCTGTACAGTTTATTTTTCACAGGTAGGCTGTCACCAGTGTCAATGTGGTGCACACACCACTCAGTGATGCCTAGTGTCAAAGAGAACAGGCCAGCAAACTGCTCCAGCACTTGCTTACAGTCTTTGTGCTGCTGGCCTGTTAACTTGGGAGAGAGTACCACTCCCTCCAGTGACCCATCTTGCACATTAGTGGAGACGAGGTCGGGTACTGGCTCAGTTTCCTCCTCCACTCCCTCATCAGTGAATAGTAACATGGTCATATCTGCCCTGTCATGGTGGGGTTTCAATCTATTCATATGCAGACCCTATGAGGGTTCCTGGGGGTGCCAAGGTCAACCAAATAGGTAACCTCATCCTTATTTTCTAACATTGGATAGGGCCCACTCCACTTGTCATGGAGGGCCCTGGGAGCCACAGGCTCCAACACCCACACCAATTGTCCTGGAGTATACTCAGGCAAAGTAGCCTTCTGATCATACAAGTGCTTCATGAGCTCCTGGCTGACCTCCAGTTTCCTGCTTGCCTTGTACATGTACTCTGCCCTTCTAGATCTCAGGCCTAGCACATAGTCAAGCACATTGTCCTTTGCTTCTTTAAGAGGCTTCTCTAAAGACTCTCTCAGCAGGCACAATGGCCCCCTCACAGGGTGTCCAAACAACAACTCAAAGGGACTTAAACCAACCCCTTTCTGTGGCACCTCCCTGTAGACAAACAGTAGGCATGGGAGGAGAACATCCCATCTCCTCCTGAGTTTCTCTGACAACCCATTTATCATGCCCTTCAGGGTTTTCTTGAATCTCTCAACTAGACCATTTGCTTGTGGGTGATGGGGAGTGGTGAACTTGTAGTTGACAACACACGTATCCCACATAGCAGTCAGATAGCTGGACAGAAAGTTCGTGCCCCTATCTGACACCACCTCTTTCGGAAAACCCACTCTGGTGAACATACCAAGCAGTGCTCTAGCCACCACAGGAGCATCAATGGTTCAAAGAGGCATTGTTTCAGGGTACCTAGTGGCATGGTCCACTACCACTAAGATATACCTACTCCCTGATGCAATGGATGGGTCCAGGGAACCAACAATGTCCATCTCCACCCTTTAAAAAGGAATCCCAACCACTGGCACTAGTATTAGGGGAGCCTTTGTCTTGCCCCCTGCCTTGCCACTGGCCTGACAGGTGACACAGGAGCTGCAAAACTCCTTTACCTTTTCAGACATATGGGGCCAGCAGAAATGGTTCATCAACCGGTTCTATGGCTTTGTCTGTCCCAAATGTCCTGCCAAGGGGATATCATGACCCAAAGTCAGGATGAACGCTCCGTACCTCTGGGGCACCACCAAACTCCTGGTGGCCCCCTCCTTGAGGTTTCTGGCCTCAGTATATAGAAACCATCTGCCCAGTAGATTTTGTGAAACCCAGTGTCATCCCCCTCCTCTTGCTTAGAGGCAATCCTCCTCAAGCTCTCAAGGGTGGGACAGTTTCTCTGACCCTTACTGAACTCCTACCTGGAGGGTCCACCTGCTCCTGCCAGTTCTGCCAAATTTGACAGCTCTGGCAGGGATGGAGTCCCTCCGTCAGAGGCCAGATCCTCCCAATCAGAGTTAGATTCTTCCTGCACCTCTGGAGTTCCCTGGGCTGGCCCACCAGGCCCAGTACCTTTGTCCTTGGATGCTTGGCCCTTTGTTCCAGGGTCCAAGTGTCCAGCTCCTCCCTTCTGGCTAGTCTGTGAACTAGTCACAGCACATACCCACTCAGGGAGCTCCAATATTTTCATATGGAGTCCGCTCTCCACCTCTGACCACTCAGAGGCTTCAAGATCATTGCCCAGTAAACACTTGACTGGGAGCAACGTTGACACAGCTACCTTCATAGGGCCTGTCACACCTCCCTATTCCAAATCCACCACAGCCATAGGATGGAGTTTGGTAGTGCTGTCTGCATAAGTCACCTGGTGAAACTCACCAGGTAGCAACCTTCCTGGAGGCACCAGCTCATCCAGGACCATAGTTACACTAGCCCCTGTGTCTCTGATAGCCTCAACCTCAGTCCCATTCCCTTTAGGCCTCTGCCTGTACTTGTCCATTTTTGGAGATAAGGCAGCAAGGGTTGCACTATTCATCCCACCCAGGGACACTAAGGTTGCTTCCACCACCTGACTACCCCTCTCTGGGGCACCACTCTCCACGCCTACACTGGCAATCCCTGTGGATGGCCCCTTAGGGGAGAGCATCTCCCTTTTTGTGCCCTGGCTGGTTACAGTCATAGCACTTGCCCACCTTTGAGGGATCAAAGAGCCTACCATTCTTTCCCTGATACCCCCTCCCTTTAAATTTGGGTTGGCTCGGGCCCCCCCCCTCCTTGTTCAGGCTTTTGCAGGTATTTTGAGGACTCCTTAGGTTTTTGACCTTCTTTTCCCTGGGCTTTCCCCTGGGAAGGGACCTGTCCTCCTTTCTTCTGGTCACCCCCCTCGTGCTGAATGGAAACCCGGGTTCTCACCCACTCATCAGCTGCTTCTCCCAGCTCTCTGGGGTCTGTTAGCTTAGAGTCCACTAGATACTGGTGTAACTTCTCTTCTGCACAATGAGTCAAAATATGTTCTTTCAAAAACAAATTATACAATCCCTCATATGTGTAAACTTTGTTACCAACAATCCAGCCTTCCAGTGCCTTCACTGAAACGTCCACAAAGTCTACCCAAGACTTTGAACTCACTTTCTGGGTGCCTCTAAACTTCACCCTGTACTGCTCTGGAGTCAGACCAAATCTCTTGACTAAGCATGCCTTCATCTGCTGGTATGATTCTGCATCCTCCCCCCTCAGGGTCAGGAGCCTATCCCTCCCAGCTACTGGAATCAACTCCCATAGGAGTGCACCCCAATACTTAGAGTGGACCCTACTCATTCTAAGGGCCCTCTCAAAGGCTGCTAGCCATTTGTCAATGTCATCCCCCTTGATGTACTTGGGCACTATACCCTTGGGAAGTTTGTGATCAAATCCACCACCCATGGACATCTCAAAAACTTCATAATTTTCATAGTCACCATTTCTTTTCAACGACTCCTACCTTTCCCATCTCTTCTCAGCCAATTCCAGTTTCCTCTGCTCTAAAGCTATCAAAGCTAATTGAGCCTCAAGCTTTCTCTCTGCAAGGGACAGTGGTGGTTCCTGAGTAACGGACCCTTCCCCCTCCCACCATCTGGAATCATATGGCTAACACTTGAGAAAATGGAAGAGGCTCCATCCTCACCCTCCACTTGGGTGAGGTTGGGGGGAACACCATCCATCACCCCTTGAATCTCCTCAGCTACCCCAGCCCAGGCCTTTAGGGTCTTAAGCAACACTGCCTTCCTAATCTTGTTGGAAGCAGGCAGCCCTCAATCCTACACTGTACCCTAAGATCAGCCATCCTGAACTGGGACAGTTTAGCCAGGTCCAGCTCCATGGTTCCCTAGTTTTGGGTCACAACAACTAGGCACAACAGACTTAGAACAATTTGGAAAAATCAAAACAATGAATTAAAAACAGTTTAGCCCAAATTCCAAAAATCAAACTCAAAAGTTTTGTTCTAAGGCAATTTAGAGGATTTTTACAATCTTAATTCACTTTACTGAAAGGTGTGCTTTTTAAACACAAGCCCTCATCCACACCGCTGAGCACCAAATGTTGGAATGTGGATTATTAGTAGGCCTGGGCGTTAAATTCCGCTCCGCTCGCAGAATTTGCGGAATTTAGGCAATTTCGCGTTCCGCGGAGAACGCGAAATTGCCAAAAATTCCACGATCCGCGGCATAGCGGAATTATATTCTTGTTCGCACTTTAAAAATGTGTTCTAGCGAGCGCGATAGCGACTTACCAGGATCCCTGCATTCGCCGACGCGTTTTCCTATCCGTTCGCATGCGCCACGAGATTTTGGTAGCCGGCGGCGCGATCCCGCAAGAGTGTGCGATCGCGAACACGTCATTCGCCGCGCCATCGTGCACCGCGAGAGAGATTGCGATCGCGAACACGTCATTCGGACGCGCCATCGGACATCCGGCAGGAATGTTGGTGAAGCTCGCGATCCCGAACACGCAAAATTTTCAATCTGGAGAAGAAGAATATCTCGAGCAGCATAAAACCTTCTAAAAAATGATGATTTGGATGAAAAAAACTCCTCAGATTGACATTTGGCTGTCCTTTTTTGTCAAATTTATTTTTGGGGGGAGGGAGGAAGTGCCACAGAGTCTCCAACTTCCTGTTCCTGTCCATCAGGCTCCTCCCAGTGCTTTGTCCATCTCCTGTTCATTTTTCATTTGGATTTGAGCTGGAAGGATCACTCTTTGTGTCTGCTGCATCATTATCATTGGATTTGAGGACTTTTAAATTTGAGATTTTACAAGTTAATTGGTGTTGTTTTTTGTTTGATTGGGGCATTGCAGTTGCTGCAACTACAATTTTGGTACTTTTCATCACTTAAAAAAAAAAAATAGTTGTGGGTAGCCAGTAGGCCCAGAGCTAGTCATGGGTGTGTGCATGATGAAACAACTGTTCCTTTGCCGTGTGTTGTATTTATTTATTTCAAACATCATTTAGGGCAGTGGTTCCCAAACTTTTCACTCCTGAGGACCCCCATTGAGTCACTATTGGAAGCCGGGGACCCCCAGGCAATTTGTATGATTTAAATGTCAAACATTAAAACTGTAATTCGAAAAATAAACACACACGTGTGCACATCAAACAAAGACTAGACTTGAATTACTAAAGATTTTAGTATTTTTATATTAAAAATATTTGCAAAAATCGAAAAATCCCAATGGGAAGGTTGGTGCTGCATCTAGCGACTAACTTTTCATTGTTTGGTTTTATTTCGCAGCCCGAAGCTCCTGCCAAGCCTGGACTGGAAACCTAAAGTTGCTCTGGCAAATGTTGTCAGACCAGTCCCCGTACAGTGCACACCAAGTGCAGCGAGTGAGCCTGACCATTACAAAGGAGGCTTTGGCAGGCTCTCCCCCAAGAAAATTTTGGGGGAAATGGTGCATTTTACAACACATTTGTCATTATATATTGAATTGCATTAGCTTTTAAAGCATAGTAAATAATGACCTTACTATGCACCAGGATACAACAATCTTTTGTCATTCTTCAATAATTGACAATCTTCAATGATTCCCTCACTACTGCCCTCCAACAGCGCCTCTCATCTCTCCATAGCCCCACTGTCACACGTATTTAATTTGTTTTATAGCACCTCTCATACCACTGTAGGGTGTCAGAGCACTTTACATCACACACATACAGAGGCAATTAATCATAAGTGTGTAAATCAGTGAATAGAAAATGTTACATAAGGCAAAGGGGACTACAAGGTGCAGGATTCACATGTCATCCATACTGGTAGGCATTTTTTAAGAGTGCTTAGTCTGGAGAAGCACAAACTCAGGATTCAGAACATAACACAGGGGTTAGCGTTGACTTTAATAATAAGGATTTATTTCTACCCAAACAAACCTTTTTAGCAGCATTGGGATAATGAAAGACTGGGAAAAAGCATAACTTACTAACGTGTACCATGCAGTTTGCATGCAGCTCTTTGATGGCAGGTCATAGCTCACTGTGCTAGATTACAATTGAAATGTGTGAACTGCACAATAACAAAAGAATATCTGTGGCAAAAGCAGGATCCCACTGAGCTATGCACAAAAACAAAATACTGTTTTAAAAAAAATGCATGATAGACATTCTTTGCAGCAGCCATATTAACCATCTGCGCTTCCTAAGATGCGTTAAAGCTGCCACTAGACAAAACCCCCATCTCTCTCCAGCAGGTACATTAATCACTGGAGTTATCTTGACACTTTTATTGCTGCCCAAAAACTGCTGATTATACAAGGAACTTTGCAGTGCTTTTAAAACTGTTTCCTGCGGACCCCCTGGGAATGTGTCACGGACCCCTGGGGGTCCGCGGACCCCAGTTTGGGAACCACTGATTTAGGGCATGGATGGCATTGGATTGAATTGCAAAATGTGTATATGTCCATGTGGCTGGTGGCCATTTCTGGTAGGAGTTATAAAGTGTGCTGCTTTTGCCATATAGGCCTGCATGGTTTTACTCTTGGCTTACAGCTTCCATCCATCCCCTTTGCCAGCTGCAGCTCCCTGAATGATATGATGAGCAAATAATTTAATGCCAAACAGGGTCCACTTCCATTACATTTGTATTTTTGTTGTTGTTCCTCTTCTTTCCTATCCTTCCTGAGAGTGTACACAGTACCATGAAAGCCCTTGTTGACAAAGTCTCACAAATGGCTACACTAAGTTATACATTTTATTTGTTTGTTTGTACTAGTAGTAATTGAACCACAACAAATGCAACATTTCACTGATGTTCTTCTCCTGGCTTCTTTGCTTTTAGGTGCACAAAAAGACAGAGGAGGAGGTGTCATCATCACCCGTTGTACTGCCAGAAAGAAGTCCTGCTGCGCACCACGTCACGTCCACATGTGACCACAGACATCTCTGCAACTTGTGCACCTGCGTCCTGCTGACATCTGAAGAAGATGGCCCCAAAGAAAGGTACCAGTTCCTCCAGTACCAAGAAAGTTGCCAGTGAGAAGAAGGAACAGAAGAAGGAAGTGGCACTTTCCAAGACTGGTGTGCCGCCCGAGTTGTTCTTTGGGGAAAAAAAACTTACGCCTGCAGCAGCGGTGTCCGGCGGGGCCCAAGCTGGGAGCAGTACCTCCGCATCAGCGGGCCCAGCCCACCAACCTAGGCCCAAGGCCATGAGTGTGGCAGAGGTAGCCAGTCTACTAATGAGCAGTGATGTTGAAATGTCATTATCGCAAAGTAGTACCCAATCAACGCACTCGCAGGCGGAAACTCAGCAGATAAGTGGGCAACAACAGCCGCAACAACAGCCGCAACAACAGCCGGAACCACAGCCGCAACCACAGCCGCAACAACAGCCGCAACAACAGCCCACAATAGTAGTTGTTCCTCCTGAAGTAGGGGCAGTTCAGGAAATCGAGCTTTTTGCAGACGAAGAGGAGCAAGCCACTGTTTCAGAAGATCCATTGTCTTCCAGACCCTCAGCAAGGAAAAGGAGGGTTAGTCCATCAACTTTTTCTTCAAGCCCCGCTTCTGATGATCGAGATGCCACTTGGAAGCCACCAGCTCAGTCTGAGAGTGATGCACGCCACAAGACAAGGCTAGTGAAAAGGAAGGTTCCAGAAAGCCTTAGAGTTATGGAGGTAGATGTAGAAGAGGGGGGTGATGATGATGATCCAGTCATCAGGAACATCACTCCCGGCCCAGATGTAGACAGAGACCAACATTATTAGACTATCCAAAATCGCTGCGAGGGATGTAGCACGGATACCACCAACACAGGTAACACCAACACGACCTCCAGCTTCCATATTTACATTTGCAAAGGCCCGGCAGGGACCTACATCCAGCTCAACCACCATCTCAGTAGGTAGTGGTACTGTAACTGCACAGAGTCAAATTCCAGGCACACCCTCCAGTTCACCTGGTATTGAAAGTGGCACCTCCAGCAGCGCCAGAAAGTTCTGCTCCCCAGTTTGGGACTTCTTTTCGGTTAGCAGTAAGGAGGAGAACATTGCTATATGCTCAATTTGTCGACAAGCTGTTAGGCGGGGTAAGCTTGGTACAAACTATGGTACCAGAGGCCAAACAAGTCATCTAAAAAAACACCACATCATCCAGTGGGAGGCTCACCTACTTCGCTTACAAAAAAGTAAAACTGCACCCATTGCTGTTGGTGGGGATGAAGAAGTAGAAGAAGATATGATCGCGGTGGAAGGTCAACAAGAGGGAGACATTTCTAGTCCTGTCCCCAGCACTGTAGTGGTACCGCCCACAACCTCAGCAACATCTCAGTGGCACCGTAGTAAGAGTCAGGCTGAGACACCAAGGCAACCGAGTACTGCAATGAAAAGCAGTGCGTCGTTGAGCCTAACTGGGTTCAAGAAGACAGCTGCACCACAAAGGAAAATAATCCAGCCTACCATTGACAGCATGCTTAGGTCGGAGGGACAGTACCAACGCAACCACCCAAGGGCACGGTTGTACAATGCAAAGCTGGCTAAAATGTTAGCGCTGGACCTTCTCCCTTTTTCATTTGTGGAAGGGGTGGATTTCCTTGAATTTGTGTCAGCCATCTGCCCTAAATGGAAGGTTCCCAGCTGGTCCTATTTCGCCAGAGTTGCTGTTCCAGCACTACATCATAATGTGCTGGAATTGGTTGGACAAGCTTTGCAGCAGAGTGCTGTTCACAATATCCACCTGACAACAGACATGTGGACCAGTTGCCAAGCCACTAATTACATGTGCATCACTGCACACTGGGTCTCTTTTGTGGGGGTTAGAGAAAAGCTATCTGAAGTAGGTGCTGTTGACACAGCTGAGATTTTTAATGCTACTCGGAAACATGCAACTGTAGCCATGTTCGCCATGGAGAAATCTCATACTGCTGCAAACATTTTGGAAGAGTTTAACAGCAAGGTCTTTGAATGGCTGTGCCCAAGAGGGCTTAACATTGGTTTTGTTGCCATGGATAATGGCAGTAATGTACTTAAGGCCATGGAGGTTGGTGCCTATTTCAGGGTCCCGTGTTTGGCGCACTGCATTAACATTATAGTTCAAGACTTTCTGAAAAAAGAAGCCATAGAATATGCACTCATTTCAGCCATTCTTTTAAAGCCCGGAAGCAGCTGAGGAACGTGACTATAGAATGCCAGTCAAAGCACTCATCCAGGAGGTGGCAACACGTTGGAACTCAACGTATTACATGCCTGACCGTCTGTTTGAGCAGTACAGACCAATCAATGAATATGTCATGCAAAGGGCGGATGCTACTGTGAAAGGCATGACCCTTCAGATGGACCAATGGTGCCTAGTTAAATGCCTGACAGAGATGCTTCTTCCTTTCGAGGTCTTCACACGTGAAGTCAGCAAGGAGGACTGTACTATGGGCCAAGCTATCCCATTGTTGCACATGCTAGAGCAACAGCTGATGGAGGTGTCTGAAGCGTACTTAGGTGTGGAAGAAAAAAAAGAAGCATATGAGTTGGTAGAGAGCTTATCCTGTCGCTTAACTGAAAATGCAAGGGTGCAAACTAAGATTTTGTCACAAGAACATTACGTTTGTGCCACAATTCTGGATCCACGGTACAAATCGGCACTGAACAGTAAGACATTACTCCCTTTTTCAGAAGTGGATGTTGCCCGGTACAAAACTTGGATAGCTGAGGCAGCCAGTAAATTGGAAAATGAACGGCTGGTAATTAAAGGCCCGCTACTCAAACCCACAACAAGTACTGCAGCAGGGCATCCGGCGTCAAGTTCAACGTCAGAGCCTGAGGGCAGTGCGTTTGGCTCACAGCTGTCACCAACACCAACACTATCGACAACAGCAAGAACCGGATCATCAGCCCCAGTAAAATCGGCACAAGATTGGTATTTACAGCAAGGACTTGCTAGGTCCAGTGCTGATGCAAAGACAAAAGAGGCCGAACAAAGTGTAGCACCCCTGAACATTGAGCGGATGGTCCAGGCCTATCTGGATGACCCAACAGAGGTCTACATTGATCAAAACCCATTGCGGTATTGGTATGGCAAAAGGGGCCAATGGCCAGTGCTCAGCAGGCTGGCAATAAACTATCTGGCTTGCCCTGTCGCAAGTGTCTCTTCTGAGTGTGTTTTCAGTGCTGCTGGTTCCATTGTAACAGTGAAAAGGACCAGTCTCTCGCCCAAAAACGTGGAGAGGTTAACCATGATCAAAATGAATCAGCAATTTATACCACTGAATTACACAATACATGAATCAACGCAGGACGATGAGGACAGCGGCTCAGGTGACGGAAGTAGCGTGTTAGATGATGATTACCTACTTCTGGTTGAACACCCAGAGTTTGAGGCCAAGCTATACTTCCCTGACAACTAGGCTTCCACTTCTTACTGTCTTCCTCCCTTATTTACTTTTATTTGTGTGTCTGTCTTTCTGGTTGGGAAACTTCAAATCACAACAAATCCATCACCACCGTCTTCTAGTCTTTTATTGCCATATATGAGTTTCAGCTGTCTGCATTTCAGTCCACTCCTCAGAGTCCTGCTCCTCCATCCTCCTGAATCGCCCTAAATCTATTGCCCTCAAGCCAGATGATGATTGGCTGTAGCATAATAGAAGAAAAAAGAAAATCTTGCCTCGTTGAGTCCCTCCAAAAGAAGTGGAACATGATGATGACTACTATAGCTATCCTCCTTTCCAAGCCGAGAGAGACTGCCCATTAACTGAAGATGAGAAGGAACAGGTAATGAATGATGCCATGCATTGGACGCTGACTGAGTGATTTGTGTTGTTGTTGTTTGTTGTGCATGAAGTTAATTCATTGTGTACTATTATCTAATCTACACACTAAAAGTAACTCAAGGCAATGTTTGTTTCCCTTCTTGTTTTTAATAACACATTTGTACTTCTACTGCAGGCCGATCCATTGCATTTTGAATATGGAAAGGGGACTCAATCTGTACACTGCACACTGAGTTGGACAACACCATGATGATGACCACAGTGACATAATACCCTCGCAGTCACTCAGTAGGATCCGAGATGATTGATGGAATAAGTCAGGGCGTTTCATGAGTGGCATAAAAGGTAAACAAGTCAACAACAACCACTGCAGACCTACATGTCTGTGTAGTGGTGGAGTCGAGTGTGGTGGTATGCCTGACAGCGGTGCATTGATTTAGTCACTTAATTTGTAAAATGCTATGTTGCTGTATATGTGCTTTGTCTGCCTCTGTCAAAAAATGTACGCTAAATGGAGGATGG
This sequence comes from Calotriton arnoldi, assembly GCA_963921515.1. NCBI lineage: Eukaryota > Metazoa > Chordata > Amphibia > Caudata > Salamandridae > Calotriton > Calotriton arnoldi. The sequence continues at coordinate 106,538 of CAWUFW010015105.1, read as the reverse complement.
GTCACGGGTGCCGTGGGCCTGCTCTGTCCTGTTGTTGTTGGAGGTTAATGCTGGAAACAGACTAGAGTAGACATGATGTATCCATGCCGCCTCTGAAAGTGTTCTTGTTGCACTCCACCGTAATTTATGCATTTTTTTTCTACTTGATTTTTCAATATCCCTTTTGTTTTTCCATCTACAATTACAGGCCGAACCTTACCCTGTGCTATACTGGGAAAAACAACTCACACTTACCTTACCAATGAATCTACATTTGCCAGGCAGGCAGTGGCGTCGTCACCCAAGATTGATGGCCGGAGCGTCCATGGAAGGGAGGACCAAGAGGAATGCCGAGCTGCAACTCCCCATTTTGACCAGGATAACATACAGTATCAGTATCAACTTTCATCATCTTTTAAATAATTTGATTCATTTTTTGTCTTCAATCATTACTACTGTGTGTTGTTGTTATTATTATGTTTGCTCTCTGCTTATAATTCAAGTTCATCCCTACAGCTATTTTTGAATTTTCTTTGCTATGTTTAAAAGTAAGCCCGGTACAACAGAACAGAAACTGTATGTAATTCGGGTCTCTCTGAGGGCAGACAGGCAAGGCAAATTGCATAATATACTGCTGCCCTGTACTGTCTAATTGTCTAGTAGTAGTTAGTAAGTACTACTTATCATTAACCATCAAGTTATCTTCATCATGCATGAATTTCCTTTTTCTCCCTTAACAGATTTATGGATATGGTCGTCTGCCAAGATTGTGTTTTGTTGTTTGTCCATGTGTACTGTTTTTCTTTGTCAACCTTTCCCCAAACCCCCCTTCCCAACCATTCATCAAACCCTAACCCTCTTCCCCCGGGCTGTGTGATTTATTGAGGTGTGACTAAATTAAATGTACACCAATAATTGATCACACGCTTGCTGAGGCGGATGTGGCGAAAGCAACACTAATTCAATTTCAAGGCAGGGCGAGGATCTTCTTCTGCTTGCCCACCCATGAGCAGTATATTTGCGAGGTAATTTTTTTACCAAAGGAACCTAATCCATCAGCATTAATTGCCGGCACAGCACTAAAGGTTACGCTTCTGTCGAGTGTAGGCCTAGTCGAGTGACTCAACACAACTACAGTTTGTAACTTGTTGTACTAGGCTATCCCCGCCACCATTATGTTTTATTTACTTCGTTCTACTACTCCTCCCAGAGTCTCAGGCGACTGACTGTCTCATTTTCTTTTTTTGCAAATGCTACTGCCAGTGTCTACTACTACCACCACAGCCATGGCATCTCCATTCTCTTGGGAAACAAAACCATCATCGCCATGCACCCATCGCTGTGCCTAACTTAAACATCAATCCTAGGTAAGATAAGAAGTTTGGGGGAGGTATAATAATGGACTAGGAGGGGAGACTGACAGTACTAGTAGGACAAGTCACTCAGTGAGGGGTACCGCATCTATCTGTTTGTGTGTTACAAAATCGGCAGATTATTAAATCCAACACTGGGTGCGGCCCTGCAGCAGCAAGGAAACCATGTTTGTGACGTAAAAAAGTAACCCCCCCACAAAACATTAACAACATATTGCTATGTTTAAGTAGAAATATAATTGAATAGCCTAACAAAAATAAACTATGTAAAAAATCCCACAACACCCGAACCCACCCCTCTCCCTAACCCCAACCAATGTCCAAAACGATAAAGTCCAACCAATGTCCAAAATGTCTATAAACCCCAACGCACCGCTCAATTCCCACCCACCAAAAAAAAGGATTTAAAAAGGGGCAATGCAACAGGGTCAAGTTATTGGCGGGATCTTCGGCTTGGCTTCTCCAGGACCATTAGCCTCTTCTTCACCTCCTCTAACTGCTCCTCTAGACGCGCATTCCAGAGGAGCATGCGGCGCGCATATGCCCTGCAGTTGCATCCACAGGGGGGGGCAACAGTGCTGGATATTGAAGGGCGGTGGCAGGCGGCTGCCTGACCGTGGCACCGTACCACTCGAGGGGCCTGGCTGGGGCCCGGGGCATTGGAGGAGGCTGCAGCTGCCGCCTCCTCCTCCGCCAGAGCCACCAGCCGCCGGTATTCTTAGCAGATGGCCTCCAGCTTCCGGCGCCGGGCCATGGCTGCCAACTCCTTCCTGGATGGTTTTGCTTGTGAAGGAGTAGCTATATCAAGAAAGAAAAAAAAAATATTAACCAATACTCTTAGCAAAACAGTAACAAATTAATTCAACACATAGTGGCACAGTAGCACTAGCAAGCACAGTACATAACATTTGTGGTATGTATCTATCCTCCCACTTCCTCGGCCTCTAACATTTGTGGGAGTTTCTGGCATTATACTAGCACTATGTATGGACTCGAGTACACAGTACACCAGTCTTCTTCTTCTCTCTTGTTTTGCAAAATTAACGTAACTTTGTTGTAGCCGGCATGCCAGCTCAGTCAGCCTGCGCCCAAGACAAACATACTAGAGTCATGATGACACAGACTCTTGTTAGTTTTATTTACTACTGTTTGCAGGTGGGGAAGCTCGTATTTTTCTATTACGGGTGGCACTGGCCATACTCTGTTACATCAAGGGCAACTGCTTAATTTCACTTTCACCCTGCCCTGACTACTAGAAAATGGCAGATGATATCTGATCCAATGATCATTGCTTATATGGGGCGACATGAGGTACTTTGTTTTGATTGATTGTGTAACCAGCCGATAGACCACCCTTGGCAGGCTGGCTGACCCAGTCGAAAAAAAATTAACATAGGTAGGGAGTTGTCCTCTGAGTCGGAGGAAGGCACTTGATGATAACTACATACATACACAATATATATGCTATGCTTGCAAACTACTGTGAGTCAAGGGAGTATTCTGAAAATACAACTTATATTCTCCTCGGTATTGCTACTCTGGCATGGTGTCTTTCACATTCTCTTCAAACTAAGACTCTTCTTCCAGTGACAGTCTCTACCTATGCTATCTATGATGAATACCATCCAGGCATCCATCCATTCAAAGTAAACGTCTATCATTCTTCTTAATCTCTCAACAAACCTTAGTTTGTTTCACCAACAACAAACATTTATTCTTTTTTTTTTTTTTAAACCACCACTCATGCGTCCTTTCCTTTCTTGCTTGCCTTGGCTTTGAGTTTGACCCAAACACCACTGAGGAGTCTTGCTATCCTCCACCCATACAGTTTCACCCACCCAGGCAGGCATCTTTTCTTTCACCTCCCACCCATCCTTCAACCACCCATGCATCTGATTCCTATCAGCCACCTATGCATGCATCCCACGTATCCTTCTCTGCCAGTCATAAATATTACATCTTGCCCATCCTTCCTCCTTCCACCCTTCTTTCCCTTTTCGTTCAACACACCCATCAAGGTAATCAGATCTGACTTTTAGTGTTCTCCATAAAACTTTCACAGCTGAGTTGAAGTCAGATAGAAGAGGGCATTGGTTACTCAACTCCCGCCGCTAATGCTATTGCTAATGCTAAGTAAAGGGTGTCTTCTTCAACCGTTGTTCACAACAACAACTTCTTACTAAGTCTCAACCGTACAGTGTACACCCTTGCAGCGAGTGTAATGTCAATAAGTAAGGAATATAACTTACCACCGCCCGCCACTGCTGCTGGCTCACCCTCTGCAGCTCCTGCAACTGCCTGTGCTGCATCTCCTGCTCCCTCCGAAATGGCCGCGTCGCCACCGCCGCTGGCCCCGGCACTGGTGGTCGATAGTACGCTTAGAAAAAACATTACACATTTTTTTAGATGCCATATACACCTCCCCCTATTTCTTCTTTTTCACTAGCAAGATTGAAAAAAAAGTTAATACATACATATACAACATACATCACTAGTACAAATCGGGTACTAGAGTACAGTAGACACTAGTAGTGTTATATCATGGTCCCTAGGGTCATTCCAGTCTTTGCTAAGTTAGCCTGAGCCATGCAACCATTTTAGCTTTGTGTCTTTTATTTTTACGCACGTTACCTCGCAGCTTGCTGTGTAAGATGCCTTTGAGCCCACATGAGCTCATACTGCTACTGTCTGAGCGCTGCGTCCAAGGTCGAAAAACAAGCCACTTTGTTATGGAGTTCTGGTGGTCAGTCCGTATTGCTTAGCCATAACATGCTACACTTTTTGGCACGACTGAGAAATGCTTGCAAAATACTAACGCGCACCATTTTTCTCATAACAGACGGAAGATTCCCTTCTACGAACCAGAGCTTTGCAGAGCTTATGATGTAACCAGTACTTCTAGGACGCTTCTTCTAAGGTCAGGGGTCCCCCAGAATTCGCTCAGAGATCTTCATTTATAATTTTATATAAACTATATTACTACCAAGGGGAGGGTGGATCTTCCACAGCTGTTCAGTTATCATCATGATTGATTTCCCCTTTTGTCTTCTATGGACTTGTAGTTGTAACAATGTTTATTGTTTTAATCTTATGCATTTTACTGTTGGTGCTGGCTAGAGCTTGTTAGTTGAAAATAAACCTTTTGAACTTACATAGACTCTGTGATATTTGGTGTGGACTTACACGAGTGAGTGAGCGACAGGGTGTGCATTGCTTCCACGACTCTGAGAGGTCGGGAGTGTAGTGACTGTTATGTTCTGGGTTGTCTAATCATTGGGTATCTTCGGGGGGTTCGGGGAGCTAATGAGACACTATAGCTAGTCGGTCAGGGGATTGTGGGTGAGGTGTGAGGAAGGTCCAACCGGCTATCACCAACATCCTATTTTCTTGTGCATAGTTCTGTATGTGCAGAACCCCTACAACAGTAGTAGTATCTCCTATTCTATCAAAAATAGTAAAATATCTGGATGGGCATTTTGTTGGTGGGAATTGTCGAAAAGCCTCAAGATTAAGAAGACAAGAAGAGGACAACCCAAAGGACGGGACTCAGTGGCTAGAGCGATTGGTGAATCTGAGTTTTATTTAAAACCTTTTAAATAAAGAGTGGCCAACTGGGCAAGCTTAGCTACAGACAGACTAATAGTAGTAGTACAGAGAGTCATAGCAGAGGCAGTTAGAGGCAGGGATAACAAGAATTTAGAAACAGATTGTATAGATCGAAGAAGATTTTGTAAAAAATAGATTTAGGAAATCTAAATAATAGTTCGGAAAAAATAAGGTGCAGTACAAGTTAGGTTAGTATAATTATTAATATTAACAACAGGAGGACTTACTGGGGCCAGCAGCAGAGCCCTCGGTAGAGGAGCGTTCCTGGCCCTGGGAGGCATCTTTTCCAGCTCCCGCCGACTCCGACCCAGTCTTCTTCTTGCCCCTGGGTGCTGATCATGAAAGATGTAAGAAAGAAAGAGACAAACATGGATGATTGGTGTGAAACAAATAAAATATTTAAAAAAACGCTCAAACATTTATGGAAACAACAATTGCAATAAAATTGACCTATCTAATCGACTAGTATTGCGGGATTCGCGGACCGTCTAGTTATTATTTATGAACACTAATCCAGTGTTCCATTCTGATTCCAGAATACTAACTAAGCCTAAGTACCACCTGACCGAGCCCACCTATTCCAGACGGGCCAATTGTTCACTAAGTCTGCACTTCCATTTATTTTAGTCCTCAAAAATGCATACATTTTTGCATATACCAAATTGTTGGTTGGTTCCTGCTGATGTTCTGCTAGTGATAAGTCTAGACTATTACCACTCACTAAACAAACTACAAAAGGTTCTACTAAGGACTGGGGTAAGCAGCACTCAGCAACACGTGACGTGACAGAGGATGTGTCACGCAGACCACTAAAAAATTACCTACTAATAATAAGTAACTAAACCTATCAATCCACCACTATCTCTTCTTAGTGGCAAGAGGACAAAGGAAGGACTAGAGTCTCTCTAGCATTACCTAACTTAAGTTCTCTAAAGTAAACTCTTACATAATCAGGCCAAGCGAGCGCAAAGTTGCAAACAAGTAAGATTAGTAGCGCCGAGGACCTGTGTCATAACAATCACAGAAGATCTTTAAACGTAATTTACCTGCAATGTAAGCAGCAGCATTCTTGCTGTTCGGAAAAAATATATATTCGCAATATATAACACAGAGCAGAAGAACACAAAGTAGTAATATTAAACAGCTACTCACCAAGCCCCGGGACCTCCACTTCTAGCAGGTACAGCAGGTCCTGCTCCCGGTCCAGGATATCGGACCACCGGTGCCTCAGCTGGGTATCGGTGCGCCGGACACCAGAGCAGCGAAACACTGCCCGGCGCACCTTTCCCCACCGCTGACTACGCTCCCTGAGCCCGTACCCGGACCCAGGCCTGCCGCCTGCTGCTAGGGTTAAGGGGAGGTGGCGCTGCACAAAAAAAACAAGTGCGGCCACCTCCGCCTCACCAAATAAGGCCCGTTCCTGCACCCCTTTTGGGCGCTGCCTTCCGCAGGGAAGGCGGTCGCGACTGCGGCTACGGGCAGCCTTGCCCTTTCCCTTGCTGCCCCCGCTCTCTCCCTTGGGCATGGTTCTGGGACTCGGGGGGTGGAAAAGAAAAGGGAGGAATTAGAAAAGTAAGTAAAAGAAATGAAAAAAGCAAGTTATAGAAAAAGAGTGAAAAAGTAGTAGAACAAGTCACAAAAAAGTTTAAAAAAACTCAAAATATAGATTCAGGAAAATAGAGAGATAGATAATAAATAAAAAAGATTAAACAAAAGTGTACAGAAACAAAGGATTGCAAAGATAGAGGGAGGCTAGAAAAGCAGGCACAGAACCATAGCAATAGACTGAAAAACAAGATGGCCGCGCCCATTGCGACCGCATGGGCAAGTTTGCGCGATATTTCCCCCCCCGAGCATGCAAAAAGCGTTGCAAACACGTAATTGCGTTCCCGAGCAGGAAATACTCATCGCGAACGGGCGGGAGCACGCAATACGTGACCCGGAACAGGAAATAAGCATCGTGAGCGGGCGGGACAAGTGAAAAACAAGATGGCCGCGCCCATTAGCGACCGCATGGGCAAGTTATCGATATAATTCCCCGCGAGCACGCAAAAACACATCGCGAACAACGGGACAAGCAATTCCGCGTGTTCGCGGAATTTCCGCGTGCTCGCATTGATTTTTTACAATTTCGCGAGAATTTGCATAGCGCGACTACGCAAATTACATCCACCCCTAATTATTAGTAGGGGCAAATGTATATCTGCCACTGGCAATAAGGCCACTAACACAGTATAGGGCTAAGAATAGGTCTTAGAAAATTAGTCCCGTGCTCAACCCTTGGTAGCTTGGCTGCGAGCAGGCAGGCTTCACTTCAAAGACAGGTATGTAAAGCATTTAAAAACACCAATTCAGTAAATAATTAAGACACAATGCACAATAAAAATCCCAGACCAATTTATAAAAATAGGAAATACTTTTATCTTTAAAATGACACCAAAATGCCAAAAATTAAATGTAGGGAACCGGAGATATGAATTTTCAAAGATTTAGCATTATCTTGCACATAGAAAACTATAGCGCCTTATTGGGACATCTGGTCGCAATATACCGGGTCAAAGTCAAAGTTTGAGGCCGACCGCGATGGAGCCCTGCGCGGCTACCCCTCGCAGTAGGTCTCGGTCAAAGTTTTTCCCTTCTGACTTAGAAACTTTTCTGGAGCTTTTCTTCCCGGGGTCTCTCGAAGCTCTCAGCCAGTCTGGATTCGGTGAGGGTTCGCCGGATTGCCTTGCGACGAGCTCACGGTCAAACTTATGGAAGTCCGACCTCCGGAGCGTACCAGCGGGACGAACCAGGGATCCAGGCCGACACGCGGTTGAAGGCAGGCGACTTGGCTTTCGCGGTTGCTCCTGGTCACCTTTTCTTCGTTCGGACTTAAAAACTTTTATGGAACTTTTTCTCGCGGGGTCCCTCGATGCTCTACACCAGGCCGGGTTCAGTGAGGGTTCGCCGGCCTCGGATTTTGCCTACTCCCGGTCAAACTCTGGAAGTAGGACCTACGGAGCTTTTCAGCGGGACAAACCTGGCCGCCAGGCCGCCTCGTGGTTGAAGGCAGGCAGCTTTACTGGCCAGGTTGAGTCGGTCTACTTATAGAGCTTTGTTCCAATGTTGCTCCAAAGTTCTCCAAACTTCTGGAACTTCTTCCTGAAGTTACCCAAAGGGTCCACAAGTGTCTCAAACTCACTCCAAGGGTCTGGAAGCTCCAAGATGGTCCTTGAAAGTTGAGGATCTGGGTGGCTCTGCCCCTCTCAGATACTTATTCCAAGTTCTCTGGGTCAAGCAGGAGGTCACTCCTGTCCAATGGGGGCAAGGTACCACCAAAAGATATGACCACATCCTACAAAGTGTGGCACTATTTTGTCCCAGAGTGCACCAATTCTTCCACATTCATCATGGCTGATTTTCCAGCAGGGAGAGAAGAGCTGGATAAACACACCCCTAGGATGGCTAATCTCCATAGTCTATCACCCTTGCATCTGCTCATTCCTTCCTTAAGCCTAGCATCTGGCTGGGTTCAAAAGAGTAGAGTTGTAAATGACACTAGTCTCTTCCCCTTCCCTTGAAGTCCATTGTTTATGACACCTCCCCCTGCCCTGGCATTCCTGTGTAACAGAACACTGCCCTCCCAGCAGAGCTAGTCAACCCCAGGGGCTCTTTATCACCTCTTCAAAGAAGCCTGGCTAATCCACTTAACTCTGACCAATCAGGACAGACCACTAGAAGGCTGAATCTGGGCTTACAGACAAAAAAGTCTTATAACTTCTTGTCTGTACATTTTAGGAGAAATTCAACAATATCATATTGTTGAGTTTATTAATACCATTCTTTGAAGTCTTTGAATGGTATTTTTAGCCTTCTCCTATCAAGAGTTAGTAGTTAATAACTTCTTGCCATGCTAACATATGTGGCAGGGGATTTGCAATGGGAAAAATGACTTGGGCCATTCTTACAGCACCAGGGCTTATAAAAACATATTTTATAAGTGCTCTGCCTATATCTTCAGGACCCCCCACCCCTGGAAAACCTAGGGGAGACTTTAGAGGTTCTGAATATGTAGAACTATTGCAGATGCTCCCTCCACAGTGCTCCTAGCACCAAAATCGATTTTGTGCAGCACTTTATCGCAATGTGGAGAGTGAAATGTGCAATTTCACTTAGCCCAGGGCATATAAAACACCTTTTATAAGGGTCCGCCTTATAAGTACCTGACCCCCCCTCCCCAGGGACACCTAGGGGAGACCCTGGGGGTACCTAATATCACCCAACATTGTAGGTTATCCATTATTAAGTGCCCCAAACACCAAAGTCGAGTTTGGACACAATTTACTTTTTAAAAGCAGTCCTGCAACACAGGGCTACTTTTAAGCTGACCTCAGGTTCAGCAGTGCATACATGCAAGTGCAGAAAGGGCTGCTGGCCTCTAAACTGCCATGCCCTATTATAAGCTAGGGACTCAGATGTAGTTTCAATCCACCTGCCCTATTATGTACTAGGGCCTTATAGGGTAGGTCATGCCAATCACAGGGGTACCCCAACCCATAGTATACCCTAGTGTATGTAGGTGTTTTCACTGTATTCTAAGTGTCTCTTTCAGCATAGCACTGGCCCTGGGCCTGGTTAGGCAGAGCCCAAGGTCATTCAGAGTCAGTTACCACCAATACCAGTCAGCAAAAGGTTGGGGGGTGCCCAGGGCACAGGATAACTTTGCAACAATTACATCAGAAACCCAAACTAGAATGTCATCCTGTAAACACCGGACATTTTTCGAACCTGCCAAAACACCTTTCATCACACTCTGAAATATGGCGGAGGCTGATGCCAGACCAAAAGGCATTCGTACAAATTGATATGCTCCATGTGGTGTTATAAAGGATGTCAGATGTTTAGAATCAGAATGCAGACATATCTGCCATCTCTCACTTCCATCAACATCTCATTGATGTTTGGCAATGGATGGCCATCGACCCATATACACTCATTCTGGTCTCTGAGATTAATACACATGCGTAGTTTACTAGTACTTTTCTTGGCCAAAACCACTGGACTTAACCACTTCAATAGGTTCTATAACCTTCCATTCACACAATCTGACAAGCTCTTCCTTCAATTGATCCCGTAATGCTAATGGCACTTTACGAACCTTGTGTACTTTTGTTTTGACACTCTCTCTCAGTATAATGCTGTGTTCAATATTTTTCAAGCATCCCAATTTCCCTGTAAACAATTTTAGAAAGTTGGACCTCCATTTATCATTCTGACCCTGTTCCATTAAAAACACTTGATCGGGATGATTCGAGTCTAGGATCATTCCCAACATGCGCTGTTCTTTCCAGCCGAGAAAGGATTAGCCCTTTTCACTACATACACTTTACCAACAGTGCACCTATTTTTTAACTCTACATGAGCTGTGAAGTATCCCATCACTGGTAACCTGCTCCCACAATAACCTTTAAGTTCTACATCCGCTGGTAACAATTCACATTTTCCCACACTCTCCCACAGTGGTTGATCAACAAGTGTGTAAGGTGAACAGGAATCAGCCCACATCCAAATTTGTTTTCCATTCACTGTTGCCTCACACTTTGGTGGACTATAACCAGTTCCAACAGGAAACTTAACATCACATGTAATCATGACTTCCACATTATTATCTTTCACACAACCTGTTTCACCATAATCCGACCCATCTTACTCTGTAAACCAATTCACATTTTGCTTGCCATCGTTTCTTACTTCCAACGTGCAAATGCTAGAAAAATGTCCCATTTTCTTGCACCTGTAGGGTTTAGCTTTGACAGCAGTACAAGAACTTGATTCTGCCAGGTGCTTTGTACTGCCACATCTATAACACAGTTTACCTCTATCTTCAGCATAAGTTTTTACCACATTGAACTTGTTATTTCTCCCATTTTTCATTTGTGCAAACTTTGTTACCATACTGTCTTCATTCCCTTCCAAATGATTTGACTTCCCTTTCATTTGATCGCACTTCAATTCCTTAACATATCATGACATATTTTCAATGCACCGTACAATCTCAATAGATTTCTCTAATGAACCTTCAAACCCAATAATTTCTCTTGTGTTTTCATATTACTGGTCATGTTAATCATCTGGTCCCTTATTATTTCTTCTTGTAACTCCTTAAATCTACATGAAGCTGCCAAGGTCCTAAGTACAGCCCCATATTGTTCAATTGTCTCGCCCGGTAGTTGAGCCTGTGAATTTTTTTTATGTCTTTCTACAACAATGCTCAATTTTCTACCAAAATATTCAATGCAGCTACAAACTCATCAATCAACTCATCAGCATCTCCCTCAGACCCCACATCTGTGTTTTCTCTGTTACATGCCAACATGGATGTCTTTAACACTTTTCTGCCTTCAACACCTAAACAGGGTTTCAAAATTGCCAGCTGATGTTTGGCCACATAATCATCCACACCCTCTGCCTCTAAATATCTCTCAAAAGATTCCTTCCAATCTTCCCAAGCCATCGGGGTAATGCGGGATCCTGTCAAAACAGAGGTGGAGAAACAATATTTTGCACTGCCATTTTCCCCTTAGACCTTTTAAATGCATAAAAGTTTGAAATAACCTGGGTAAAGAAATAATATTAAACGTCGTCACTGTAGTCTAGAAAAATAACAAAAGTAGTCACCGTTGTCTTGGTACTTGACGAGGAAATATGTTGGTTGGTAAACGATTTCAACATCCCAATATTGTAGTTCTTCCTCAAGTCCTTTGGTTCCCAGGAACAATGACAGTGTTAAGCAGTTTCTATGCAGAGTCCCTTTCTATTTTCATTTGCTGCTGTAGAAGTCCTTCCTCGATTCCTTTGACACTCCAGTGGAGGAGAAGCTGACAGCACTGTTGGAAGTCCTTCCCCAATTCTATTACAGGACCGGAGGCTTCGGATTATTGCTTCTCTTTCTTTACTGTTGAAATCACAGCAGCCAATGAAAACGTTTTAATACATGAACAAAACTACATTTCCCATGATGCTTTTGCAACCAATCATATCTCATCAGACCCTATAAGAGTCACCCTCTCCTTCCCATGAGCCTCTTTCTTTGCTGCTCATGGCAGAGATAAGTGCAATTTCTATTTCTATTATCTATTGCTTGTAATGTGTACAGTCAACTGTTCCTTTAGGCGCGTGTGCTTGTCGGAACGAGCTGCCGGTGTACGTGCATAATTTTGTCTGTTCAGCCTTGTATCGGCATTTATTGCATGCTTGACATATTTTTCATTTATACTGATTGTGCGCGTACTAGCGTGCTTGTGCCTTGGCCCGGATTGGGCAGATTCTGAGATTTTAGCTCTAGCGGGGAGCGTGGGTGCAACACCGAGGTCGGCGGTGTGTAATTGTGGCATTTTTTGCATTATTGGGAGCGCGACCTTAGCGCTTACAGTTGGATGCCTTCCATGATCGGTCCCGACGTGTACAACGTGAGCCAAACTCCGCCCGACGTGCGTAGCCCAATTGGGCCACATTTGGGCTACATTTGGGCTACCCACGTCTCGCGTTTCCCCTCGCTTGTTCCGAGGCTAAAAATAGCCCGGACTCCACAACGAGCAACACATGTAGAAGACGCCTGACCGGCTGGAATAGTAGTCAGCCCAGGGAGTGCGCACACGCTCCAGAACATCTGAGAATTGGCTCTTACACCCTGAGACTGGGGCTGCAACAATATATGATTACAGCTTTGCTGAGGAGCTAGGTACACTGTGTGCATGAGGGTTGGCTCCCCCCTGACTCCTCCTTTACCTACCTTGCCTTAAACACTTACAATTCCTATTGGCAAGAGTGTGACAAGTGATTCCATCATGGAAGATTGGGCTAGATATGATGATGAGGAGGATGAACCCTACTATGATGGACAGCAGGGGACACATGTTAAAATGAGTCAAAGATGAGATGTGGGAACCAGCTTAACAAATTACTCACACAACCACTACATTGACAGGACTTTTGAACACATGTAATGCACAAGTAACATGCATACACACCTTGATCTGCTGTAGTCATTCTGGTAGCCAGGGTGTACATACTAACTATTACAAGATCAAAATAAGTCGATGTCTATGGCATATGGTCACTGCTACATCATGTGTACCCAGCCCTGTGAGTAGATGACACAGCATATGTGGCTAACAGCAACAATCACGACTTGTATGTCTCTGCTGTCACAGCACGACCTCAACCTACAGTCCCACACTACACAACATCATCATGAAATGAGGCCAGTTAGTGTAAGCTGGACAACAATACATGAATATACAGCACAGTAGACAGACAGATATGCACATTACGGTGTCAGTCCATCGTGACTGTGGGAGGAGATTGCGTTACAGACATTGCCATGTTCACCAAAATGAAACACAAATACACATGGAATGTGTATACATGCACACATGGCTGAAAATTACAGGTGATGCCGGACAGACCGATGTTTTTCCACACATGTGCACTCCTATGACGTGTGTTAAAAATATACAGGCACTGGCAGCTAGGGACACTGTAAGCCACACCACTACGTGTGTTTTAAGTGCTAGAGGTTACAAGTATGTCTGATCTCCGTACAATGGACACCTCTAAATGGCAGACAACATCACTGCCCCTTCATAAGACAACCCATGGACAAGAAAGCGACAGGCAAATAGCAAGGGATATTCAAATAGTGTTCACTGGTGGAATGTTTCAATAGACATTAATACAATGCGAGAGGCCTTTGTCCTCCTTAACTTACTTCATTCATTTTTGGCCCCAAGACATGACAAAGAATGTTATTTGACCCTCCTTTTCTTGACACATTACATGTGTGTGAAGAATTAACTCAAAGGTCACATTCTATAATCCCTTTACAGGGTGCACAAATCACTTGAGGCAAATGTGTTGGGATGAGTGATGCAATTAGCAAAGCGAGAATGGAAATGCAAAATGTGTTTACAGGCGGTGTAGCTGGCATCCACTGCGATAACACGCATTGGCCCCAATTGAATGATGCAGGATAGCGGTCGACGCTATCCTATGCGAATGAGCCGTCAGCCAATTGGAGTTGCCAACAGCTTACATTTCTGAATGTTGTGGTAGGCGCACTCCGCCACTGCGGGCCAGGCATTGGCCACAATTGAATCATGCAGGACTGCGGTCGCTGCTTCCTGACTGCCGCGGTGCGTCACCGCCTATGAGAATTAGCCATCAGTCAATGGGAACCGCCATCGCGCTAGCTCATTCTGAGTACACAGAGAAACCCTCCTGATTTAGGCAGAGGATTCACACTTTTGTAAGCTACACATAAAACAATGTTGCCTTTTGTCAGAGTAAACTTCTTCTACCCATAGTGCTTTACAAGAAAAAAAATTGATATTTAAATTATTACAACGCCTTCTCAGGTGTAGTAAGCTCTACATAAATGTTATTTATTTTGTGTAAATACTGGGAAAGACCAACACATCTGACATTCTTACAGTGCATGCATATCTCCTAAACATAGACTGAACAAAGTGAAAAGCTGCCTCTCTGAAGTATGTGTGAAGTGCTAACAAGGTGTGAGCCTTTGTTTCCCCTCCGCCTCATTTGCATCAGGTGTGAGGCTCTTGACTGCTGCCAGCCAGGAGACTCGAACAAAAGGATGCCTGATGACCCCTCAGATGCGGCCTTTGTTATGGGCCCAGCAGGAGTCTGAAATAAGAAAGCCCCCTCCCCACCTGCACGTTGTTGCGGATCGAAAGTAGACAACAAGTGCAGGCCTGCTGAACGTGTCCTGGTGTTTGTAAATTACACCGGGACGAGTTCATCATAATTTTCAGTGGGGCCCAACTTCTTGGCAGGGTGGATTGCATCCACCCTGTGAATATGGTGGGTGGACAACGTCCACCCGCGTGTACCCCCGACTTGTACCCTGCTTTGGTGGCTCATCTCTGTACAATTTCATAAATTGCGTGGATTTGCATATTAGTGTGCTTCTGATGTTGAAAACGTGGGGGCTGCCCGATGCTTACAGACAAGTAAGAAGGTTTCTCATCACACCTATAATATTTGTTATTGATTCCGTGTGGGGGCACCAGTACCAGAAATTTTGACAAATGTTCCTCATTTCTCAGATTTGTTCCCTTTCCTCTGAGGAAAGGGGCGGCCATTTTGAAGTAAGGGCGGCCATTTTTAAACAAGGGCATGGTGTTTGCCCGGGCCACCTCATCTTCCATATACCAACCCTGTAGCAAGATACACCTACATTCATTCACCGTTTCACCTCTAATGAGCGTGGCACAGAAAGAAAAAAAACACATTCAGAAAATTAAGTTTTAACCTCCACTAACTAAACTCTAAAGATGGCCAAGCAAGGTTGATGTTGAATAAGGTAAGTTTATTCCCAACCTGAGTGCGGAACAACCACACCTCATTGAAGAAGATAACAGCAACTGATCATTTCAAACAATACATTCTAAACAGGAATGAAACAACATAATTACCAGAAAAATGATGCTGAGTGCGAGCCTAGTCGCACTCCTAAACTGAAGTATATATTCACAACATGACGCAAACTTAATTCCTAACAGTAAAGACTAAGGGGCATATTCACAAGGACTTATCGCCGAGTTATCAGCACTTTAGCGCAGCAAAAGTGGCGATAGAATTACTGCCCCTTTCGCAAGCTGGTGCTAACTGCCTACATCACCACATAACCCGCGATAGCTGCCGCAAAAAACATCGCCACGGTCGACACCGTCAACTAACGCTAATGAGATGCAGAATAGGCGTGTCCGTGCAAAAACACACGAAAAGACAACACCATGCAATTCACAACGGACAGCCAGATCTGCGATGCGAGTCAATAACAGGCGATAAGCCGCGGTAGCAGCAGGTATTTAACACCTGCCTTTTGCTGGTGCTAAGCGGGACGACCACCTGCAGTCTGAATTGGCTGCCACTCATCCCTTTCAGGCGGTGTGCCTTTCACTTCTGTGCGTCTACAGTGCTGAGATCCACCTTTGCAGATCGCAACCTTTCAGTAAACATTGCTTGGATAGTATCAGGGAGCAAATTTGGGGAGACATTTGTGATAAATTAAACTTTTCAAATGTTTTAGGACCAATAGCATTCTCCACTTGCTGGAAACGCTATTATTTCTCTGCAGCTCACTCACATATCTTCCAACGAAAGCAAATCACCTAATCTCCCCGTGCCTAACAAAAATGAATGTGTCCATCTGTAACGAAACTGGTGCTCATGTAAAGCGCTCTGATACCCGATTTCTCGGGTCTAGTTCGCGCTATATAAAACTCTATTAAAAAAAAAAAAAGAATCTGTCCCTGAAACAGTTGCTCACTCTTGGATCCTCTAAGCCCTTACTCACCCTATGATCTCTGAATCCTCTCTCTGCAGTCAGGTCCTAAAACTCCTGGTCATTCTTATAATTTCTTGCTTGGCCCTGACCAACATGTCCCAAGAAGCTCATGCATATCCTCTTTTCTGTAAGCTTCTGTTCACACATAAGAATCCATAGGTGCTGCTCATCCTAAGGCCTTCAGACTCTTGTGCACCATCAGTTGGTCTCCAAACTACCCACTTATTAAAGAGACCCTGAAACTCATTTCCACTCTCCGATCCTCTGAGACTCCTGCTCAGGCTCAGATCCTTAAGGTTCCAGCTCACTCTCAGGTGCCTATGGGTTCCAGCTCATCCTCTGGGCACCTGATTTCCCTGTTCACCGTCAGACCCTGTAGCTCTTGCTCACTCCTACTTGGAAGTTCCAGGACATCCTCATTTCCCTGAGGATCATGTTTACCATGAGATTCCGTAAAACGTATATATCCGTATAGCTTCCTTGATGTTTTGCTCACCCTAAGGGCATGAGGTATATTGTCAACACCAGATGGCTGAAGCTTCTGCTCACCCTCAATCCTCACTGTCGGCATTGGGGGTGAACATATGCTTCAGAAGCATAGCGGAGTTTAGGTCCCTGAGCCTCAAACTCACCCTCAGGGTCCTGAGGTTTAGGCTTACTCTAAGCTGCCCAAAACCCAGCTCACTCCAAGGCCTTCAATGCTCTTGCTTGTTCCAATGGCTCTGGCTCACCAGAGGTGCCAAGCTTCCTGCTCAGTGTCATTTACTTGTGGTGGCTGGCCATGCTCGAGTGCCAAGAGGTTCCTACTCAGGGACATTTATCATTGAGAATACGGTCCACCTTAGACCCCTGGGGCACATGTAATCCTCAAGTTGCTGAATCTTCTCAATTTCAACTACCAGAAGATCTTGTTTACATTCCTATCACTGACTTTCCTGGCCACCCTGAGGTCTCCTGATATATCTGCCCACATTTCATAATTAAGAAAACTCACTGCTAAACTTCAGGCTTCAGTGGCTGTACACATCCAAGTCTTTCATGGACCCTTTTGATTGGCACACAGAAGTCTAACTGAGTGTGATGTCTTAGGGGTATAACTCAGCTTGGTACTTGGTGACATCTATACTGTGGGAAGAGACATGATCTGAATCTAAATTGACATGCTGGAGGAAATCACTTCTACTACAGACGTTCTTTTCATTTTTTATATAGTACCTGTGTCGTTGCTCTCTCTTTTGTTCCCCCACAAGAATAAACAGCCCTTCACTCCTCCTGCTAGGGTTTATCCCTCTGCCCCCTTTCTTTACTCTCTCACTTTACCTGCACTCTCACGTTCTCACTGACCACATCTATTAGATATTCTATGTTTCTGCATGTCAGTGAATATTTCATACCAATTTTTCATTCTGTCTCCCTCCCTCTGTCTTTCTCTCATTCTACAAACCCCTTTAACAATTTTAATACCTTTCTTTATCATTGCCCCTCCCATTTTTCTGTCTCTCTTGCTATCCATCTCTTTTTCCCTGTCTGTCTCTCTCTCTCTCTCCGTAGTTGCCCTGATTTTCCTCATTTCCATTGCCCCTGTAGTAATTACCTCCCTCTCCCTTAGAGGAGTGAGAAAGAGGGGAAATTATAGACTGTCTCTCACATACACTCTATAGGTTGTTATTTTTCTACCTCCCATGTCCTTATTCCCCACTCTCTCAATTCCTATTGCCTCTTTGAGTTTTACTTCAGGTCTTTTCCTGTCTTGAAAATTCTCCTTTTCTTCAATTGTGTTTTCTCATGTCAGTCACCCTTATTTCCCTCTAGCCCTTGAACTTGTTTGTGTCCTACACCTAATGTTATATTTCGTTGTGTCCACTTTACTGAGTTGCTGCTGTCAGTAGCTACCTGCTTTATCAAACCTTGACATTTGCAGAAGACCATTCTCTGTAGACATTAAAAAGATCCCTGTCCTTGTAAGTGCTTTCAGTTCTGCATATTTTCAAAGGTTATTCAGGAAAGTGGAGGGACCTTGTTCTATCTTTAGTAGAGATTAGACCATAAGTATGTTTTATTGTTGAGTGGTAAGGAAAAACTCACCTATTTCTGGAGGAATTGTTAGATACAGTGGAGGATCCACAGGTGGCATTTATTTTACCATAGTATCTCTTTCTTGGAGGAATAGTATTATGTTAGCCTTTTCTTGGGTTCTACTCCTGATTTGGCACTTCCTCTAGGTGTCGCCAACCTCTAAATCAAGCTGTAGACTGCTGTAACGTCAGAACTAAGAAGTGTGTGTGAGGCCTGATTCATCCTTTCCTTATTATTACTGACCAGGAAACTGCTAACACCCTCTTCTGCATCCATCCTTTGCTTTGTCATTCACTATCCTTTTTCTTCCTTTGTCATCGTCCTTCTCTCCACTTTTGTTTCCCACCCTACCTTTACGAATCTCTTGTTCTACCCTTCCCTCCGCCTAGTCTGTCCTCACTTCATCTATTCCTTGGCTGTTTCCTCTCTCGCTTCCCCCTCTCTCACTCCCTCATTGTGCTTATCTATAGTTATTTCCCTCCCCTCTAGCCTCTTTTCCTCTCTTCTCTCGTCAATGATTTCTCCCTCTTTCCTTTCCCCCGCTCAGTTTGTCTCTACTCCCCACTCCGTCTCTTATTTCCTTTTGTCTCTCTCTTTATCCCTCCTCTGACCTCTCCTTTTGCCCCAACATAGAGTGTGAATTAATTTTTTCAGTGCAACATTGTCAAAATCGAAATTTCCTTTTACCCATATCTAGTCATATTTTTTAGGTCGAGCCTGGGTAGCGCATGCGCTGCTCTGCGAGGCATGCTGTATTCAGATATGGACTAGAAGCTCAGCCCATTTTCCGCCCATCTTTGTAATTGGCTCCTGTCACTGTCCTTTGTAGATGGTGGCTTTTCATTGGCCAATAGGCTTATTAGTCCCTCCTTAGTACCACCCTCTCTTCTGTTGTTACCTCCCATGAGGACATCCCCTGTTACATGTGTAGTTCCTCGGTACGTTTTATTTACAGTCTGTGAGCACTACTTTCTTAAATCAATTTCTCCTATAGCATGGTGACATGCTGACCTGCAACCGCTTTCTTTTTAAGCAGCATGGCACCCAGGTGCCACCTTCCTACAGATCTGTTCATCTCTTAGCCGCCCTTTCCCTCTAATAGGTCACCCTTCCTGCCTCCTTAGCATGTCAATATCTGTCACTGGCTATCTCTCCAACCCAAGTTTACGTTCTCAAGTGCAGACCATGGTTAGAACCTCATCTAGTTATGAATCTAATACCCCTCGATTGTCACTGCCTCCGGACTTGTATTTTCTCCCACTCTCCACCTTATCTTTTCCTTCCCCTTACACTGCGATCTCATGCATATAACCTTACCCCTCACCTGTCCGTAACCTCCATGGTTCCCAAACTGAGGACAGCTTATTTGAAATCGAAAGCATCTTCTTCAATCCAAGGTTATTCTTCCTGCAGGACCAATTTGCCACACCCACCCTTCGTGGTTACTATGCAACTCTAAGCTATTGAGTGTCGGGACTACCATGTTAATGACAGTAAGAAAATTGGTGACGTAATAGAGTGCTTTTCGGCCTAACGCCGACCAGCCAGTTTTACTGCGCTTCACGACAGCAGCCATTCTGCGCACCAGGCATCTGCAACTTGAATGTAACATAGGATTAAGTCCCAGTTATTCTTTCATTTCCCTGTAGGAAGAGCCGCTTGTGATTTTCACCAGCATTACTGTATTTCCTGGAGCATTACTAGGCCTACCCAGTCATGAGAACCATTATCCAAGACGATATTTGCGATGTCACACTCAGGAGTACTTTCCAGGACCGTAAATTATTTATTGACTAGCTGCAGCCTGTTGTTTCTGTGAAAGATCCAAACGCCAAAAAGAGTATGTATAGCTGCATTGATTTGCTTTATTTTAACTACATTGCCGTTTAAACTGTATAAGTAATGCAGGGAGGGAGGTTCAGAGAAGAACGGTGGAAACGGAGAGAATGACGTAAAAAGGTGTGAGAGGGAAGACACAGAAGGGATAGTTTGTAGAATAAACAACACTGCGAAAAGCATTTACAATGCAATATGGCATTGTAGATGACAATGCCTTTTTTTATGAGTTAAGAAAACCTGCAAAGTACAAAGTGCGTTTTTACGCACCACTTGCAGGTTTTCAAAACACATAAATAAAAGGCAGTGTCATTTACAATGTCAATAGCTCAAAGCAAGTGCGAGGCCTATTGCATTGCAAATGCTTGTCTTTAAATGTAAAGTTATTTCAGCCCTTAGTGTTTTTTCTGAAGTTCCATCACTCATAGGTGTGTACAGCTCCCGCCGCATCTATAAATGGATGGAATTTCATTAGAATGAAACTTCCAATCTCAATCTTGTATGTCACTGCACAGTTTTTAAACCAAGAATGCTGGCACTGGGCCCCCCCAAGCCCCTCCCTCCGTCCCCCTCGTAGCTTTTGTAGCCGATCGTTGAGGCCTGGTGCGAGGGACTAAAGGCCACGCCCCCGCCTAAGACTTGTTAATTATGCTGCTCGAAAGCATCAGCAGCTCCCCAAGGAATCAAAGTCACCTCCTGAGGCCTGGGATGGGAGGAGAGGCGCCATGCTGTGCCTCGTCTGCCGGCCCATTGTCATTCTGTCCATGACAATGGACCGCCTGACTCTGTCGCTTGCAGAGAGTCACACTCGAGCTGTAGCAGCCTTTGGGGTTGTGCGCCAGCAGGAAAGCTGGCCCAGATATGTGCACCTGGTTTTCTGCTTCTGAATGGCCTTGGGTGGGCCAGGATCTTATTTGGGTGGGCCTGGCCCACCCGGCCCACCCTCTAGAACCGGGCTTGTCTGGGACCCTCATTTTTTTTTTTTTTTAAACAGAATTTTATTGATTTTCTGGAAGCAATACAAGCAACAGCATGGACATCAGAGTATTACAGTTGGGGAGGCAATATGCACTTCAATCATGACCATCAGCATTCCTGTGATCCTCCCAGTGAGCTACGAAGGAAGAGTCTCGCCAGGACCCCAAGAAGCACCCTACTAAAACCCCATCAGCCCCCTGTGGGAGCCCAACTCACATCTTCGTTCACTACCCTGCCTGTTACAGTCCGAAGGGCAGAGTCAGACAACCCTCTAAATTCCCAGCCCGCCCCCCTAACCCTTACCCACCCCAACAATACCTCCCTCCCCCTCCAGCCCCCCCAAGCATGCCGCTAGCCACTAATATACTCAAGGGGTCCACCAGACCCCCTGCACCACCCATCAAAATCCTTGCCTTGCTTGTCTTCACCCAGGGTAGACCGCGAACACCGGGGAGGACCTGTGCAAGACCCTCAGCTACCTCATCATGCCTCTCCCATCGCAAGCGTCAGCCACTTCAGGTAACCTGTGCACCCTCCCTCTCAGCAAGGGGACCCTCCTCGTCCTCAGGGGGGTGCTTAGTCAGCTCCACTAGTGCCACCCACGCCCGAGCCATATCCAATGTTTTCTCGTTCTCGGTACGCCTAGCCATGCCCATCCTGTAATTCCCTTCACTCTCCGCCCACATCGCAAGCTCCCTTCGCCAGCGTACAAGATCGGGTCCCTGCCTTGCCTTCCAATGAGTAGTAAGTTCTCGTTTTGCCAGGACTAACCCCAGATCAACGAACCTGCTGGTGATTTTGGTTTTAGCAGCATGCGGAAACTCGTGTAGCAAGCAAACCCTTGGTGTCAGAGCTATCTCCCTCTCCGTCACAGTCGCCAAGGTAGTCGTCACCCCCCGCCAGTAGTCCCCCAAATGCGGGCAGTCCCAAAACATGTGAAGAAACCTCGCCCCCTCTAACGCACAACGAGGGCAAGCTGCCGACGCTCCAAAATAGTCATTGATTCTACCAGGCGTTAAGTATGCCCTATGTAAGACATAGAATTGAATTAGCTGAAAGCGAGCGTTCCGAGTGCTCTTCCACGCCCTCTCTACCACCGCCCCCCAAGGTTTTTCCTCAATGGGTTCCCCCAAGTCCGCCTCCCATTTGAGTCGCAACGCCTCCAGGGGCTGGCGCAAGTCCTGGGTGATTCGCCGATAGAGACAAGTTACCGCTTTAACGGTTCCCGCTGCCAGCACTACATACTGACAGGGAAGGAACGTGTCCGGTTCTATTAACCCCTTCCGCCAGTGCCTCCAGACAGCCGCCGACAGGGCCGCATGAAACAGGAAGTCCCCCCGGGGAAGATCATGGCGCTCCATGAGATTATTAAAAGGTAGGAGGTTGCCGTCCTCGTAGAGGTCACCCAATGTGATAACTCCTGCCTCCTCCCAGGATTGCAGCTTACTCCAGTCACCCCTGTGCGGCAGCACCTCACACATACGCAGCGGGATCTCTGGTGCATACGGTACCCTGATGTGCATCCTCCTAGCCATGCGCGCCCAGCACCGCTGCACCACTCGCAAATCTGCCGGCACTGCTTCACCTCTCAATGGTATCCGCAGAAGGACACAGGACAATAGCCGCCAACTCGGACCCGACCCCCCCAGGTCTTCCGGGTGCCTGATGTGGCCCGCTACCCATTTTGTGAACCATTGGAGCTGTGCAGCATAGTAATAGGCCTCAAAGTCTGGCAATGCGAAGCCCCCCTCTGCCCTAGGTCGCTGCATGGTACTTAGGGCAACCCTCCTTCTCCCAGCCCCCCTCAGGAACCCTGTGATTAATGAGTTAAGCTGCGCAAAGAACTTACCCGGGATCCAGACAGGGAGCGTCCCGAAGCAATAGAGGAACCTCGGCAGCGTGACCATCTTCACTAAAGCCACCCTTCCCGCGACGGATAGTGTAAGAGTCCCCCAAAAGTCGAAACAAGTCTTAGCGCTACGCAGCGCTCGTCCCACATTGCCCTCCAGCAGGTCATCACGATCGTGATAAATCCGTGTCCCCAGGTAAGTCAAACAACAAGATTCCCATGGGATGCCTCCCGCACTCTGTCGGTCCGGCCTGTCCGCCCTGGTGGGGAACAGACATGACTTGGACCAGTTCACGCGGAGCCCCGCTATTCTCCCCAAGGTCTCTAACAATTCTTTCGCTCCTTGAAGCGCATCCCCGGAGTTCGGCAGAAACAGGAGGAGATCATCCGCATACAAGGCTATATGTTGCACCTGCCCCTCCACCAGCAATCCAGGGTAGAACCTCCCCATCCTGGCATGAGCAGCCATGGGCTCCATCGCCAGGGCAAATAGCAGAGGGGACAGCGGGCACCCCTGTCTCGTCCCCCGAGCAACCCCACAAGCAGCAGAGATTAAGCCCCATGTCCTGACTCTAGCCGTGGAAGCACTGTACAGCAGCGTTGTCCACCGTATGAAACCCACCCCCAGGCCAAATTCCCGCCGCACATTGAAAAGGTAGGGCCACTCCAAGCTATCAAAGGCCTTCTCAATATCGACCGCAAAAATGCAGGCTTCTTCTGTATCATATGTATCAGACCCCAAGATATGCACAAGTCTGCGAACATTCAATGCAGTATTCCGGGTTGGGATAAACCCGGCTTGATCCTTGTGAACCAGCGCCGCCATATGGGGCATCAAACGACCCGCCAGTACCCGGCTTAAGATCTTATAATCTAGGTTAAGCATCGCAAGGGGTCTGTACGAGGAGCGGTCCCAAGCGGGTTTGTCCGGCTTGAGGAGAGGGACTATGATGGCTTCGCGTGTAGAGGCAGGGAGGACACCCTCATGGCGTGCTCTATTGTACAGCGCCACCAGATAGGGAACCAGAACCTCAGCATAAGCCGCATAGAATTCCACTGGCAGCCCATCTGTGCCCGGCGTTTTATTCCTGGCCATGCGCTTTATAGCACAACGGACTTCACCCGCCTCGATGTCCCTACCCAGGGCTGCAACCTCCACAGGGTCAACTTTAGGGAGGTCTGCTCCCGGCAGAAACCCCTCATCTCCAGGAAGTCCGGGGCCCACCCTGCTCCGATACAGCTCAGTATAGTACTGCAAAAATTGTTCATTAATACCCCGTTGGGTATAGAACACCTCATCTCCCTGGCCTCTCAATTCTAAAATTACCGTCCCTCTACGCGCCGGGTTGGCCAGCCATGCTAGCAATGCCCCAGATTTGTCACGTTCCGCATGCGCCCTGTCTGTATAAGCCTTATAATCGAAGCAGCGCAATCGTTCGAGCTGGACCGCTAGCTCCTCTCGGGCCGCAAGCAACTCCTCATGCCTGTCCGGACACTCCAGGCGCTCCTGTTCCAACACGCGTAGTTGCTGTTCCGCCTTTGACACATCCTGCAGCAGACTGTATTAGAAGATAATCTAGTTGACGCTCTGGACGTATCGGTCTAGCAGTCGGTCAACAGGGCAATTGAAAGTACAATCCCCAACACTGTGCAACAAGCCTTGGCAGCAGCGTTGAAACCAATTACCAAACAGCTGGAAAGTTTTGCGAAGCGCCACGGGTTCCATAACCCCCTTGATCCCCAAACTGACGCTCCAGCAGGCAAAAGCAAGTCGAAGTCAGGGCCATGGCCCCATGCAGGTACGCTAGCTAGCTTGCCACAGGCGAAGGAAGAGGAACATGGTTATGCCACACAAGTTACCATAGAAGGTGGCAAAGTGAAACACAAACAAAAAGTGTATGTTGACACCGACACTAATGACACAAACACCACTGACGAGGAGGCCCCTCCTAAGAAAAAGTCTAGGACGGCAGTCATCATAGTGCCCGATATGACACCTCAAAATCCCAACACCCCCTTCACATTTAACCCGATGGACATCGTCCATCCCAGGTCATCCGATTGGGCTCCGGCCCCTGAAGTGGTAGACTACTTACATGATAACCATAGAAAAGGTTTCGATAAAGAAGTGCGAAACAGGTTGCGTTCCGAGTGCCCTCGGCCCGATATCCCGGATAAGGTGGCGGAGACGCCTGATATCGATGCCAGCCTTTTAACTTTCCTCAAGAAGTTCGCAAAGGATCCCAAAAAGGGGATTGATTGCACCTGGCGGGGCTGCCAGGACAAACTCCTGGATGTGGCAGGACCCCTGGCCAAAATCCTAGAGATGGCCCTTGTAGCCATGGAATCAACCACTCGAGTGGATCCAGACATCCTAGCGGGCTGGACACAAAGGGCGATATGCTTATTAGGGAACGCAAATTGCGCCATCTCTACGGAGAGACGCAAATCTCTACTTATGCGGATAGATTAAAATCTTGCGGAATTGGCTTCGGCCGAGCCTGGTCCTCTTGCAGAGGGCAACCTCTTTGGTGAGAGATTCGTGAAGGATGTCTCAAAGTACATGGGTACTTTTAAGTCGCTGGACAAGGCCCAATCCAGAATAAAAAGAGAGTTTCAGGCGGGCCTTTTTAACAGGGCCGGGCAAGGCAGAGGACGCTCACCAGGCCGTCAGTACTTCCAAGGTCCTCCTAGAGGCGACTACAAACGCGGTAGACGTGACTGGGACTCTACCAGAGGCGGAACCTTCTATCCCACGCGACAGAGGTTCAACAAGCGGCGCTTCAACAGAGGTGGTCACCGTGCAGGATTCCAGACCCAAAACTCTACAGGTAAGAGTTACCGAAATTTCTCACTTACCCTTGGGGGGTCGTACTCAGTTCTTCACTCACAATTGGGTAGTGTTGTCACAAGATGCATGGATTTTGCAGACCATTCAGGGTTTTCACCTAGACGTCTATCAAACTCCATTCCAAGACACTTACCCGAGACAATTCAGTTTTTCCCAACAAGAGTGTGCTTTTATAGATGCAGAAATAGAGGAATTGCTGCGGAAGCGCGCGATTGCTTACTGCGACAGCGGGGCTCGCGGGTTCTGCAGCAAAGGCTTCTTAGTGCAGAAGAAGGGTGGTGGTCACAGGTTGGTGTTAAACCTGAGAGACTTCAACCAATTTATGGTCTACAAACACTTCAAGATGGAGGGTATCCATCTATTAGCGGATTTACTCAAGAAAGGAGATTGGATGGTCCGGTAAGATCTAAAGGATGCTTACCTGACGATTCCAATTTTTCCTCCCCATCGTTGTTTCCTGCAGTTTCGATGGAGGAACCGGTGGTTGGAATACTTGGCCCTTCCTTTCGGGCTTTCCTCGGCTCCATGGTGCTTCACCAAGGTAATGAAACCGGTGATAGCTCATTTGCGAGAACAGGGCATTCGCTTGATAGTGTATCTAGACGACATACTTATCATGGCTCAGACACAATCCCTAGCCAACCAACGACGGTGTCCCTTCTGCAGAATTTGGGGTTTGTGATCAACGAGTTCAAGTCGGCCCTTTGTCCTTCCCAGACAATGGACTTCCTGGGGTTTGTCATAGACTCACAGACGGCTCAACTGAGCCTTCCCCGGTCGAAGTTACGGGATCTCAAGAAGGAACTCACATTGGTGCTTGCCAAGCAGACGGTCTCCCTCAGGACAATTGCCAGAATAGTGGGGTTACTGGCGTCCTCAATACAGGCTATCTTTCCGGGTCCCCTTCATTACCGGGCCCTTCAGAGACTAAAAATTCAGCACCTTCAGAAGGGTCTGTCTTATACGGACCTAGTCCCTTTGTCCCAGGAAGTATGGGAAGAAATAAAATGGTGGTTGGGCCACGTAGAAGCGTGGAACGACAGAGCTATCTTGGGCTCTCAACCGGAGGTCATCATAGAATCAGACGCCAGCCGTTGGGGCTGGGGAGCACGTTGCGGAGATATCTCCACAGGAGGAAGGTGGTCGCTCCAAGAACTATCCCTCCACATCAATTGTCTGGAGTTGTTGGCAGGGTCATTTGCAATATGGATGCTCTCCCCCAAGTAAGTCTCTTGTTGCATCCTTCTCAGGATGGACAATATCTCGGCAGTGAGGTATATCAACAAGTTGGGAGGTACAAGGTCGTCTATACTAGTGTAGACAGCAAAGGACTTTTGGCACTATTGCCTGAGTCATCAGATATCGGTGATAGCGGAATACATTCCGGGACAGTCGAACACTGTCGCGGACTGGAATTCCAGGTATCTAAAGGACTACAGCGATTGGCAACTCCAACCTCAACTGTTCCATTGGTTGCAGGCAGTGTGGGGTCCTTGCATGATAGACCTTTTTGCGTCCAGATTGAACCGTCAACTACAGACGTTCTTCAGCTGGAGGCCAGACCCCTTAGCAAAAGCGACAGACGCATTCTCCCAGGATTGGTCAGGGAGCCTGAATTATGCCTTTCCTCCTTTCATTCTGATCCCCAGAGTGATGACCCATATAGCTCGTCAACAGGCAGAAGTGATCTTCGTGACCCCCCTGTGGAAGTCGCAGTCCTGGTTCCCGATATTATTGGAGATGAGCTGCGACTTCCACAGTATGCCCCCTTGGACTCAGACGATGCTCCAGGGCCCTCATGGAGAACTGCATCCGATGATGACATCAGGGCAGTTGTCCCTGATGCCATGGAGGCTTTCCGGCAACAATGGGAAATGCCAGGTTTTTCGGACAAAGCTTCCGCATTCATTAAGTAAGCCTGGGCCCCTTCCACAAGGAAAAGATATTCCTCAGCTTGGAAAGACTGGGTATGTTGGTGCTTGGAACGGCACGTGGATCCCGTGGGGGCAGAGTTACCCCATATTGTGAATTTCCTGTCCGATAAAGCTTCTGAAGGTTTAGTATATCGTTCAGTCAATAACTTCAGATCGGCCATATCCGCAGAACATATACAAGTGGACGGTAAACCGGTGGGTATGCATCCAGTTGTATGTAAGTTACTTAAAGGTATTAGAGTGGCTAATCCCTCTAAACCGAAGTATTCATGTTTGTGGGATGTATCGCTAGTCATATCCCTATTTGACAAATGGCCGAATAACGCTTTGTTATCCAGGAAACAACTGTCAGCCAAACTGGCAATGCTTTTGTGTTTATCTGCCTGCCGACGCTCTTCAGATGTAAGAGCCCTGGACCTTACAGGGAGAGTATTTACTCCGGAAGGTGTTTCTTTCAACATTACTGGCAGAACAAAAACCTTGTCACGTAGTATTGAGTATGATGCTTTTCCCAGTAATGATAAGTTATGTGTAGTGCAATGCCTTAAAGCCTATGAAGAATGTACACGGTCTTTGCGACCAGAGGGTTCTAACCAACTATTGATTGCTTTGCAAAAACCATTTAAACCAGTTTCAGCGGCTACAATAGATGGTTGAAGTTGGTCACGAAAGAAGCTGGTATTGATACCCAGATATTTGGGGCACATTCTGTACGTGGTGCCATGGCATCCAAAACATTTATGTTGGGTTCAACTAATCAGGACATTAAGAGATCGGCTGATTGGTTTTCAGAGTCCACGTTTAAGCAATTTTATTATACACCGGTGGGTGATATAACTATTGTGGTATTTGATAAGCGTTAAACGGGCAATAATCCGAAGCCTCCGGTCCTGTATTAGAATAAAAAAATTGCTAGCATTCGCACCAAGAATTTTCAATTCTATTAAGGACACGGAGGCAAGGATTATCCCACCCGGTTGTGTTTCAATGATTATTGCAATAAAGTACCCACCCGTATGTCGTATGTATTCTGTTCAACAGAGATTATGGGTTGTCTGTTTCATTTATTTCAGGTTCAGAGAAGAAGACGGAATAAGCATTCTTCTGGTTAAAGCGATTGGACGACGTCCCAGTTTTTGTTTCAAGTTCTTCCACGTTGGAGGATGACATTATGGCTATTTCGAATTAATGTTCATTTGGACTTGAGGACTCGAGCAAAGAAAGAGGCTTATGGTAAGGAGAGGGTGACTCTTATAGGGTCTGATGAGATATGATTGGTTGCAAAAGCATCATGGGAAATGTAGTTTTGTTCATGTGTTAAAACGTTTTCATTGGCTGCTGTGATTTCAACAGTAAAGAAAAGAAGCAATAATCCTCGCCTCCGTGTCCTTAATAGAATTGAAAATTCTTGGCGCGAATGCTAGCAAATTTGATATTCCCTTAACACTCCAGTAGAGGAGAAGCCGACAAGTTGCAGTCAGAACAAAAGACACAGACGTTCACACAGAGCACTCAGCTCCTGGTAAGGTTTCCCTTCTTAAATCACTTGCCGAATTGTGCCTTCCTTCCCTTGATCAACCGACCGTCAGGAGTGAACGAACCAGTGAGTTTGAAGGCATTCCCTGCCGCATGCTCTTAGCACGACTTGCTATGCAGGAGCCAAATGCTGCACGCGGCGATGCACGAGAATTGTAGGACGAGCCGGCGTGGAGCAGCTGCATTTAAATGAACAAATAATGAACCATACTTGGAAAAGAAAGAAAAACACCAAATATCCCACACACGTGCCGATATTAACGCTCAGGTGGTGGGCCCACAGTCAAATTGCCACGCTGCCCTTTGTAGATTAAAACAACCATTACCCCCAACCAGTGCAACTCACAGGGGTTACATCTACCAGAATAGAACGGCTCCACAATCTGCTGTCCTTCTCAGGATCCCATCCTCGTAGCCACTTTTGGAAAACGAAATCTTCACATTTTTGTGTTTAAGAACGCTTATTAAGAGTACAGCATAGGATGCCAGCTCCTGGCAAGCACTGACGAACTGCTTCACTCACCAGATTCTAGAATCCTTGTCATCCTCACAGAACACTGGATGACCAATACCCTGGATCATAATAGTGGGGCCTATGAAATTTAAATCGACAATAGACCGCAGGCTGGTCTGCAGTACATCAGAGGCCACATATGTGTCTGGGCTTGACTCTCTCGCTTCTGTGCTAAAAGGTTTTATGTTTTAAATTCTTTTTGTATTATATGTAAAATGTACTTTTGTAAACGGAGAGGTGTGGCGCAGCAGCCAGTGTGGCTGACTCCAGAGCAAGGGGCTCACGGTTCGATCGCCAGCGGTAGATCAGCTCAGCATCATATGACTCTGGACAATAACTCACTTAATCTCCCCGACGGCCCCCAGCGCCTTGAGACTCTTATGGGTGATTAGTTTGCGCTTTACAAATACCAGGTTTAAGCATTAATGAATAGCCTTATTTCAGCCGCTCAGTGTGAAGAAGGTGGGGAAAAGTAAAGTCTCAAGCAAACCCCTTCTTTCCTGTGACCCAAAGTCAATTAAATCTCCCACTCTACAGAACCCAAAATTGATAATTTAATACTTGAGGTGGCAACTTTATTAAAGTCCCCATTAACATTCTGAAGCTGATGTGGAGTAGTTGATCATTACCTTAGGCTGATTCAATGTACTGTAAATGTTATTCTCATGGAAAGTAATGCTCCCTCTAATTATTGTTCTTGGTATACATTAATGCAATGTTTCTCTGAACAATCTTCTCAGTTGTGTGAGCTGCTGAAATATTAACCAAAAAACAAGGGAGGGAGTGAAGAAGTACAGTACGTCGTGGACTCGGCCTCCTCTACAAGTTACGAAAAAACAAAGAAAATCCACCCTTTTTTTTCTAGAAAATACTGTCCTTCCAATGATTGTTCTGAAGTGACTATAATAGAACTATAGGGTTCCCTGAGTATGTGTGGGAAAACAATGTATGTTCTTAAAATAACCCTCACCCACCAAAAGGTCCCTTGGTGGCATGCTTCATCATCGGGTTCTTCCCACCCCGGGGCGTGCTACGACCGACAGAGACGTGGGACCACTTAGTAGTAGTGAGGTGATACTATGTGTTTGATGTGAGAGTGGAAGGGTCAGAAAAATGATGTGAGTTAAAAAATAACTGCCTGCGTGGAAACCAAACTTTAATACTCCCTGTAGCTGGTATTAGTAAAAAGTGGGGCAAAAGGAGGAAACTATGCTGTAATGGGCTGTTTCCTCTCTGATCTACATGTTTCGAAGCCTACCCCATGGCTTCTCTTCAGGACCAAAGCGGTTGATCTCTAGTACCACTCTAGAAATAACCTATGTGGTCTGCCTGATCAGTGTCAAGGACTAATATGCATATTATAAACATGCATTCATACAATACCTACTTGGTATTTTCCTGTAAAAAACAATACTTTAGGTGCCTGACTGACGCCCCATGAGCTTGAACACGGGAGTGGAGGAGCGCTTGTAGTCAAACAATCATCAAAGCTGCTCTCTCACCCAAGCACTGCCTGCCCGTGGTGTTTTTCTTTCTTTTCCGTTCATCGGAGCCACGGGCAGGCAGTGCTTGGGTGAGAGAGCAGCTTTGATGATTGTGTGTCTCGGATTACTTATTGCTGTTATGCTCCCAGATCGGGGCGACACAACCACTGTATGCCGGTGAAACACTGCACATAACCACTCCTTTACAAATGGGAAGCCCGTCTGGGCTGTTGTTAAAGCCCGACACAGGCTGGACGATATTGCAACACACAATTTGTAGTTAGAGATATCTACTAGAAATTTACATACATGTGGGCTTAGCATTTCTTGTGATTGACATTTTTTTATTTGGCGAATACTAGAAGTATGGCTAGATGACTAGTGAACTTGAACTGATTGATTGTGGTATAACTTTGCAGAAATTTATAATTGTCCCTTTGGGATTTTTGGAGCCATACTTATTTACTGCTGAGGTAACCCTATATATTAATTGTACAATAGTACAATATTTACTTGTTACCGTGGAAGCTGGCAACTTTCTTTTATTTTCTGACTCCTTTCACTTTATTAATCACTTACTCTGGAGTTCTTATTGATAGGTGTCAATCGCCATCCAATCAATAGCTATAGATTTTAACTGGCTTTGAATCCTTATTACTACATTATTACAAGTTATGGACCTCTGGGAATCTGCATTTTGATCCCTAGTAATGACTAGTGGACATGCAGCTTCATATACGAATTTCAATGCTTTTGCATCTGACTCAATAGGGACACCTAGTAATGCCTATTGAAACTGCAGCTTCATGTAAGAATTTCAAGGCTTTTGTACTTGTCTAGAAAGGGACACCTAGGACTTTTGGGACGGCGGTTTCATTAAAGAATTTCAATGCTTTTGTATTCAACTACTGAGGGACACCTCCTAGCGAGCAGTGGAACTGCTGCCTCATGTAAAAAGTTCAATGCTTTTGTATTTCACTTGTGAGGAACACCTAGTAATGACCTTTGAAACTGCACCTTCACAAAAGAATATCGATGCTTTTGATTTGAGGGGCACCTAGTAACAACTAGTGGAACTGCAGCTTTGAGTAAGAATTTCATTGCTTTTGCATTTGGCTTTTGAAGGATACCTAGTAACTACCAGTGGAACTGCAGCTTAATAAAAGAAGTTCAATTCTTTTTCATTTGACACCTAGTAATCACTAGTGGAACTGCACTTTCACAAAAAAATATAAATACCTTTGCATTTGACTTTTGAAGGACACCTAGTAAGGACTACTGGATCTGCAACCTTATATAAGATGTTCAGTTATTTTGCATCTGGCTCGATAGGGCCACCTAGTAACGGCTAGTGGAACTGCAGATTTGAGTAAGAATTTCAGTTCTTTTGCATTTTACTTGGAAGGACACCTAGTAACCACTAGTGGGGCTGCAGCTTCATGTAAGAATTTCAATAATTTCGCATTTGACTTGTGAGGATCAAGTAGTAATTACTTGTGGAACTGCACCTTCATGAAAGAATGTAAAAGTTTTGAATTTCACTTGTAAGGGACACTTTGTAATAAACTGCAGAATTACAATGCATTTGCATTTGACTTATGAGGGACATCTAGTAACGACTAGTAAAATTGCAGCTTCATGAAAGGGTTTCAATGCTTTTGCACTTTAGTAATGTGTTGAGGAACTGCAGTTCTGGGAAAGAATGTTGAAGATTTAGCATTTGACTTGAGAAGGGCCTCTAGTAATGACTTGAGGAATTGTAGGCTAGAGTATATATATACATATATATATATACATATATATATATATATACATATAGATATACATATATATACGTGTATATATATATATATATCTATATATATATAGCACCACATCGCCTCCTTTTGTTCAAAAAGAGTCTAGGCACTCTGGGGTGGGTGGGGCATGTGAATTTTAGTTAAACAGATAGTTCCCCCAGAGACGCCTTTCGGCTTTGAAAATGCCTTTGTCAATCTGTACAGAACACGTGTGAATATATGTACATAGTAAAAATTTTCATTTCGGTAAAAATATATATATATATATATATAAACAAAACACGCCGTCTCCGCACTTCCCCGCGCTGCCAGGCGAACAGAGACAACACGAATCCCAGGTATTTGGCACTGATGAAATTTATTCACAGAGCTGCAATCTGACGCGTTTCGGACAGAATGTCCTTGCTCACATATATATATATATTCACCACTCTTCTCCCCCCGGAAAAAGAATTGAGCCGCACTCCAAGGGAATTTGAATATTCCTTTTACTTCCACAAATTTCACAGTTCAAAAGCAATCCTTGAGAACAGAGGACCAACACGTTTCGGTCTCGCTGAGACCTTGGTCACGGTAACGCCCCCTTGTCTCTCTAACCATGTATGCATTATTAGCAATTACCTCATTTCCTGTTGAAACAGGTTTGGCATTATGGGAGTTGTAGTTTCCACAATTAAATCATAAAGAAATGGTTAAAAATCAAATTAACATAAAATTTAAATTAAACCGGATCAGAAAAGAATTCACTGTTAACTACTTTACTCCATTGAAAATACTTTTGTAGACATACGGATGCATTACTTCATTATAAACCCATGTGAACTCAAATCAATATCATGGAACATCAATCAGTATCCGTTCACAGTTATTCCTGCATCATTGCAAAATTATAAATTAAACCACATATAACCCTCCAGTGGGTGAATCTGTAACGGTCTTACAAATCTTATACTACTCACGTGATCCCTTCACATTCAGCAGTGTGGCCCAATTCTTTTTCCGGGGGGAGAAGAGTGGTGAATGGATTTTGGATGGGCTCAGCCGAGGGGCTATGCACCGCCGTAGAGCGCCGTAACAAGCCAGCAGGGGTGAGCCACCTGGAGTGAGATATAGATATATATGAAACGCGTTAGGCTGAAACGAACTCAGCGTGTTCCTTACTGGTTCCCCTGATGAAAAATAATTCGGATGAATTCTCTGCTGAGTGAGTGCTGCCTCGTGCACAGGACACCTTTGGAGTTCATATTTAAACACGGCAGTCCGGCCGTGGAGGAGAGAACCCCCCATCAAAGGAAATATGGGGCGTGAAGTCAAAGAACTTTTCATTGACGTTTTTCGACACAGCAGTGCTTTAAAATGGACTAAAGTAAGTGACACCCTGAGGCCCACTGGAGGGTTTTAAATATTATATTTATGTGTCTGCAGCCGCACACGACCTACTGAAAGGGTGAAAGTATACAAGGTTAACTACAGATACCAGCATCCATTGCGTAAATACTCACCTGAAATCCATCAAAGGGCAATAAAATTGATTTAAATAAATGTGAGTCAACCTTGATTTTGTGTTGCGGAAACTGCAGGCAGCCTTTGACAAAGGAGCTGGGGGCTCTGAAACGCGTTATGCTGAAACGAACTCAGCGTGTTCCTTACTGGTTCCCCTGATGAAAAATAATTCGGATGAATTCTCTGCTGAGTGAGTGCTCCCTCGTGCACAGGACACCTTTGGAGTTCATATTTAAACATGGCAGTCCGGCCGTGGAGGAGAGAACCCCCCATCAAAGAAAATATGGGGCGTGAAGTCAAAGAACTTTTCATTGACGTTTTTCGACACAGCAGTGCTTTAAAATGGACTAAAGTAAGTGACACCCTGAGGCCCACTGGAGGGTTTTAAATATTATATTTATGTGTCTGCAGCCGCACACGACCTACTGAAAGGGTGAAAGTATACAAGGTTAACTACAGATACCAGCATCCATTGCGTAAATACTCACCTGAAATCCATCAAAGGGCAATAAAATTGATTTAAATAAATGTGAGTCAACCTTGATTTTGTGTTGCGGAAACTGCAGGCAGCCTTTGACAAAGGAGCTGGGGGCTCTGAAACGCGTTAGGCTGAAACGAACTCAGCGTGTTCCTTACTGGTTCCCCTGATGAAAAATAATTCGGATGAATTCTCTGCTGAGTGAGTGCTCCCTCGTGCACAGGACACCTTTGGAGTTCATATTTAAACATGGCAGTCCGGCCGTGGAGGAGAGAACCCCCCATCAAAGGAAATATGGGGCGTGAAGTCAAAGAACTTTTCATTGACGTTTTTCGACACAGCAGTGCTTTAAAATGGACTAATGTAAGTGACACCCTGAGGCCCACTGGAGGGTTTTAAATATTATATTTATGTGTCTGCAGCCGTACACGACCTACTGAAAGGGTGAAAGTATACAAGGTTAACTACAGATACCAGCATCCATTGCGTAAATACTCACCTGAAATCCATCAAAGGGCAATAAAATTGATTTAAATAAGTGTGAGTCAACCTTGATTTTGTGTTGCGGAAACTGCAGGCAGCCTTTGACAAAGGAGCTGGGGGCTCTGAAACGCGTTAGGCTGAAACGAACTCAGCGTGTTCCTTACTGGTTCCCCTGATGAAAAATAATTCAGATGAATTCTCTGCTGAGTGAGTGCTCCCTCGTGCACAGGACACCTTTGGAGTTCATATTTAAACACGGCAGTCCGGCCGTGGAGGAGAGAACCCCCCATCAAAGGAAATATGGGGCATGAAGTCAAAGAACTTTTCATTGACGTTTTTCGACACAGCAGTGCTTTAAAATGGACTAAAGTAAGTGACACCCTGAGGCCCACTGGAGGGTTTTAAATATTATATTTATGTGTCTGCAGCCGCACACGACCTACTGAAAGGGTGAAAGTATACAAGGTTAACTACAGATACCAGCATCCATTGCGTAAATACTCACCTGAAATCCATCAAAGGGCAATAAAATTGATTTAAATAAGTGTGAGTCAACCTTGATTTTGTGTTGCGGAAACTGCAGGCAGCCTTTGACAAAGGAGCTGGGGGCTCTGAAACGCGTTAGGCTGAAACGAACTCAGCGTGTTCCTTACTGGTTCTCCTGATGAAAAATAATTCGGATGAATTCTCTGCTGAGTGAGTGCTCCCTCGTGCACAGGACACCTTTGGAGTTCATATATATATATATATATATATATATATATATACATATGTATATATATATTCACTGAAAAAACCATAGGTTTCAGGGACGTTATAGTTACTTGCACATTTCACTCATACAAAACCATAGAAATTCGGCCGTTATAGTTAGTTGAGCTAACTATAACTCACGCCCCCACAATGCACTGCTGATGACGTCACATATTACATCATTCATGACATGGTCAGTGACATCACTGATGACATCACTGATGACATCTCAAATGACATCACTGATGACATCATCCACGTGAAAATCTGATGCACCTCCTCATACCTTAATAAAACCTTTGATACACCCATTCTAAAATACAGACTACCATTTTCGAAACAATACAGACACCAATACCAGTTACTACATACGCACGCACTGATTCCTAGGTCTACACACACATCCACTCATTCACCCATAAAGTCACTCATACATGCAGTGACTCATCAATACAACACTATTATAGGCACTCATACACCTATACAAACACTCACACACCGCCACTCATCCAGAGTTACTCACACATCTAGTCAGTCATGCAAAGAATCAATCACACTTCTATTTACTCAGCTATACAGTTATACACACACAACCTCACTTATTCATAGTGATATTAACATATACTTACTCTCTTATACAATCACTGATACAAGTACACACTCATCCATACAGCACTCTCACAATCACTGACTCTCACGTATAGTCATTTATATACTCCAACTCTCTCATGCACTGCGTTTTACATATGTAGTT
Organism: Calotriton arnoldi; assembly: GCA_963921515.1. Taxonomy (NCBI): domain Eukaryota; kingdom Metazoa; phylum Chordata; class Amphibia; order Caudata; family Salamandridae; genus Calotriton; species Calotriton arnoldi. The sequence goes on along the minus strand of CAWUFW010015105.1, from coordinate 69,399 downwards.
ACTTGGACATGTAGCACTGAGATATCCATTCACTCACCAACACACCCATACACACACTCACCCACCCATACAGCTGTTTCCACATGCACTCTTGAACCCATACACCCAGTGAATAAAGAACTCACACATCTATGCACAAAGTCACACACCTCCCACCCACTCACACACACACACTCAGGCACCCATACAAATACTCAGGCAACCAATCAATAACCCATATAGACACTCATGAGGCTACTCATCAACCAATGCAGCAGCATACACAGCAATAGACAGACTGATACAGACATTCACACAGTTTAGTCACTAACCCATGAATTCAGTAAGAGACATTTAATCACTCACTTATACAGTCAGTCACACACCTACTAAATCCTCCATCCACTCTCTTATACAGCCACTCATTCTACAATATACCTTGGCCAATATATTTATAAAACATATTTAAACTTTACAGAAACACACAGTCACTGGATGATGTCATCAGTGATGTCATCAGTGATGTCATTTGAGATGTCATCAGTGATGTCACTGACCATGTCATGAATGATGTAATATGTGACGTCATCAGCAGTGCATTGTAGAGGGCGTGAGTTATAGTTAGCTCAACTAACTATAACTGCCGAATTTCTATGGTTTTGTACGAGTGAAATGTGCAAGTAACTATAACGTCCCTGAAACCTATGGTTTTTTCAGTGAATTTCAAAGGTTTTTAACATGATAATTTGTAACTATAACGTCCCTGAAACCTATGGTTTTTTCAGTGAATTTCAAAGGTTTTTTAAATGCTAATTTCTAATTATAATGTTCATTAAACCTGTCTGCTGTGCGATCCAAAAACAAGCTGGTGCTTGTAGTGTGGACAGTGGACGCAACCATGTTACCTCAGGCAGTGGGGAAGATCTCGGTCATGAACCTGTGTCGTCGCCCCCTGTAAGCGGAAGCGCAGTGGGCTGGTCCAACGTACGCCACTCCAGCGTAGAAGTGTGAATAAATAGGCCGGGGTTCTGGGCGTGGTTCACTTGTGTGAAAGCCAACGCGTCTGCCAGAGCGGCGACCCTCACCCTGCCACGTGGCTGCCGCCATGACCGCGGGCCTCCTCGACACAAGTCCCCTGCGAACACAGCGGCACAGCACTGCACAGTTATGTCTGTACAGACTACTGCCTTCGATCTACACTGCGGACAGCAGGGCTCACAATTCAGATTGAGTCGCGATTGCAGATGACGCAGTCCAGTAGGCAAGACACATTGCTCCCAGTGCGGTCCGTCCGGACCACGCATCATCGCAGGCTGCGTACACGCTGAGCGCCAGAGGTACCACTAACTCAGTGCACCACAAGAAAACGCCACGTGGCCTTATTAAGGCAGAATTCATTAAACAAAACACATTGCTACCAGTGCGGCCCACATGGACCACACATCATCGCAGGATGCGCACACGCTGAGTGCTTCAGGTGCCACTAGCTCACTGCACCATAAGTCATCGCCACGTACCCTTAAACCTACATAATATCCTTTTAGTATCCTTGCTTCAAGAACTTTTTTGATATCAATTATAGCTTTAGTACAATGACCAAATTCATCTTGCAAGTCCAAAGGAACACTGAATGGCAGTCTACACTGGGGATAGCAGAGCCCACAATTCGAATTCAGTTTTGATTTATTTATTGCAGAGTGAACTGTACTTTATGTCGTTGGATTTTCTCAAGAGGAAGTCACAAAAAGCATTCCTCGATGTCTGTGCTGACTACTGCCTTCGATCTACATTGCGGTCAGCAGAGCTCACCATTCAAATTCAGCCTTGATTTATTAATTGGACAGAGAATTGTACTCTATGTCGTTGAATTTTCTCAAGAGGAAGTGACAAAAAGCTTTCCTCGATGTCTGTGCTGACTACTGCCTTCGATCTACACTGCGGACAGCAGGGCTCACAATTCAGATGGAGTTGCGATTGCAGATGACGCAGTCCAGTAGGCAACAGACATTGCTACCAGTGCGGCCCTCCCGGACCACGCATCATCGCTAGCTGTGCACACGCGGAATGCTTCTGATGCTCCTACCTCAGTCCACCACAACTGATGGACCCTTTATGACAGAATCTTTTGTGTATGATTTCAGATCTGGTGCCCCTAACTTAGTGTAGCACAAGTCATGGACCCTTTATGATTGAATCTCTGTGTGTGATCTGATGATTACTGTTGTACTTGTTACCAGCACCAACCATTCCCGGAGGGCTGGCTTACACTCACCCCACACGCATCCAGCACAGACGTCACTGGACATGTGACCCTGGTAATAAAAAGGAGTCGAGTGTACGTGCTCGTACCCAGTTCCACTATCCCTCTGTGTCCGTGTGTTCATTATGTATGCAACATGCTGCCCCTGGGCCCTACCACATTACATTGTGCTCTGGACAGCGTATGCAACCAACTTACCTTTGACAGTGGGAGAAAACTTTGGTTATGTAACTTTGTCTCGGTCATTGTACAAGTACGTACGTAGAGACTGGATGATTAGAGTACTGCAAGGAGAGTGTATAGTGAAATTATAAGTGCGTGGGGATTGGCGGAGTGATTGTATAAGTACATATGTTGGCGCACCCTAACTCCAACAACGAGCTTGTCTCTAATTGGCTGCCCTCCATGTCCCAAAAACTGAAATTTGGATTTTGCATGGCCCAGTATTGCTACAGCTGCAATACTCCACTGAATGTGCAATAAACATTCACACCCACACAGATGTGTCATGTCCACCATCTTTCTTGTGTGGAACTATGGATGAATGTAGGGTCAGTGATTCCCCGTACCTTCCATGTTGGCCATGTTCAGGGACTTGGCTCACAGAGCGACACATTGACGCTTGCGACCCGGGTGACAAATGCAAAAACAACAATTGATGGACAGAATGCAGAACAATGTCATACATTCACCCCAGGTGACGGCAGCACTACAAGAAGAACACCCGCATGGCCCAGTGTTGCAACATTTTTTAAGCATTCTCTAGCCCAAAGACAACCAAAAAGTAGCCCAAACTAGCCCAATATTGCTACTTTAAGGAAGGAGGGGCAGAGACATCGTCAAGCAGGCGGTGAATGGATTGGAATTGATGTTGCAGCAGGCTGCCAAGTAAATATTTGTCTAATAAAGCGCTTCAACATACTAGTTTGCTGGAGCGCTGTATATATATTTATAATCTGGCAACTAGCACAAACCAAAATTTTACCGCACAACCGGGAAAAATATAGCCCAATTGTGCGTGATCTTGCCCAATCTGGCAACAGTGCTGCATCAGTTGATTCCTCATACAGCTCACGATGGAGCCACGCCCATAGCTTCGGAGTCATTCTTCACAGCCTCACGCAGGACTGGCATACGCCAGGCCAGCACACTCTGCTTACGCTTACAGAGAAAGACAACAACGCTACATGGCCCAGATTTTCATTGCAGTGATCTGCTGGTCACACCCTAGTTGTCAGTACGCCACTGCCACTCCCTCACAGCTGGTATACACCCACACCACACCCATCCAGCACAGGCGTCACAGGACACGTGACCTTACCAATAAAAAAGACCGGGCACACGTGCTCTAAACCATTTTAGAGTTGCTCCCACCGCATGCACTGTGATGGCCCGTCTCGGTGGTTCGGACACCTCATGTAGGCCTGAGCCACCGAACAGGGAGGCCTACCACCACATGCGTGGCCTCACTGTTCACTGAGTTAGTGGCACCGCAAGGACTGAGCAGGTGTGCAACCTGCGATGATGATAGGTGCACTAGTATGTCCTCTGCCATGGCAAAATCAAGACGCAGCACCAAATGGGATACCTGTTGGCCTGCGGAGCGGGACTGCATGATGCGGAGGGTGCCCTGTCCGCGAAAAGGTGAGCAGTGAGGCCTGGGTGCGCAGCGGTGGGCAAATACGTCTGGGCGGCGGGAGTGGATACACAAAGGCGGCACATCGATTTAGGCGTACGCAGTCGTATATACTCTCCCATTACTAATTCTATACTATGTTTAGATGTGGGAGCTTGAGGGCTCCACTAGGTCCCGGCACGTGGTTGGAGACACAGCACTCACTGTCCCTCTTCATCTCTTCCTTTCTCTCCTTCACACTCTTTCTCTCTCTCTTCTTCTCACACTGTTTCTCTCTTTCTCTCTCTCTTCCTCTTTCTCACACTCTCTCTCTTCCTCTCTCTCTCTCTGTTTCTCTCTCTCTTCGTCTCTCTCTCTCTTCGTCTCTCTCACTCTTTCTCTCTTTCTCTTTGTCTTCCTCTCACTTTCTTTTTCTCTCTCTCTTCCTCTCACTCTCATTGTTTCTCACTTTCTCTCTGTATTTCTCTGACTCTTTCTTTCTTTTTCTCTCTGTCTTCCTCTCACTCTTTCTTTTTCTCTCTATCGCTCTTTCTCTCTCCTTTGATGGACGCACAATCTTATCTTGCTTTTTGTCTTGCAGGCCTGCGATGAAGCGTGGCCATCCTGCAATCAACACTCAACCTGAATTGTGAGATCTGCTCTCCGCGTGTACACAACAGGTGAGGGGGTTTCATTGGCACGTGGTGGACCCTCTTCGACACACGCCGGTGGTGTAAAGTGAGCAGAGAGGCTTGTTTGCGCAGCAGCGGGCAGTCACCTCCGGGCAGTGGGAGTGGATGGGGTGCAGCAGGCTGGGTGCGCAGCGGCATGCAGTCACCTCCGAGCAGTGGGAGTGCATGGGGTGCAGCAGCCTGGGTGCACAGCGGCTGTCATACACCTCTGGGCAGTGGGAGTGGATGGAGTGCAGCAGCCTGGGTGTACAGCAGCGGGTAGACACCTCTGGGCAGTGGAAGTGGATGGGGTACACTAGCCTGGATACACAAAGGCGGGACAGCGATTTAGGCATACGCAGTTGTATGTACTCATCCATTACTGATTCCATTTTTATGTTTCAGATGACTAAGCTTGAGGGCTGCCCTATATCCCGGCACGTGGTTGGAGACACACCGGTGACAGAAAGGTGAGCTGTGAGGATTTTCTCCACAGTGTCAACACTCACTCTCCCTCTCCATCTCTTCCTTTCTGTCACTCACACTCTTTCTCTCTCTCTCACTCTCTATCTCTTCCTTTCTCTCTCTCACACTCTTTCTCTGTCTCTTCCTCTCTCTCTCATTCTTTCTTTCTCTCTCTTCCTCTCTCACTCTTTCTCTCTCTCACACTGTTTCTCTCTCTCACACTGTTTCTCTCTTTCTCTCTTCCTTCTATCTCACTCTTTCTCTTTCTCTGTCTTCCTCTTTCTCACACTTTCTCTCTTCCTCACTCTCACTCTTTCTCTCTCTCTCTCTTCCTTTCTCTCACTCTTTCTCTCTCTCTCTTCCTCTCTCTCACTCTTTCTCTCTCTCTTCCTCTCTCTCACTCTTTCTCTCTTTCTCTCTCTCACTGTTTCTCTCTCTCTTCGTCTCCCTCACTCTTTCTCTCTGTCTTCCTCTCACTCTTTCTTTCTTTTTATCTCTCTCTTCCTGTCACTCCCACTGTTTCTCTCTTTCTCTCTGTCTTCCTCTCACTCCTTCTTTCTTTTTCTCTCTGTCTTCCTCTCACTCTTTCTTTCTCTCTCTCTCTCTCTTTCTCTCTCCTTTGATGGACGAATGACGCCCCCCCCCACACCACCACAGCTGAACGCGTGTACAAACTGCGATGATGCGTGGCCATCCTGACAACGCCTGACAAAGTTGCTTCAGCACATGGTGCATCCTCTTACACACACGCCGGTGACGGAAGGTGAGCAGAGATACTTCTTTCCGCAGCAGCGGGCAGTCACCTCTGGGAGGTGGCAGTGGATAGTGTGCAGCAGCCTGGGCGCACAAGAGCGCACAGACACCTCCGAGCAGTGGGAGTGGATGTGCTGCAGCAGCCTGAGTGCGCATTGCCAAAACAGATAATTAGGCGTGTGCAGTTGTATGTACTCTGCAATTACTAATTCTATACTATCTTTCAGATCACTAAACTTAATGGTGCACTATGTCCCGGGACGTGGTTGAAGACACACCGGAGGCACAAAGGAAAGCTGTGAAGATTTTCTCCAGTGTCAACACTCCCTCTCCATCTCTTCCTTTCTCTCTCTCACACTTTCTCTCTTTCTCTGTCTGTTCCTCTCTCTCATTCTTTCTTTCTCTCTCTTCCTCTCTCTCTCTTTCTCTCTCTCTTTCTCTCTACCTCTCTCTCACACTGTTTCTCTCTCTCTCTTTTCCTTGTATCTTACTCTTTCTCTCTCTCACTCTTTCTCTCTTTGTCTGTCTTCCTCTCTCTCACTCTTTCTCTCCTCTCTCTCACTCTTCCTCTCTCTCTTCCTCTCTCTCACTCTTTCCCTCTCTCTTCCTCTCTCTCACTCTTTCTCTCTCACACTATTTCTCTCTTTCTCTCTCTCACTCTTTCTCTATTTCTTTGTCTTCCTCTCTCTCTCACTCTTTCTTTGTTTCTCTCTCTCTTTCTCTCTTTCTCCCTCACTCTTTCTCTCTTTCTCTTTCTCCTTTGCTGGACGCATGATGCACCATCTTATCTTTCTTTTTGTCTTACAGGCTGTGATTCACAAATGGTCCAGCGATGACACGACATGGCTGTACATAGTTTTATTTGTTGTTGTTTTGTTTTAATAAAATGTTTTATATGTAAATCCATACATGACTAAGATTCTTATTTGTCCAACCTAACGTGACTGTCACATTTGTTTGTGGGGGGTGGGGGTGAGGGGAGATGGCGGACAAGGAGCTCCTACTGGGGGATGTCGGAGCAGTGTTGGGTGTCCGACCTGCATGATCATTGCCTCCATTACATCTGTTCTCAGAGACTTAAGAGCCGGCGGTCTGGCTCATAGATGAAGAACTGCGAGCCGACTAGCAGACTCATAGAGGGAGAACCGCAGCCCGTCAGTTCGCAGAGGAAGAGCTGCGGGCCAGCTCGCAGAGGAACACCTGCAGGCCGACTAGTATAGGGAAAGGTGCGGGCCATCGGCTTCCAAAGGGATAGGTGCGGAACACTGATGTGGGGAGAGGGAGCGTGAAGAGCGTATCTCGCAGAGAGACACCTCCGGTATATTTCCAGTATTGGCTTCAGAGATACAACTGCGGGCCCGAGAACTCGCACCCGAAGAGCTGTGAGCCGACAAGTGGTTCGCAGAGGCAGACTTGCGGGCCCAAGTATGTTGTTAGAGGTATGCTGTTGATGGTGGAAAAGGGTGCGTTACCTGCTGATGTAGGGAGACGCAGCGTGAAAGCGGTATCTCGCACAGACAGAGCTCCGGTATATTAAATTGCCCCCGGGACCTTTCTTTTATATTTTCACTCGATGCGAGGCACAAGATGGCTGCTAACACTTCCTGGTTTGAATTGTTAGCAGCCAATCAGAAGGCAAGCTCGTGCTCGGGAGTTAGGCACAGTCCAGATATATATATCTTTTTTTCCTTTAATATCTCAAAAACTACTGAACGGATTTACACCATTTCCACAAAACCGCGCTTTCTGCACCAAGACCTTTCTCCCTGACAAATTTGGCGTAATTCCGTTCAGCAGTTTGACCTGCAGCCTTGTCTAAAGTTTCCTATGGAAAATGCATTGCAAAAACACTTTTTCGGACCCCCTTTTTTCTCAGCCCCCTTCACCAATCACCCTGTAATATGTCTTCGCAGCTCAATACACCCCTAAACTTTCAAGATACGAGCTGATCAAAAAGAGAAACTTTCTGGAATATTTAGTAAAGATTCGTCAAACGACGCCAAAGTTATAAGCACATGGAGGTCTCCAGGAAGGGGGCCGCGCAACCCCCCTCCCAACATGAGTGAAGCCCCGGGTCTGCGGGGACCCCAGCGGGCCCACGCAGCCCCACCGAGCCCCCGCTATTATTTTTTAAGAAATGCCCCCGGGACCTAGCCCACCCCGGGGTCTCATTAAAATAAAACGCGGGACCTCGCGACCCCAGCGCGAATTACGCCAATATTTTTTTTTTTAAATGCTTTTTTTGGCCCTGGGGTCTTTCTGGGACCCCCTGAGCAGGCCTAGGGGGTCACGGTGTTTCTACCCTGCCACCTTCTCTTGTTTTATACCTTTGTTTCTCTGTTTTCTAGTGACTCGCTTCTATCGAGCCACAAGATGGCTGCCAACACTTCCTGGAGTGTTTGCAGCCAATCACAGTGAAGCTCGTGCACGGGACTTAGGCTCCGCCCAGATATTGAAACTTTTATTTTTCTAATTTCTCACCAACTACTGAACGGATTTACACAATTTATAAAAAAGGTCGCTTTCTGATCCAAGCACTACCTTTTTTCCAAATTTGGGGTAATTCCGTTCAGTAGTTTCGGCTCTAGCCTTGCACAAAGTTTCCTATGGGAAATTGATTTTTTGACTCTTATTCTTTGAATTTCTCAAAAACTACTGAACGGATTTACACCATTTAAAAAAAAGGTCGCTTTCTGAACGAAGCTCTACCTTTCTGCCAAATGTGAGGTAATTCCGTTCAGCAGTTGGGGCTGTAGCAAAACTTCCTATGGAAATTAGCATGGAGAAAACGCGTTTTGGGACCCCCCTTTTTTCTCAGCCCCCGCTTGACAAATCACCCCCAAACTTTAAAGATAGGAGCTGACCTAAAAAGTGCAACTTTTTGGAAAATTTCATAAAGATTCATCAAACGATGCCAAAGTTATTAGCAAATCAAAAAACGCTTTTCCTATGGAAACTAGGTTGTAACTATAACTACCTACTGGCGACCGCCAGTAGGTAATATATATGTATGTACACACACGAAGCAGAGAACTCTGGGTGATTTAGCACTTGACTTGGGAAGGGCCTCTAGTAATGACTTGAGGAATTGCAGGCTAGAGTGTGTGTATATATATATATATATATATATCATTTTACAGCTCAGCATGGATAGCACTGTGCTAGTCCTATTCTTAAAGACTTTGCTGTAGAAATGGCAAAAGACTTTGTCCCTTTCTATCGCGGCGTGGATGGCACTGTGCTAATCCTACGCTTAAAGACTTTGATAGAAAAGCAGACATTTGAGGTGAGCAGATCTAGAGTGTCGCTGGTGTTGAGAGTGCTCTATACAGGAGCTGCTTTCCACCTAAACTTGAGAACTACCCAGAGTTCTCTGCTTCTTCTTTTGCATATATATATATATATATATATATATATATATATATATGTATATATATATCTATATATATATATCTATATATATATATATATATATATATATATATACAGAAACAGTCCCCCGTTCCGGAGCCCAGGACCCTACAGAACGGCCTCACACAATGGGCACGGAGCAGCCCATTCTTCCAACACTGTAGCACAAAAGTGAGGCCCAATACTGCAGATGACGTTTATTTTTCAAGCACAGCAGCACCGCATTCCATATTCTAACGTTTCGGCATACTGCCTTGCTCACAGATGGAATTGAATAAAACGCAGGTGTGCAGGGGCGTGCTTTTTCAAAGTTAAGTCACGTGACTGGATTTTACTTACTACAAGTCCCATAGTGCATTGTGTTAATTATTCACAATTCCATTGGAAATCCTCCGATATTCTTTACCATAATGGTCCTTTCCCTCTGAACACAAGCACTAATGTTGTTATGGGAAATCCTTGACACAGTCAGGTGAGTTGGAACAGTGTCTTATTATACTCCTTTAATTGCAAACTTGAAAGTAAGCATCATCTCGCAGCACGATCATGGCAGGAAATCATCCTGCCTGAATCTCTTCCTCGCGCCGTCCTTTCGCTTTGTTAGCTTCTCCTCAGTAGGTTGGGGGTGCGAGTGGATCAGGCTCCTCCATAGATACACAGAAACAGTCCCCCGTTCCGGAGCCCTGGACCCTACAGAGCGGCCTCACACAATGGGCACGGAGCAGCCCATCCTTCCAACACTGTAGCACAAAAGTGAGGCCCAATACTGCAGATGACGTTTATTTTTGATCTGCAGTATTGGGCCTCACTTTTGTGCTACAATATATATATATATACATATATATATATATACATATATATATACATACATACATACATACATATATATATATCAACAAAATCACCTGGCAGAAAGACTATTTATTAATGAGTATGGATGTAAGTAGTTTATACACGTGCATCCCTCAAGATCTTGGTATTGAGGCTTGTAGGTTCTTCATGAAAAACAGATCGTTGTCTTTCCTCTTTCATACAGAAATGATTTTAGAGATGATCCAGTTATGCCTGAGAAACAATTTCTTCTTGTTTGACAACAAGATGTACAGACAAACCCAGGGGTCGGCGATGGGAACCTGCTTCGCCCCCAGTTTTGCGGGATTGTACCTCGGCTGGTGGGAGAAGCAGGTTGTCAATAACACCAAGCAATTTGCTGACCACGTTGTCCTCTGGGTAAGATACATTGATGACATCTTTTGCATCTGGAGGGGTACTGAAATCCAGGCGCAGGAGTTTGTCGGTGTCCTTAATCAAAACACTTTAAACTTGCACTTTACAACTGAAACCAACAGCAACACTATAGAATTCTTAGACCTCAAATTAGAGATCAAGGATGACAAAATCACTAGTAGACTGTTTAGAAAAACCACTGCGGGAAACAGTTTGCTTCATGCCAACGGTTGCCACCCTAGAAACCTAATTCAGAGTATTCCGTTTGGAGAACTGTTAAGGGCCAAAAGGAACTGCAGTACAGAAGAAGGTTATCAAACTGAAAAACACACAATGACCCAGAGATTTCTAGCATGTGGCTACAGTAGAACCATCATTAAGCAAGCTGTTGCCAAAGTAGAAAAACTTAAAAGGGAAGAGCTACTGATTGCCAAAGAAAAAGAGAGCACAATGGTGAAAGAGCCATTAAGGTTCATCACCAAATATAACAATCAAGCATGGGAGATCAGGAGAAGTCTTAAAAAATTCTGGGAGGTCCTTAGAAGTGATGACGATCTGAGGGAATTTGTTGGTGAATACCCTTCACTCACATTCAGAAAACCCAGATCGCTACGGGACACACTTAGTAGGAGTCTAGTGAATCAAACAAAAAAACGTACGGAGATCAAAGGCAGTGCAAGGCTTGCATGTTTAGCACTAGCTGTAAATCCATTAAACTCAGTAAAGACAAACCCCCATATTTCATCAGTAAACACTTGAGTTGCAACACTGAATTTGTGGTGTATGCGTTAAAATGTCCTTGTGACAGATTTTACATAGGGAGTACGATCCACAAAGGAAAAAAGAGAGTACTTGAGCATTTATGGGCGATAAAGAAAAACGATAAACAATATCCGGTTGCCCGCCACTTTAGTATGAGTCACAATCAAAATGCCAACCTTCTTAGATTCTGTATCCTCGATTGTGTACCACCTAGAACAAGAGGAGGCAATAGAACTGTTGAACTAAGAAGGTTGGAATCTAAATTGATTTTTAAATACTATACTTATCTCCCATAGGTTTGAACCTTGATGAGGAAATGTCCGTCCATTTATAATATGTCTTTGCTTGTACATTATTTTTCATGTTCTCCTGCCATGTCTTTTAAGGTTTTGTTTAGTTAGTATTTTATGTTTTGTGCACAGTTTTTCACATGATTTTAATAGTATCATCTTTGTCTGGTTTTTTACAGATGTCGATTGGGAATGCAGAGGAGCTCTAATATGTATTGACACTTAAGCTGTTAAAGTGTTTTTCTTGGGTGAACATTTGATTGTGTTTGGTTCGAGATAAAATGCTCACTGGAGCATGAGCCATTGTTCAGCGCACTTTAAATTGTGTTACATGAACCGAGTGACCCGATATGTAGCCTGATTCACGGTTTAGTATGATTGATTGCCTACTAGGGTTTTATCGTCTTCATTCATGAATTATGGTCACTGGTTAATAAGCCAATGCAGCAGGGTGCACATGTATCACTGCCGATTGAAGCACTGTATTGGCGCGCGTCAATTGTATAGCGCTATATTTTTTTAGGTGTTATGCCGTGAAAGTATTTACTTTGATTCAGTATTGACTTTGTTTTTGCATTCCCTGAATTTATTGATGTATTTAGTACAACTTTATTGACATAGATGACGAACATAAGTATGTTTTTTATGTCTATTGCACGAAATCAGCACTTGCTTCTTTAAAAGAAACCAATGATGCACTAAGCCTTGCCCGTGAGAAAGGAGTGACGCAACTCCGAAACGCGTCGGGACCTAGTGTTGCAATTAAACACGCTTGGAATTGTGGCCGCGGCTCCAGTGTTTTCTTCTTTACATGCACGTAATTAATTGGATTTTTGTGGATATATATATATATATATATATATATATATATATATATATATATATATAAATATCCACACTGTATTTCACCAACACAGCAGCCGCGAACACCAAGGCTTTCAGCAAAAATGTATTGGCAAATTAAAGACACCTCTCAATGCGTTTCGGGACCAAGTCCCTTGATCACGAGTGCCATTGCTGTGTCTCACATTCATTTAAATAACCACGTGATTCTTAGCAACCATGAAAAAAAGACTTCACAAAATACGGAGTTTCTTCACTCCTACTTAGAAACGTCAAACAAATATCACTTGCGGTTACAACATTAGTCATTAACACAAAATTAATATGTATGTTTAAAAATATATATTAACAACATTTTGTGCTGCATTTTGACATTCCGTGTGACCTGGTTCATTAATTTTTTAAATTTCATTCGTATCCAACTTTATTGAAAATGAACACAAGTTTGTGCCTATAACGCAACTAAGGCAGTCATAATCAGCTAATACATCACTTATACGATAAGCAATACAATTGCATTGCTATTCAGTGCTTCATTCCTGCACTTCTCATACAGTTTATCCACAGTTATTTACTAATTCAACCAACTCAATCATATTTATCTCCGCCCAAGTGGGCATATTAGTCAATATTTATCAAAGTCTTACAGAATTGTCTGATAAATAATATATGTAAAAACCCTTTTTAAATTCTGACTTATCTGCAATTTTATAAGATTAGGATATTATTTTCGCCAACGTCAGCTGTGCAAAGCCCGCATATTGTCTTGGTAATTACATTCTACCTGGTACATAAAGGGTATTTTTACTGTGATTGCCTTAATGCTCATACCATTTAGTGATCCCTCATGTTTCAGGTAGTCGTCTATCCTTTGTATAGTCTCTTATATAGACATTGCAAATGTAATCTGATGAATATTGGAGCACGGATCGATTTATGTATAAGTGCAAATTAAAGTGCCATAATTAGTGTTGTTGTTTCGGAAGGGCAGCCGCCCTATCCAAACTACAAAGTGCTAGTGCTACTACATATATATATATATATATATATCCAAGCCAAACTGCCTTTACTCCACCGGTTCCTCGTCGGTATAAGCAGACACGGACCACGAGATAAGTGCAAATTGTTTATTTCATTTAGTGTCGGCCATTACGCGTTTCGGTCCAGCCGGACCTTGATCACATGACCTATATATATATACCAAACCAACTCCTACTCCACACTGGAAGAAGGCACACACACAAGGGCTGCAGGATAAAGGCTTCTTTATATCATCGGGCCTCACTCGACCCCACGACTGAAGAGACGCGTTTCGGCTGTCACAGCAGCCTTTCTCGATCTAACACACAAGAAGCAGAGAACTCTGGGTGATTCACAGGTTTAAGTAGAGAACAGCTCCTGTATAGAACACCCTACAACACTAGCAAGACTTTGAATCTGCTCACTTAAAATGCCTGTTTTTCTAGCAAAGTTTTTAAGCATAACATTAGAGCAGTGCCATCCACGCCGAGCTAGAAAGGGACAAAGTATTTTGCCACTTCTACAGCAAAGCCTTTAAGCATAGGTTACACTGAGCTGTAAAATGACAAAAGCCTTTTACCGCTCCAGACATAGTATTACAGCTTGGATTGGTAAAATACCACCCAAGCCAACCAGGATTGACTAAAAGCAACCCATGGCATGTGTATTGCTATCATTATAGCTCTTCAGAGAGGTTCAGCTTTATTCAGACACAAGAGAGCACTCAGTATAAGTCAAAACAATACCCATTCAGGCTCAGAGTGCAGCCTAAATTATGCAAAAAAGAAGCAGATTACTCTGGGTAGTTCCCAAGTTTAGGTGGAGAGCAGCTCTTGTATAGAGCACCCTACAACACCAGCGACACTCTGAATCTGCTCACTTCAAATGTCTGTTTTACAAGTAAAGTTTTTAAGCATAGGATTATCACAGTGCCACCCACGCCAAGGTGTAAAATGACAAAAGCCTTTTATCACTCCAGGCACAATATTACAGCTTTGGATTAGTAAAATACCATCCAAGCCAACCTAGAATAAATAAAAGCAACTCCTGACATGTGTTTCACTATCATTACAGCTCTCTGGAGAGGTTTAGCTTTGTCCAGACACAAGGGAGTACCCAGTATAAGTCAAAGCAATACCCTTTCAGGCTTAGAATGCCGCATAAATTATGCAAAAGAGAAACAGAGAACTCTGGGTCGTTCTCAGCTTTAAGTGGAGAACAGCTCCTGTATAGAGCCCCCTACAACACCAGCGACACTCTGAATAGACTCACCTCAAAATGTCTGTTTTTCTAGCAAAATTTGTAGGCATAGGATTAGCACGGTGCCATCCATGCTGAGCTAGAGAGGGACAAAGTATTTTGCCATTCCTACAACAAAGTGTTTAAGCATTTAACCTGCAGACGACTCGAAAAACTGTGGAGGAACTCCAAAACCCAGACAGACCTCGACAACTTCAAAACAGCTACCGATGCCCACCACAAGCTCATCAGACTCTCCAGGAAGAAAGCTCTTCAGGACAGAATCTCCACCAATGCACACAAGAGCAAGGAACTCTTCGGCATCATCAAAGAGTTCGCCCATCCCAACAGGGAGTCCACAAATCACTCCCTCCCAGGACCTCTGCGACAGACTCAGCGCTTTCTTCCATCACAAAATCAAGACCATCTATCACAACTTCAACGACAACAACACCCACAAGAAACCCCCTCCCAACGCTCCTAGCAGCATGCAGCTGACACTAGACAGCTGGACTGCCCTCAGCATTGAAGACACTCTGAGAATAATGAAGACCACCCACTCCAGGGCCCCCACGGACCCCTGACCCCACCACATCTACCGCAAAGCCGCAGACATCATCGCCCCCGAGCTTCAACGTATCATCAACTGCTCCTTCGAGACCGCCTCCTTCCCCGACGACTGGAAACACGCAGAGATCAACCCTCTCCTGAAAAAACCTTCGGCGGACCCCACCGACCTCAAGAATTTCAGACCGATCTTCCTACTCCCTTATCCGGCCAAAGTCATGGAAAAAGCCGTCAACAGTCAACTCGCGGCCTTCATCGAAGAAAACCACATTCTCGACTCCTCCCAATCAGGCTTCTGGAAGAACCACAGCACCAAAACCACTCTCCTCACAGCAACAGACGACATCCGCGCCCTCCTTGACAGAGGAGAGACTGTGGCCCTTATCCTCCTAGACCTCTCCGCGGCCTGCGACACTGTCTCTCACCACACCCAAGCCTGCAGACTCCACGACGCGGGAATACGGAACAAGGACCTCAACTGGATCCTCTCTGCAGAACGCAACGAGTCAGACTCCCTCCATTTCTCTCACAACCGACTCCAATCACCTGCGGAGTCCCACAAGGATCCTCCATCAGCCCGCCCCTGTTCAACATCTACATGGCCCTGCTCGAATCCATTGTGAAAGCACAAGGACTCAACATCACATCATACGCAGACGACACCCAACTCATCCTCTCCCTATCCAACGAACCCAACATCACCAACCGCAACTTTCAAGACAGAATGGAAGCCGTCGCCAGATGGATGAAGAGCAGCTGCCTTCAACTCAACACCGACAAAAACGAGGTACCCATCATGGGCCCACACCCCGACGCCTGGAAAGACATCTGGTGGCCCCCCGCACCCGGGGACCCACCTCCCCCACAGACCACGCATGCAACCTTGGAATCATCCTGGACTCCGAACTCAAAATGGACTGCCAGATCAACGCCATCACCTCCTCCTGCTACCACACCCTCCGCCTCCTCCGTAAGACCTTCAAGTGGATCCCCCCGAACACAGGAAAACTGTCACACACGCCCTCATCAGTAGCAACTGGACTACGGCAACGCACTCTACGCCGGGATCAACAAAAAACTCACCCGCAAACTCCATAACGTCCAGAACGCCGCCGCCAGACTAGTCCTCAACCTACCGCGCCACAGCCACATCAGCCAACACCTACAGACCCTACACTGGCTCCCCGTCGAGAAGAGAATCACCTTCAAGCTTCTCACCCACCCACACAAGGTCCTCCACAACACCAGACCTGCCAACCTGAACCACCGCAACGGTTCCTCGGATCAAGAAAAGCAGAACAGGAGGGCGCTCCTTCTCCCTCCTTGCGGCCAAGGCCTGGAACTCCCTACCTCTCCACCTACGACAGACTGCATCGCTCCCTAAGTTCCTAAAGGACCTCAAGACCTGGCTCTTCAATGGAACTCAGTGAACCTCCAGGATCAGCGGAACCCCCCATCCCCCTTTCCCTCAGCGCCTTGAGACCCGTTCAGGGTGAGTAGCTTGCGCTTTATAAACCCCCTGATTGATTGATTGATTGAACCTGTGTCTAGCCTGTGAGGTAGGATAGTATTTATTTTAGGACTATACTTTGTATTCCTGAATTGTCCTGTACAGTCTTTTTAAGCAGCACTTACTGGTTGTGACACAAAGATGCCAAAGAGAGACAGACTCAATCTCCACTTAACCAGAACACCACCACCAGGCAGGGATAACCATGAAGGGTTTCGCCAACTCCCTCAGTTAGGGCAGGAGTGCACCAGAGAGCAGATAGTAGTCGGTCCTCTATTCCCGATGTGAGGTAAGCCTAAATAAGCCATGCATGCATCTCTCTACTGCTGCGTCAATACAGTGGTTTTCACCGCCACTCCTAGCATACACTGTAGGGGAGTCAGAGAAGATAGAATGGTCAGGGAGTTGGCTGTAGGAGTTTTTTGCCCTAGGTCACCCATCTCTAACTCTCCTACTACAGAACAAAGTAGGAATGCCAAGGGATGTACCAAACATCTCTAGAAGATCTGCCTTTCTCCCCAGAAATTGCTTCGTTGACAGAGTGATGTGGTTACTTTTCCTTGTTCATTAGTCGGTCCCAAGACCGTTGGCCTTTTTTGTCAAAAGTTCTGCAATAGAGTTGCAGAGTTCTTATGGGGTGATGGTTGCACTTTAGAGTTCTAACTGATGTTCTGAATTCAGCAATCATTTTCAGTACTTCATTTTTCAAGTTGGTGGCACCCGAAATAATTTGACAAAGTGAGAATTCTTAGCCTTGTGAATTCAGTAGAGTCTTTATGTCACAATGCTCATGAAATCACCTTTAATGAAACAGATGCAACTGCAAATGCTGTAAATCATCTTACCCTTACCACTCTGACAGAGATGGTGTAGTAACAATAATTGTTTTGCTCATGTGTTGTTGTTTGTTACATTTCGCATTTAGGTGTTGGTTATAAGCATTGCCTATTCTATGCATGTTATGATTTGCATGGCTGTTACGGAAGCTATGACTTGTACTCCAAACCATAAAAGTGTGGTTTTAATTTGTAACCAGAACTTGAACTGTGTTTTTTTAAAACATACTTTAAGGTGTTTTAACAAAGCCTACCATAACTTCACTTTAACCTTTTTATTTTCATAGAATTCATGTTTTTATCATATAGCACATCGAAGAGTTGCTGCAGCACAACCCTATAGCTGGCAAACCCCAGCTGCACACAGTCTTTGTCTGTGCGAATTGAGTAGGGTTTGGATGAAGAGACTGTGCAAGTCCTTTGCAGGCTGCCAACCCCCGCTGTACATGCACACAGCGAGGCTGACAGCAAGGACTTGCTTATGGCCAGGCCCTATGCCCAACCTTCCATGGGCAGCCAACCCCCACTATGTAGGCACACTGCAGGGGTTGGCAACATCAGCAACCCTCCATAGGCAGCCAACCCCATCTTCACAAGGCCTTTAACGGAGGTTGGCTGCAGGACCTGACTAGGCACTATACCCATCCCTCTGCGGCTAACTAACCCTTTGGGTTGGAGTTGGCCATAGGCCCTTATCTACAGTCAGGCCCTTTTTTCTTTTTTTTTTTCTTTGATTTGCAAATCCAACTTACCAGACGTAAGCTTCCCAGCCTGGTACCGTGAGCCCAGGGCAAGGTTCATGGATCCTTGCTGGTTCCACTGTTCCCAAACTGAGGACGCAAACAATAGGTCAGCTGTGGTCTATCTTGGAACGAGGCTGTAAAGCTAGTCCTGGATCAGTGATTAGCAGGTAGGATCTGTATCAGACGTTGGCCTTGCTGGGAACCACAGATCCAGCTGATGTAACTGTGAAACCTGTGACAAAATTGTTGTTTTAAATTTCAAAACAGGGGAAATTCTATGGCCTGGAATCATGGTGTTCTCAACCTGCCCACTGTCTGCCCTTTTTCAAATACTTTTAGAACGCAGGGACCAGGTCCTTGTAGCTTGTATTAGAGATGCAAAATATTTTTCCTGATGTTGCAGTCAACCAATGAGATCCTTTCCTTTCTGTAGATATATCTCCAGATCCGCAAACCTGAAGTGGCAGACGAGAGAAAAACTTCCTCAGCCAGTCAGATTCAAATACTTTTTCAATTTTTGTGACAAGCGAGATATAGGAGATATTTTTGAATGAATAAATATTTGCTTATAATTGTGGAACTTAAAAATAACACTTAGAAATAAGTTTTCTCAACTTGGCGATTCTACGTATGAATTAAGCCTTAACTCCATCTTTAATTATTATTTATTATGGGGATGGTGTTTTGTATTGTCACATTTTATTCTGTATTATTATTGGTTGAACATATACAATATTTTGCTCTCGTTATGTTGACAGTGTTGTTTTTACTGTGTAATTTCCTATAAAAGAGGGCTCATGTTCGAGGTGAGAGAGACTTACTTTGCAATTCTGTGATTTGCCTTGCCTGTCTCTGAGAACTTTTCTCTGGTTCGTGGAAAGAGAACTATATTCTTGAATGTTGCTATGGTGGCACGTGGTCAGGATAGGTCCAGTAAGAAACACCATGATTTTACACGCTCATGTTTCTTAAGTTGCTTTCTATCTTACACAGTGACTTCTGACATACATTTGCTTGCATGTCTCTGCAGGATAGTATTCCCTGAAACTGCATTGCTTGCATTTCCTCTCCGTAGGCACACTATCATGACACCATGAACATTCAGTACAAAGGATAAAGTTCAATGCGCAAATGTTGTTTTCTTGTTGTTGCCCATGAGGCGACAGAACTATCATAATAGAATAAACAATAGCGGCCTGAACTGGGGTTTTGACTTGTCAGCATAGGGGATTTTTATTATATAAATGTCAGCACCGCATTGTTGGGCAGAGGAGCATTTAGCTGACACTGTGAGGTTGCTGCATGATGGAATTCCAGCTCAGCTGATTCCTGTTTACCCCTGCGAAGAGGGATGGTCCAGCTTACGACCAAGACAGACAGCCTGATGACACTTACACACAGGTAATGCGGAGTTAGACCAACTGACAGGGATTTTACAGATCACCCACCCTAGACCAACTAGGTTAGTCAGCGCTAGGTGGGAGTGCACTATAACACAGTACTTCTCTGCCCGCATATTCACTGTTCTAGCACGATGGTGTAATGGTAAACTTTTTCACTATTCTCGTAATGCTAATCACGCTAATCTGTTTTATTCTTTTGATTAACGAGTGCACATATTTTATACAAGAATCACAATGCTTCAATAAATATTGAAATGCCTTGCTGAGTATTTCTTATGTATTTCTCTGGGTATGCATAAGTGACTAAGGGAAAGGGTTCTAGATCTGTTATCACGATTTCCTTGGGGGATCAAGGTTGTCATGTTCTGAGGTTGCACACCCATTTGTTACCCTGCAAGGTTAGAGGTGCAGATGGTGCACATTGAACTAGCAGGGATACAAGCCAATATATCTTGAGGGTGTGCATGGAATCAGTCTGGCACAATCCTGACATTTATGTTGTCCAACAAACGCACAGTTTTACCAGGAAGGTACAAGCAGTACGACAATAGTAGACCTTAATTCTTTCCCTTCTGCATCAGTACCTGATTATTACTGAATGAGTAACTATAGTTTTGCCTTCTGTATGATTTTATAATGTGATAAACTTTTATTGTTTCAAACTTGCTGTTGACTAAGGAGGTCTATTTCTTTGATTATGCTATTTGATTCATTGACATCTATAACTTGTTAGGAGCACATTCCTGTTGTAGGGTGGCACTCCAAACTTTATGTACCTACAGACCAGGGCGGGCTTGCAGTCCCAAATATGGAACAATATTATCTTGCCTCCCAGCTTCAATGGGTGGCCAAATGGATGGCGGGATTCAGCTCTCGGACACTGCCATGCTGTCACTTGCCTGGACACCCTCTGCGATACTGCGACTATTTTATCCCTGCACTTGCAGAAAGCTGCCTGAGTCACTGCTTCTCTGATTCGCTTATCGGTGCTACCACAGAAGCCTGTACCTTACACGTTCCACAGTTCCATATGCGCCGGCGCAACCCTTGCTCTGCAACCCTATAGGTTGTACCGCCATCATGTCTGCGGAGATCGCCACCTGGCTGCAAGTTGGCCTACACACCCTAGAGGACCTGTACCGAAATGTTGACCTAATACCTTATGACAAGCTAGTGGAGGAAGAGAGTCTTCCTCCGTGCCAATTTCTGCTGCATACTTCACTAATTGTGACACTGGGCAGCAAATGGGGAGACATGTCAAGGGAATGCCCGCCACACCTTACTATCCAATATCTACATTTTATAGGGTCAGACAGGCATCTCACAAGATGGTTTGCGGCCTCACTGCGCCATCACATGGCGCTATCACTCTTATCTCTGAGGTGGCACTGGGAGGAATATCTGGCTCATCCTTGCACAGAGTGGGTTGCCAGACTAGAAAGCTCAATCCGAGTCCCTCATAACGCTTGCTTTCCCCTCATTCAGTACTGCATTGTCCAGAGGACTAACCTCACCCCGCTAAGATAAATCGATACTTTCACGGTACTGACGCCGATTGCGCCAGATATCACATACCAGACACTGACCTCCTTCACATGTTATGGACTTGCCCACTTCTTACCACTTACTGGTGAGGCGTTATGACCCAATTTCCCGGCTGTACAGGGCACACCATGGCACACACGTGGGAAATGTGCACCTTGGGTCTTTTTTGCAGGAGTAAGTTATGTTATGTTATGTTAACTGGTATTTTTATAGCGCATAATCACTGCCAGGTCTCTTAGCGCTTTGGAGAGAGAAATCAGAGCTGCTAGCGGTACCATAATAGTGCAGGGACAGGGCGCTAAACCGTGTCTAAGGCTTCTCTAAACAGGATCGTTTTGAGCTGCTTTCTGAACGGGAGCAGTGCGGGTTCCTTGCGAAGGTGTTCAGGCAGTTGGTTCCATAGTTGTGGAAGCAGGACGGAGAAAGCTCTGCCCCCTTTGGATGCAGTATAGCAGCGTGGAAGGACTAGGCGGCGGGCCTCGGCAGACCGCAGTATACGGCCAGGAACATAGTTCTCGAGGCGTTCTTGGATGTAGGCTGGGGCTTGCCCATAGATTGCTTTGTGGGCAATGCAGAGGCCTTTGAATTTTGCTCTCTGCCTGATGGGGAGCCAGTGCAGCTTACCCAGCAGCGGGGTGGCGTGCAACCTTCTTGGGAGCCTGAAAATCATCCTAGCTGCATCGTTCAGTACCACCTGTAGTTTGTTAATAAGTTTCTGGGGGAGGCCGATATATAAGGCATTGCCATAATCCAACCTTGAGACAATGGTGGCTGACACAATTGTCTGTAATGAGGTGGTTGAAAGAAGGGGGACTAGTTTCCGCAACTGCCTCATGAGACCTGTGCATGTGCCGACCACTGAAATGACCTGGTTGGCCATGGAAAGCTCAGAATCAATTTTTATGCTCAGACTTTTCACAACCGGCACTGGTGTGGGGGATGATACCTAGCTCCTGGGGCCAAAAAAGGTCACTCAGGGGCTGCTTCTATTTGGGATCACAAGGACTTCCGTTTTATCCGGGTTGATTTTCAGTGAATTGGCGGTTATCCAATTCACTGTAAATCTGAGAATGTTTTGTGCCAGATCGTGTGCGTGGGAGGAGTTGTCAATACGGAGGATGAGTTGGGTGTCATCCACATAGTTGAAGACTCTGCAGTCCCAACTAGCTAGGGCCGCCACCAGCGGCTGTAAGTATATAAGTGACGGAGGGTCACTCACTTCCTGCTTTCTAGATCTGGGTATGCTGGCAGCCAAGCGTCTAATCACGAGGCCTGGAGGCGGCCTGAGCCTCACCCTCTGACAGCCTGGAGACAATCACTACTGGTGTGGGTCCAAGCCGAAAGCATTGCGTTACACAGAGCGGATACTCTGGGGCTATGTAAGATCCATTTACCTTCTAATTGTGACACTATACTGCATGACTTTCAAAACGAGCCACATCTAGAGTTGGATCACCCTGATGCTACAATGGCAGTAGAGGCCGTAGATGGGGAGACCCGACCTTCCACTTCATAATAGGCGCACAAGGTAACGTTTGCTGAGTCATTGTTTGGAAATGTGCATATGTGCATATTGTTGATACATTTGATGGACCAGGGGGGGGCTGGAGACCTAAGTTGGGCCAGTTTGTCCCAGTAATTTTTAGGTCTCGCCTAGGAGAGGGCCTTTAGCAATCGGTCTTCACTTTTCAAGCACTCGCACTCGTGCTTGTGGCGGCATCCACCTTGCGGGAGCGAGCAGCGGCGCGGCCACGTTAATTACAAACAGCGCGCCGCTGCTCGCTCACGCAAGGTGGATGCCGCCACAAGCACGAGTGCGAGTGCTTGAAAAGTGAAGACCGCTTGTTGTAAACAGGTCTGTAAATCTTATTTTCAAGTCACATTTGCTGTGACTTCAAAGTTAGATGAATTCCTGGTTTTGCTTGCAAACCCCCTCCCCCTTCGTTGCTTGAGACATGCTGGTGTTGCTTGTTTGTCCTGTGTCTCTTTCTAATTATTTAGCCACTCCCCTGCTAAACTCCTCTCCCGCTGCTGCTCTCTCCTTTGAGCTAGTGTGTCTATGGCTTTCGAGCGTTCACTTTCGAGAAAGAGCATGTGTCAGGTCAGACACTCGCAGCCCCCAGGAAGCCAAACACATTTTCTCGAAGACATATGTGGCAACAAAAGCAGGGAAGGAGCTCTCCTCTGCAGTAATTACATAAGTACTGTCTCATCATTCGGATTGCATATCCTGATGTAGCCTTGATCCATAACATGACGTATACAGATGTGTGTACAGAGCCATGAGGAATGCTGTTTTTTCATTAGTTCTCATAGTGTTCATCTGTATTTACCAGTATCCAAGCATTTTAGTTCCATATTTATCTACAGAGCGCTTCTGATCAGTGGCTGCCATGAAATATGAATCATGGCGACATCGAGAGATTACATTGGATTGCACTGATGAAAGCAGCTTTTAAGGTATGGTAAATGCACAACTCTGTCAAATAACCTACTGTTATACCTGTAAAGCTGCTATGAACGTCATTTTGATGTGTTTTGCTTACGGTTTGTGCACATGTCAACAAACGCATAACACAAACACACGGGGGAGGGTGGGCAGATGCGAAGTGTGTCGAAATGTCGGAAACAGCAGCGTGTCAGCTAAGAATGACCACTACGGGGTTTGTTTGTGTAGTACTTCGAACCACTACTGCTCCAAAGTTCCATTTGCCAGAGCCTTACCAGCCAAGCATTCTGAAGTAACCTCAATTTTTGGGCTGGGGTAGAGGGGCTTGAAGGTGTTTTCTTGTTTCTTATAGGCCCATGGAGTGTACACATTACTTAAGATACTCTCATAATTTGTCTACGATGCTGCGCCATCTCTTTTACACAGTTGGAGGCGATGTCACACCCCTCCAGTGAAGGAGAGCTTGGTTCTGTAGAGAGATGAGCTGGGGTCACTCCTTTTGGACGCCGCAGGATTCTAGGTGCTAAGATGGACATAAGCACCCCAAGGACAGGTGATAGTGGATGTCCCTCTCGAGTGTCGCCCTTTGCTCCCCTATCTGCCATTCTTCGCTCATCTCAGTTCCTCTTTCTTTCTCAAGAGGCCCGAGTGGCCCTGTCAGTGTGGAGATCACAGTTCAACACAGGGAACAGGTAAAGTGCTTGATACATCAGTGCATGCTGCCGCACCCTGCACAACTGCTAGTACACACCAGACTGCAGACCTGTTAGCAGCATTCGTCTACTCTGCAAACTTCCCTACGGGTTTCCTGTGCTCACAGCACAAAATCAAGGCCACAGGCAAGTACACTATCTCAGCTCCAAGGCCACTGGAAGAATGGGCGTACAGCCATGCGTTGTGTCCTGCAGGCCATGATTGTAAGTGCTCGACAGAAGAGTAATGGTTGCATGCTTTTGCACCAAGTCATAGTCGCAGTCCTGTGTCAAGGTGCTCCCTCTCCCCGCAAGAGGAGCTACATACCCAGGGCTCAACTAATTTGAGACACCAGAGAAGCGCATACCTCCAGGGGATTCTTCTCCTGAGACTGCATACTATGTACCAGGGCTCCCATTGCCGTGACACCACAGGGCTCTCACCCCTTTGAGATCACAGGACTCAGTGGGCAGCAGATCTCCTCCCCCTTACTCTATCCATGACTCCCACTTTCCAAAGACTGTAGGACTCCGTACCAACAAGCATGTGCCAAGGGACCTGGGCCTTGCCCTTAAGGTCGAGGATTCTGTACTAGTGTACCGCCATCGAAGATGCAGAGGCATCGTGAATGGGAGACCTCCCATGATAAGTGAATATTCTTTTCGCTCCTATCGACTTGAAACATAACGGACCACTGGGGCTGGTTAAGTGCTATGGAGACAGGGTCTTCTGCCAGTACACCACAAGTGTTACACTATCTACAGCATGGACACAACTCCCCATCAGCAGGCTTATCAGCCTGAAAATAAAAGTTACAGGTTTCACTATTTTGATCATGTATTGGCCTTTTTAAAATCACATAAGGAGATGTAATATACATGAATAATACCTGCTGTTGAAACCTGTGTTTACGCTGCAGGCCACTGATTCGAGTCAAAACTCTGTGGTCTAGTGGAGCTCTCAGTCCTTTTAAAGCAAGGCATGTGTGGGCTAAGCAGGAAATTGGAAGGCCTAGTAGTACATGGCTGTTCTACTTCACGTCTGCAGAATAATTTAGGGGGCGACCTGCTTCCAAGAGACTATACTTCTGCATCAAGGACAGAAATATAGTGCACCACTGCCTTTAACAGGCGCCATCTTTGGAAGCTACCAATGCCCTCATGGAGACAAATTACCTTAGCCTTAGAACAGGCTGAGATATTTCATCATTATTTTTTAAATCAATTTATAACCACAAAGTTTAAAGCACACACGCTTAAAAAATTGTCCAGCGCAACTACCGCTGTTACACGGAATGTGACCAGTTGCTCTGTTTACTTTCTGATGTCTGTAAACTCACAGCTTGTGTACTGCATGTGATCCAGCGCTAACAATAAAAATAATTCTCCTATTATGCTTTGGTCATCCAGGTGCAATTATTTCTCTAACACACACACTATATCCATATGACGGTGGGGCCCATAACACCGCATATACATTCACTTACTCATTTGTTCCCTGGATTTCCTCCGTCATGAACCTAGGAGAAAAACGATTCGCTGGAAGGAGACGGGATACCTCTTTTATAATGACATAATATTTCTCTATTGCTTTTAAGGTATTCCGCTCATTGGTCGATGGACCAACTAGTAGGAATCAGTTGATGGTGATTAAGACCAGCTCAATCACAATAAACTCTTTAACATTTTCATTTTTAATCATTGAGCTAAAGAATCACTGAGTCATTTGTTTAAAGAATAATAAAGTTTATATAAAGTTTTGAATGCAGGAAATGAGGTTAAGCTTATTATTCAGATCATTACATTTATCATCAATATAAGAATAGTTTGAAATTGCAAGGCATTTTTATTAGACGGAAAAATGAGGTTATCATAATAAGAACTCTATAGATGAATCTATCTATCTATCTGGGGAAAAACCTAATAATTCTAATAAAATCTATCAAGAAAAAGTTCTCCTAAAGCAGCATCTTTATACTCAACTGGAAAAGGAAAATAACAGCAGCAGCATCAGCTCGTCAGCATCAGCAACCGCAACTTCTCCCATCTACAGTATCTAACTCACGCAGCATCTAACTTCTGCAGCATCTCCCGCAGCATTCGAACAGCATTCTAACCCCTCCCACCAAGAGAAGGTCTTCTTATACCCTAATTCTAGCTTACAGCATAAAATGTTTCTTCTTCATGGCGCGATTCTTTCTCATTGGTCAAAACTCCAGGCCCATATACATTTTAATCAAACTTCCTGGTCTTAACCAGTTCCGTGTGGAATGTCCATGCAAGCATCGTTTCCCACAGTTCATGCAATTGCTCATCCGTTTCGATCAGTCCAAATTGTATCTTTTTCTGTTACATTTTGTGTAATACAGTTCCGTCTATTGATTCAGTCGGGCTTCTCACGCTTCTTGCTGATCATCTTGGCACACAACAGCTCAGAAGGGTCACAACAGCCTTGACCATACTTTCATCTTAGCCTCTCAGCATCAGCGCTTGATCATCCCTTTTCCACAGCCTCTCGCCTCTATCACATGGTCCCCCGCTCATGCGTACTCTAGCAACTTGCGGCCATTTTATATTGCTGCTCGACAGGCCTAAACGCACTATTTTCAAAGATAAACAAAATATTGTTAAAACAAAGAAATATAACCCTTTCGTTTCCCTCCCGTCTTTCTACGTACCCCAATTAGGTATTACCTAGCAGAAGCAACATATAAAGCTGTCCCTTACTTACCATCGCTTTATTTTGCAACCACACGTTTTATTTAAAAGCACAAATCATGCATTTATTATTTAATTAGTACGCAAATATTATGTTATGTTAGACACGTAAACAATTATAAGTCAATTAATTTGCACACGGAATAGCGTGTTACCTTTAACCCTTAACATGTAACATACATTGTTGGTTATTTACTTAAACGAACATGTTTATTAATTGTTTTACGAAAACATTAGGAGGTTAAAATTTTTCATTTACCCTGCTCCATCAACTCCCCCCTTTGGTGATTTTTAATATCACCACAAAACCCAAGTTATACAATTTTCTCAGACAGCATATATCTTTAGAAATCCGTTTGCTTTTGTTAGTTTACACAACTGTATCCCTTTCAACTTGTTTCTTCGTTTTCTTGTACATGTTCTCTTTTATTTCTTCTAACTCTATTTCACCCATTTCTCTCTCTCTTTCCCTGTTTATCATGTTTTCTTTTTCTATCTTATTCTGCCTTCTTCTTCTCTTTATACATGTTATTGCAAGCTTCAGTACTAATATTATTATTATTATCACGGTTGCTATTATTATAACTTTCCCTATTATTAATCCACTCATTCTTGTTAACCAATTTATTACAGAAGAAAACCCTTTACCAAGTTTTCCCCAAGCACTTTCAACCTCCAGTGGAACAAGTTCTTTGTGCAAATTTGTAATATTTGTTATATACTTCTGTATATTTTCGCTCTTATCTGGAATGTAAGTGCAACAATGTTGGACTTTCAGCATTCCACAGACTCCGCCCTCTTTTGCCAAAAGAATGTCAAGGGCAAGTCGATTTTGCATCACCATAGCTCTCATGGCAACCATCTCGGTATTTACCATCAAGAACCCTCCAGCAGTATCTGTAGATAAACGATCTACCACTGTGGATAATTTCCGAATTTTAAATGCATTCAAAGATATTCCCACTGCTGGTATCAATGCACCAAAAATATCACCTACTATTTCTGAAAAATTTTCCCTTTTTCTACGTGTAAAGGTATTTATCATTTTGTGTGTTCCTTTTTCTTTTCTATCCATATGAAAAATCTTTGGAAAGACCAGGCCTAAGTAACATGACCCATACCAATGGTCCGGCAACCTATAATAAGCCCTATTTCTGCATACATAATAAATCCCTGGAAATATTGGATCTTTTCCCCCTTTGAATCCCCATCCACCTAAAATTTGGTAATTGTCATGGCAATTACTGGAACCCACAAAATAATTATCATATCTTGTCTTATTTCTTCTAATGCACAACCTTCCCTGTTGGGGCCAATCCAGAGTCATAGCTGCATTTGTCTTTTTCTTGTCATGATTGTCTTCCTCAAACGCCCAAAGAGGTGTTTTTGTCTCTTCTATCACTTTTCTTTGAAATTTCACTCTTCTCTCTTCAACCATCTCTAAAAATACCTTTTCTTCCTTCTTTAACTCACAGGTAAGGTTGTACCTAATTATACTATCTAATGTTAAAATCTTATCTTCTAAAAAATATTCACCAAACGTTTTTCCCTCTTTTATTTTGTTAAGCTCGGGAACTACAGAAACTTTCGCAAAAATCTTATTTATGTCAGTGTAATAATATTCTAATCTACCTGTTTTATAAAATAAACTTGCTAAAACGCTACATGTTATTCCATACGTCAAAGGGAGGTGATGATAAGTCACACCCTCTGCTACAGATGCAGGCAACTGCATACAAACATAGCAATCTCTTACATCCATTGTTTCTACATACTCATATAATAATTTAGTAAAAAATTTTGGGGAAAAATCTGTTATTGATTTGTCCTTATGTAATTCTGCACTACTTTTTAGAATAACTGGCTCTTGAGTGTTAGCTCCTTTTTCTTTCTCAGTGTTATTAGACATTTCTACTACAGCTAAACTAATTGGAATAGTGATTGCTAAAACCACCCATACTGTTATTAATAATCCGGTACAAAAACAGCACATCTTGCACCATCTACTTAAAAACTCACATTTACATTTTCTATCTCTAGTATTCTCCATTTTGTTTTATAACCTTATTTATTTGTTTTCCAGAAAATTGTGTCACTACACCTCAGAAATGACTTGTTTTGCCACTCTGTACTCCAATGTTTTATCTTTGCTTGGTACTTTCTTTTAATTCTTTCTCAGAATTCTTTCTTTGTCACATCCGGTAAATTCGTCAGATCCAGTGTTTTGTCAAATCCGGTAGAAACTATCTAAACTTCTTCAGGTTTGTTGCACTTCACTTTCTCCCATCAGGTTTCTTTGTTCTGGGTTTTCGTGAGTGTTCTTTTCTTCTTTGTGACTAGTCAAAGCACGATACAACCATTCAGGCGATCTATACTTCTGATTTACCTTCTTTATTCTTTTCGTTTTCTGCAAATGTTTTCCACCTTGTTTTTCTTGCTCTCTTTGACTTGTTATTTCATTCACTTGTTCAGCACTTTTCCCATCCAACCTTATGATTCTGTATCTTAACTTTCTTACTTCGTTGGGCCAATTGTCTCCTTTTCTTGGCCTTTTTGCTTCACTCCCTTTTTCCTCTGTTTCTGTTCTCCAATTTCTTTTTCTTGTCTCTAGTTTTTGATTTCTTTCTTCTCCACTTTCTTCAGACTCCATTTCAATTCTTTCGTTATTTCCTCTTATTTTGAAACTTATAATTTCATTTTCTTCTACTTGTGGTTCTTTTCTTATCTTCCTTCGTTCACCTATTTCTGTCCCTCCTCGAGGTTCTTCCGAATTTGTGTCAGTCTCTCTATCTGCTTCTAAATTTCCCTGTTCTTGTGTTTGACTATCTGTCCCTACTGCTCCTCGGGGTTTTTCCGATTTTTCTAGCTTTTTGTTTGAAACTCTTCCTTCTTCATCTATTAATATTATCTCCGAAGGAATTTTACCACAACTTGTACTTGGTTGCTCACTGTCACTATCTTCTGGCTCAGTTTCTTCTCTTATGCTTTCAAAATTCCAATTTCTTTTTAGAATTTCTTCACAATTCGAATGTTCTGTATCAGATTCTGAACTGGTGTCTGATATTTCCAGATGTCGACTTACAGGTCGATCTTCAAATTCTGGAACTTCAGCTATTCCTTCTATTTCCTCTTCTTCTCTCGTTGCATTTGTAGTTGGGTCTTCCAGATGTCGACTTACAGGTCGATCTTCAAGTTCTGGCACCCTGTTTGTTTCTTCTTCTCTTTCTGATGCTGAACTGTTATCCAATACTTCCAGATGTCGACTCACATGTCGATCTTTAGGTTCTGGAACTCTGATGGTGTGACTGGCATGTACCTAGTGTTTCACTCCTGCACACTTGACTGCAGTGGTCGTCACCAGGATCACTTGTCGTGGTTCGTCCCAGCGAGGAACCAAACAGTTTCTTCTCCGGTGGACTTTTATTCGAACCCAATCTCCTGGATTCAAGTCGTGAGCTGGTTTTCTTTCAAGAGTGGTTGCATCCGGTCCAACCTGATGAAACACAGAACGCACCACATCAGCCAATCCTTTGCAATAATCCAGCACTAGATCATCAGTTATAGTCAGTAGCTTGTTGACAGGTACTTGTGCTTGTCTCATTGCTCGTCCCATGATTATTTCATGGGGACTGAGTCCAGTTTTCCTTTCCGGAATACTTCTGATTGTCATCAGAACTAATGGCAAAGCATCTGGCCATTTGAGTCCTGTAGCTTGACACATTTTTCCTAACCTGTTCTTGATTGTTCCATTCACTTGCTCTACTATTCCAGAAGCCTTTGGTCTGTATGCACAAAGCAGTTTTTGTTTAATACTAAGTGCTTCACAAATCAGTTTAACTAATTCATTTTGGAAATGTGTTCCTCTATCTGTTTCAATTGTGACTGGAAAACCATACCTTGGAATGAATTCTTGCAGCATAAGTTTTGCTACCGTAATACCATCATTCCTTCTTGTTGGGTATGCCTCCACCCAACGGGAAAACAAACAGACGACCACTAGGACATACCTCAGTCTGTTGCAAGGTGGCATTTCAATAAAATCCATTTGCATTCTAGTGAAAGGACCCCCTTCTCGTCCTATTGTTCCTAGACTCACTACTGTCTTCCTTCCTGGATTTAACTGTTGACAAATAAGACATCTCTGACAAAGACTCTCAGCTATGGCTCTGAATTTTGGATTGTACCATGTTTGTCTAAAAAGTCTGATCATTGAATCTCTCCCAATATGGGCTTGTCCATGGTACATCCGTGCCATGTCAGAAATCATGCTATCAGGCATAACTGGTCTCTCATCCCTGTAAACCCAAACATCAGTCTCTTCATGTTTTCTACATCCTGCTTTTAACCAGGTATCTTTTTCCTCATCCTCTGCAGCTTCTTGTAACTGTCTCACCTCATCCCATGTTTCAATAGAGTTAGTAAAAAGCAAAGGACAAGAAATATGCTCTCTTTCACGACATTTGTTCAAAGAAACCACATTCTTTGCACAGTACTGTGCCATTTCGTCAGCATATTTATTACCAACAGTTATGTAGTCTTCCCCATTTTTATGTGCATTGCACTTCACTACAGCGATCTGTTTAGGCAGCTGTATCGCCTCAAGCAACTTTTTCACAAAATCTCCATTCCTAATGGGCGTTCCTGCAGACGTCAAGAAACCCCTTTGTGACCAAATCTGACCAAAATCATGCACAACCCCAAAGCCGTACTGGCTATCTGTCACAATCGTAACCCGTACATTTCTTCCCAACTTACATGCTTGAATCAGAGCTACTAATTCTGCGACTTGGGCAGACCGTACACCTTTCAGACAAGATGCTTCCATTACAGTTGCTACTGTGCAAACTGCATATGCTGCACTTAGAACTCCATCACTCGTTCTCAAACATGAGCCATCCACAAACAGAATATAATCTGATTCTTTCAAAGGCTCATCTCGTATGTCAGACCTTGGTTTTGTACAGTATTCGAGCACATTCAGACAATCGTGATCTACTTCATCCATTTCAATCACACTCTCTTCATCTGGCAATGATGTTGAAGGATTCACATTCATACATCTGTCAATGGTCACATTATCTGCACTCAAAATTACTTTTTCATACCTAGTCAGCCGACTATGTGTCATGTATTGGGTTTTTGTTCTTGTCAAGAGAATTTCCACAGAATGGGGAACATACACTCTCAATGGATACCCCATCACTATGCCTTCACTCTGTTCCAGACTCACACAAGTAGCAGCAACTGCTTTCAAACATCCAGGCAACGCTTTCGCTACAGGGTCTAAAACAGCTGAAAAATATGCAATTGGTCTTTTCATAGTTCCATGTCTCTGTACCAAAACTGAAAATGCACATCCATCTCTTTCACTGCAATACAGCTCAAAATCTTTCTCATAGTCAGGCATTCCTAATGCTGGATTTCTTTTTCAGCTCTCTGAATGCTTTCATTTCCTCATCATTCATTTCAAAAGGATCTTTAACATCCTTCTTTGTCAGTTTCTGCATTGGTTTAGCAATCAGTGAAAAACCGCTTATCCATTGTCGACAATATCCAACCATTCCCAAAAACATTCTTACCTCTCTTTGTGTCATTGGAGCTCTCATTCCTTGAATCATTTTTATTCTTTCAGTCGTTACCTTTCGCACTCCTTTCTCAATTTTATGCCCTAAATACTGGACTTCTTGTTGACAAAACTGCAATTTTGAAGGGGACACTTTATGTCCTCTTTTTGCTAGATGATTCAGCAAAGCAATTGTATCATTGACACATGCTTCTTTCGTTTTTGATGCCACCAGTAGGTCATCAATATACTGAACCATCACTGACTTTTCTGGCATTCTTAAATCTTCCAATGATTTCTTTAGGATCTGATTAAAGATTGAGGGACTTTCTGTGTACCCTTGAGGAATTCGGCACCATGCCAAAATACGCTCTCCAAACCTAAACGCAAATAATGGCTGGCTATCTGGATGCAATGGAATAGAGAAAAATGCATGACATAAATCAATTACTGTGTACCATTCTGCTTCACGGGGAATCTGGTATAGAATCACAGCAGGATTCGGTACTATTGGGCAACACGGCACAACAATTTTGTTTACCTTCCTCAAATCCTGTACAATTCTATATGTTCCGTTTGGCTTTTTCAGTCCCATTATTGGCGAATTACATGGACTGCTCATGATTTCTTTTAGAATCCCTTGTTCAATCATTTTATTTATTACTGGCGTTATTCCTTCAATTATTTCTGGAGTCAATTTATACTGGGGCGTATTTGGGTAACTCGTTCCTTCTTTCACTGTTATTTTGACTGGATCTACTCCTTTCATTAATCCTACATCTTCTCCTGTAAAGTCCCACACTTCTTCTTTCACTGTCCTTTTTATTTCAATTGGGATTTTCTCTGCATCAAATACAGGAAACAAACCATTTACTTCTGGTTCTAAATTCACCATTGTCATTTTATACAGCACATCCTCATCTGGAGTCTGAAATGCAATTCCGTCTGGGGTACAACAGATAGTGCAGTTCATCTTGCACAATAAATCGCGTCCTAAAAGGTTCACGGGACTACAATCGCATACCACAAATCGGTGCATTTCGCTAAATGGACCAATTCTTACCCTCACTAATTTAGTAAGAGGCGTTTTAATTTGCTGATTCGAAACTCCAACTACTTGGATATGTTCACCTGAGAGAGGAAGGTTTGGA
This sequence comes from Calotriton arnoldi, assembly GCA_963921515.1. Classification (NCBI taxonomy): domain Eukaryota; kingdom Metazoa; phylum Chordata; class Amphibia; order Caudata; family Salamandridae; genus Calotriton; species Calotriton arnoldi. The sequence continues at coordinate 35,687 of CAWUFW010015105.1, read as the reverse complement.
ATTTCCACTGACCTAACAGTAGAACGGGTAGCTCCAGTGTCAACAAGGAATGTTACATTTGCACCATTCACTTCTCCATCCACAAATGGACCAGACTGATCTACCTCTAGAGTTGCGCCAAGCACGCACTCTTCCCCCTCTCCTAGGCACCGTCAGGAACTTTCATCCGTGTCATCCTCATCCTGTCGTAACCAATATTGAGAAATTGCAGCTGCACGCGGCAACTGTGTTACCTGTTCTCCTCCGTAGAATCCTGTTTCTGCACTGTATTTCTGTTGGTTAACACTCTTGGGAAGTGGTGGTTGTGGCACCTGACCTTGTTGAGTAACTACCTCACTCTGCACCTGTGAATTTAATGATTGATTTTCCACATTAGGTTTTGGAGGAAATTTACACTCGTTTCTCCAATGTCCTAGCTTTCCGCAGTTGTGGCATGGCCACTTTTTCTTTGCCTCATCTATGCTCATTTGTCCTTTTCCTTTACCTATATTAGGTCGGGATTTAAACTGTCCTGTTTCACTACCAGTATTACTTAATTGAGCTTCTTGCTTCTCTGCAACTTTCACTTGTGCCCACATGGCCTTTTCTTTCAATTTACGCTGTTTACTCTCAATTTCATCACTGCAATACTTAGCATATCTCAAAACTTCGTCCACTGTGCTATTCTGCCAACCAATCAAGTGCTGCTTAATCATTTCACTTATCTCTGGTTTTAATCCATACACAAACCTATATACAAAATGACTCATATCCTTCTCACTCAGTGTCTCATAACCACTATACTGTTTGAAAACCAACAACAATCTCTCATAGTAGGCGTGCACTGACTCTTTGCTTTCCTGCGTTGTTCTGTCTATTTTTACCCAATCTGTTTCTTTTGGTGGAATTTTATTCTTCAAGAAGGTAACTACTTGGTCGTACTTCCTCATCACTTCTGGACCTGGCGCTCCTGTTTTAGCATCCCTTGGATATTCTACAGTTGGCCAATCAATGGTAATCTTACATTCTGTCCACAAATCAGCTGGTACTACTATATCAAACAATCCATCTAGATCTATCCACAGCACTTTTGACACCTTTACAAATCTTTCCACTTGTCTGTACCATTCTACTGGTTTCTCTCTCAATTTTGGGAAGTCATTTGTAAATGACAGTATATCCTGTCTGGTCCATGGAACATGCACATAACTACCTCCTGGAGTTTCTCTCATCGGGTACTCCCTAACAACTGGTTCCCTATCTGTCACTGCAAATGCCAAAGATGCTTTATCTGTTGTTTTCTCATTCCTCTTTGACCATCTATTTCTCCATCTATCCACATCACCCCATTTTCTCAATAAAACAATCAGCTCTTTTATTTGGGTCAGTCTTCCTGATGTGTTCAAATTCTCTATGTCTTTCTCACAAAAATCTACTCTGTATGGTTTCTGCTACGTTCTCACTTTCACAAATTCCACTCCTAGTTCACTTGCTATCTCTTCCAATTTGTCATGTAAATTTCTAGCTCTCCAAGTAAGACTCTTGCACAAAAACATAATCTCATCATCCTGATAATTTTTTAGTTTTTCTGTTCCAATTGTTCCCAAAATCAACTCTTCCATGTCTATTTTCAACCTAATTACATCTAATGGTTTTTCTTCCGGTTCTTTTGCTTTTAGCGCTTTCATCCATTCGTTTAACTCTTCTGGAGTCGGACCTACAGGCGTACTATTTAATTCTATCCAATCGCTGCTTTTTTCTGGTGTTCCTGATGCGGACTCTGTCACGATAGGCATTCTCCTAATCTCATTCTCATTTATCGTCAAATTTGTAGGTGGGCTTGGTCTACACGTACTAGCCAAATTGTGTGCCCCTTCATTATTCAGTTCCATCCCTTCTCTTTTTCTTTGCAAATGTGAATTCATGGGAATCACTAAGGAATGCAATAATAGAACAAGGGACCCCCTCTACGGAACGAATAAGGTCTGGGAGTAAGAGGGGAACTAAGAGAACCAATAGAACCAGAAAACACTCCCCTTCGACCTATATTTCTTTTATACAGGAATAAATCTAGTATGGGTATACACTTGTGCCATACATCAAGTACTTATAACATATAAACAACATCACTATTTTTTTAGATCATATTTATTATTGTCATTGATTTCTTTTTTTCTTTCTCTTCCAATGCATTAAATGTCATTTTTTTCAATAGGTACAAAAAAACTTTTTGGGGATATAATTTTTTATATAAAATGTTAATACATATACACAAACATGCAGCATAAAAAAAACAATTTTATTACTCCTCACAGTAACAATTCTCCTAAAACTCATACATTACTCACACTCATTCACATACATACAAGACACTTATGCACATCTGGACTCAAGGGAAACTAAAGATGTAAATTATTTCCACCAAGATGACACAAACAATAAGATCTGGACACACGAGGTCGACGCGCGTTTCGGTGGGTTGACACAAGCATGAACCACCTTCTTCAGGACCTTATCCAAATCGGGCACAGTATCAAACATACATATACAGGGGGACCTATGGAACAATAAATGATACAATTCATTAACCCATACACTAGACCATAATTAAAAAACTCTGTATTCGATCAGACCACTATGCTGCAAATTCAGCATAAACACTGCATGATAGACCATTTATAATCCCTTCACCAAGGTGAAACTAGTTGTGAATTGTGAACATGCAGATCATAAGTGCACATATTAATGGAACAACTCATACTCACTGTGAGATGTTCCAGAAAATAAGATTAATATGTATTGGTGCCATGAAAGTAAGAGGCAGCCCTACCATGTATAATAAGAGAGCCCTCCATGCATGCTCTCCAATATACACCCAGTGCTGATTCACCTGTGTTTATTTATAGATTTTCAAGTAAGCCCGCGCTAAACTTACAAGTTTCTATTAATGAGGTTTCCAATGTTCACGACTGGAACGGCGGAGTCTAATGTCGAAGGTAGTAGCCACTAAATCTGGTGGAATAGAAGATGTAGAATTACTTTAAGAGCTCTCTGAGGGGCCCCAAATACTATATGCTGATATAATGGTGAGTCCTTACCAAATATGACACAAATTGTGTGGCCTTCGATATATCTTGTATAAATAGTAGCAGGACTTTAGCGAGATTTAGAAACACGAATAGTCTGGAAAAGGAAATATTATATAATTGTAAGAACAATTCCTGATCCTAGAGTGACCTGTATTGATGTAGGATCATTCTATATTCATACTTACATATTGACGTATATTCCTAGATGTACTATCTTCCATATATTATTTAGTGGCAAGCTGTTAATCGTAATCAGCTACCATAGGGGGTGACAACCCCTCAAAATGGTTATAATATTCAAATGATTAATGACAATGATCCCAGTTCCTAAAAACAAGGTAAACATGAATTAATATGGTTGTATAGATCTATTGATGGTGTCGTCACACATACAAACTATGCATGGACACCCCATATCAAACGGCTCCTAGCTTGCCTGTTACTGGCATTATAGGAACGCAGCCTATTACCACAGATAGTCCAGCAGGCAATACTATGACGTGGTGTATATTGTACATGGAGTCACTACGTACATTCGTGACCACATACCCGCTAAGTAGCAATCCATTTCAATAAGGGGGGCAGACACTTCCTACTGAAACATATGCCAGGGGATAGAGAAACCCCCCCATACCACTTGGCTGTTGGCCTGCCTATTTCTTGCCAACACAGGCCCGATCTGACTGCCCAGGAATATTGGAAAGGCAAAATAATGATGTAAGGTCTGCCCACATTAGCAACGTAACCTAATAACAAAAAAATAAAGAGCCAAACTAATTTGAAAAGCAAGCAGTCCCTGTGCAGTCATCAGCCGAAAACTCACCAGAATTGAAAGTAGGGTCCTGCAAAGTGCTCCGCGTCCTGCCACCGTTGCCGATCTTTGCGATACTAGAGGCAGTCTTTAAATAGTGAGCTGCGCATGCGCCGAACGTCCCGTAAGTGATTGCGTATATACGTAACAATCACATGTAGCAAATCCAACGCAAGATTAACGTTAAAGAATCCGCCATCTTAGTGTGGTACATGATTGACGGTTGGAAGGCAGTCCCTACACCGGGAAACAATACTAATCCCTCACTGCCCGATTGAAACAAAACGTCTGTGTAGCTGCTAACACAGAATGGGCTAAAAGCGTATGCGATTAGAGATTTCTAAAGGAAACCGCACGATCAGACATGCAGAGGATATGCTAAATTTTAGATTATCATTACGTTATCAGACCCATATTTGATTAACCTACTAAGATAATGCACGAAGTGATATGTACTCAAACACATGAGGCCAACCTACCTATTAATAACAGGACCACCATAGCATGTGCAATATAGGGTACACTTAGATCAACTAGAGTACGCAGTGCACAATACCAAAGGTTCTAATTTGTGTCAATGTCCATGCACGGCCAATGAAAAAATGGCTAGCATGCAGATATGATAAGTTTAATATTGGTAGATAGTATATCAAGAAAAATAACAAGAATTACTCATAATGAGGTTAAACAAAATACCCATCAAGCTGTAAAAACTGAGGGCTAACAGCCCCTTATACAGACAAATTATTTGCTCGTATAAAAAACCGACAGAAACAATCTAGGACCTCATAAATGCCCATGCATATATATTAGTTATGCGTACCGGTCAGTAATGTTCCAAATTATTTCTTCATTCAATCCCTCTTTTACACTATTAAGGGTGAAAATCCAGAAGGTTTCCCTCCTTTTACGGATTATTTCAGTAGATGAGCCTGGTTTGGGTTTAACCTTTTCCAGGATACACCACCGTAAGTCATTTTCTCCATGTCTCTTTTCTAAACAGTGTGCAACAATAGGAGCCGAAAGTTTGTTTGTCCTGATGGCCGATTTGTGCTCACTGTATCTAATGCGAAATTCGCGACCCGTTTCCCCTATGTATGCTAGTTCACATGGGCACAAGATGATGTATACGACATTATGACTTCTGCAATTGCTAAGCTCTCTAAGATTGATATTTTTCCGTTTGTAAATAAGGGTGTCAGTAACTATTGCAGTGTCACATGCATGACAACAACCACATTTGTGGTTTCCTAGAATAGGGGGTAGGCCCGTGAGTGTAGTCTGCTGATGTGTGTGGCGGACTTCCTGTCTAGTATGTACAAGCATGTCACGTAGATTTTTGTTCCTCCTATAGGCTACTAATGGAAGTCTCAAATCTTCATCTCCATGTGCATTGAGGATTTTCCAATTCTTGGTTATGATGTTTCTTATTTTATAGTTAAGTTGCGAATGGTTGACAACACATACTATTTGATCTTTAGTAGTACGAACATTGCCCTGCAAAAGGGCTTCTCGGTTATAATATTTAGCCCTTTTAAAGGCTGTTGAAACCAGACGACGAGGGTAGCCTCGGACAAGGAGGCGTTGTTTAAGAGCTTTACCATGGGACATAAAGTCACCGATGTTCGTACAATTACGGCGTACACGTAAGAACTCCCCAAAGGGGATGGAATCTTTTTGGCACGGTGGGTGGAAACTTTGGTGCTGTAAGATGGTGTTCTTAGCTGTCGGATTTCTAAAAAAGTCTACCTGCAGTCCTTCATCTGAGCTTTTAATAACTATGTCCAGAAATTCCACTTGTCTAGGACTAAAGTTAGCTGTGAACTTCAAATTACAATCGCTGGCATTAAGCCAAGCGATATATTCCTGTAAGGTATCGTTATCACCTTTCCAAATGAAAAAAATATCGTCAATAAAGCGCTTCCAGCACCGCACGTTTTCAAAAAAAGGAGCTGCTTCATTGAAGATGTTGGTGAGTTCCCACTCACCCATGTAAATATTCGCGACACTAGGCGCACAAGAAGCGCCCATACTCGTGCCTTTAGTCTGCTGATATACCACACCATTGAATTCAAAATAATTATTCAATAGGACTATTTCTAAGCATTCGAGTATAAAGGCATCCGGTCTCACGCCTGGAGTTCTACTTAAAAGTGCGGCCACTGCTCGTAACGCCTGACATTGAGGAATGTTAGTGTACAAAGCCTCAATGTCAAGTGTTACCAAGATGTCATGGAGACAGTCAGCCGGTTTACCCTCAATATGTCCAATCATGTCCCCAGTGTCACGGATAAAGGAAGCATAGTTCCTCGTAAGGGGGCACAGGAAAGCATCGACATACTTGGAGAGGGGTTCCGTACTTGATCCTATAGAAGAGATGATAGGACGCAGGGGAGGGTCAGATATATTTTTATGAGTCTTTGGGACTCCATAAAGCGCAGGTATGACAGGGTTGGATTTATTCAAAAACATAAATTCTTGTTGACAGATAACCTCCTGTTCTAGTGCCCTTTTGGTCATCTCTTGGATGCGAATGTTGAGTCTACCTAGTTCCCTAGGGTGGGATTTTTTATAATGCTCTTGTACTGCTAACATGGCAAAGATCTTATCATTATAGTCAGTTTGGTTCATGACTACAATTCCCCCACCTTTGTCACAAGGTTTGATGACAATAGCATGATTGTTTTTGATGTTGTTAAGAGCTTGATGGTCTTGAAGGGACAAATTATGTTGTTTATAGGGAGGGTGCTTGGTCACACGTTGTAATTCTTTTAGTACAGTTTTCTCAAATATTTCCACCTCTGAACCCACCATATCTAACGTGGGGGTAAAGGTGGATGGTGGCTTACAGTGAGAAACATTTTCTACTTGGTTTTCTACCTGCCTATGCATAAAATGTTTTTTTAATCTGACCTTTCTGAAGAAGGAGAACATGTCTTGATGCAATTGAAACAGGTTGGGACTCGTACTAGGAACAAAGGCGAGACCCCTACCTAATAGTTTTGTCTCCTCATATGTCAAGGTGTTAGATGAGAGATTAAAAATGGGTAGGGTATCATCAGCCATACATTGCTGATGGTTTATGCTATCTAAGTTCTCCAATATTGTTGGTTGCGTGTTTTTAAGTACAATTGCGGATGTTGAGGGGGCATTGGCAATTGCTGGTCCCCTCTGTCCTGTCCCCAATGTCTGTTCCTGAAAGGGTATGAACCACGGTGTAAAAAAGGAGACTGACCCGATAAGATTGTTGGTTTGTTTGTCTACCTCTATTTGGTCTTTGATGAAATTGCCTTTCATCAGTACTTTGATAGTTGTCTGTCTCAGAGTCAGATGAATAAGTATCTGAGAAATTAATCACTGTCCTTCTATTGTTCCTACCATGGTTTTGATAAGTGGGACCATGATTCCATTCTTGGTAATACGATTTCTCCAAATATGGATAAGCCCTCTCTTGCGAATACCATCTTACATCCTTTTTTAATTTTTCAGTTTTCCTATTAGTGAGGTAATCCTCAAAATCTTTCATATCAGCATTCATTTTTTCCAGCCTCGCTTTAGCTTCTTCAAATGCTGTAGCTGTTCTCAACTTATCTTCCAACTCCGTTATTTCTTTACTCAAAACCAACATAATCTCCCTGGCTGTTTCAATTATCAAGATCATCCAGTCCCTGGAGCAGTGGTTCGCAATATGGGACCACCGCTCCAGGAACCTACGTATCTCGACAAAGAGTGCAGGTACATTGCGAACCCTCAGGCCTGATGGAATAACACCTGCTCGTAGGTACTCTAGCATATAGTGGGCATGTGATTCCATTCTTTTGAGTTTTTTTCTCAAATTCAATAAGTTGTTCCATTCAGAATCATCTCCACTGTGTGAAATAGTGGAGCCTTCACTAGAGATGACTTGTCCTATGAGTGCAGAGAAGTCCTCATCGGAGAACCCGAAGGTTTTCAGGCCCTCCATGTAAGGACCAAAAAATGGCAAAAAATGCTAAGCTCTATAAACTGTGGTTGCTTTATTATTACTATCAGAAGGAAAGCCAAGATCCAAGAATGTTATGAAGGGAGTATTAATAATGCTGAAGACTACCACAGAGCTACTTTCAAATGTGGAAGGAAATACTGTTATATATTCACAGTGTGTCAATCCTAACAATGCAGAAAAGTGGTCTGATCAAAACCAATTGTACAAAAAGACTGTGACAATGCACATTCCCACAGTTAAACAACCGTGAATACAATAATAGAACAAGGGACCCCCTCTACGGAACGAATAAGGTCTGGGAGTAAGAGGGGAACTAAGAGAACCAATAGAACCAGAAAACACTCCCCTTCGACCTATATTTCTTTTATACAGGAATAAATCTAGTATGGGTATACACTTGTGCCATACATCAAGTACTTATAACATATAAACAACATCACTATTTTTTTAGATCATATTTATTATTGTCATTGATTTCTTTTTTTCTTTCTCTTCCAATGCATTAAATGTCATTTTTTTCAATAGGTACAAAAAAACTTTTTGGGGATATAATTTTTTATATAAAATGTTAATACATATACACAAACATGCAGCATAAAAAAACAATGTTATTACTCCCCACAGTAACAATTCTCCTAAAACTCATACATTACTCACACTCATTCACATACGTACAAGACACTTATGCACATCTGGACTCAAGGGAAACTAAAGATGTAAATTATTTCCACCAAGATGACACAAACAATAAGATCTGGACACACGAGGTCAACGCGCGTTTCGGTGGGTTGACACAAGCATGAACCACCTTCTTCAGGACCTTATCCAAATCGGGCACAGTATCAAACATACATATACAGGGGGACCTATGGAACAATAAATGATACAATTCATTAACCCATACACTAGACCATAATTAAAAAACTCTGTATTCGATCAGACCACTATGCTGCAAATTCAGCATAAACACTGCATGATAGACCATTTATAATCCCTTCACCAAGGTGAAACTAGTTGTGAATTGTGAACATGCAGAACATAAGTGCACATATTAATGGAACAACTCATACTCACTGTGAGATGTTCCAGAAAATAAGATTAATATGTATTGGTGCCATGAAAGTAAGAGGCAGCCCTACCATGTATAATAAGAGAGCCCTCCATGCATGCTCTCCAATATACACCCAGTGCTGATTCACCTGTGTTTATTTATAGATTTTCAAGTAAGCCCGCGCTAAACTTACAAGTTTCTATTAATGAGGTTTCCAATGTTCACGACTGGAACGGCGGAGTCTAATGTCGAAGGTAGTAGCCACTAAATCTTATTTTCTATGGTGGAATAGAAGATGTGGAATTACTTTAAGAGCTCTCTGAGGGGCCCCAAATACTATATGCTGATATAATGGTGAGTCCTTACCAAATATGACACAAATTGTGTGGCCTTCGATATATCTTGTATAAATAGTAGCAGGACTTTAGCGAGATTTAGAAACACGAATAGTCTGGAAAAGGAATGTTCATTAATTTTCTGATTCTCAAAAATTGGCATTACTGGACCTATCGTTACTGGTACAGTTACAGCTTCCATATTCTTTGTCAATTTTCTTATTTTCTCAGACAATTCTTTTGTCGTTTTTGCTAATTCAGTTGCATTGTCACTTTCTATCTCTTCATTTTGTGAAGTTTTAAATGTTTCTTGTGACCTATTTGTTTCATTTCTTCGTTCGGGTTTTTATTCCTCCCAGTTTCCATTGGCGGTGCATTAGGTGTCACCACCGCAGAAGTCTGTTGGTATGGAGGTGGGTTTCTGTTTAAAATATCTTCCAGCAATTCGTCATCTGTTTCACTACCACCATACACATACTTTTCTACCACTACATGTTTCTTTTTCTCGGTACACTTTCTCTTTGCTTCTTCCTCAACTGTAAAAGCTGGAAACAAACCTCCTGTCATGTTAGCATATCTCCAACGCTTTACTCTGTCCTCATGATTTATTCCCCATAACCTTCCAGGCAAAAACTCATGATTCTTTAATCCTCTAGATCTCTCTCGCTCATACATCTCATCTTCCCATTCCGTTAAAGCTTCAAACTGGGTCGGTCTAGGTCTAGGTTCTAACATTACCATCTTTTCTCTCAAGTTCCGTAGTACAGCTACATTAAATGAACCATTCTCAGGGAAAGCCAATGCTCCATCATTCTTGGTGTATTTTGTCCAATTTTCTAACCATATGCATGTATGATATCCATATTTCAGCATCATATGTGAAGCTGGTGATTTCGGTGGAGGAATTATTTGTCCCTCTCTAGTCACTACCTTTTTGTCCTTCTTAAAGAAGTTCTTAACTTTCGACATCCATGATGTTTTCTCTTTTCCATACTCATAGTACGACATGATTCACAACCTTTTTCTCCTTAAACGATCCGCAATTCAACACGGTTCCCTATGCGTTATTTCAACCAATACTAGCGCGACTCACACCAACACTCCAATCACAAACTTCCACGTCACTAGATTATTCGACCAATCCTAGCGCGTCTCACACCAAAGCTCCAATTAGAGCGATTTCTGTCTACGGCGCACTGTCCAATCCCAGAGCGGCTTCTGTCTACGTCAGTACTGCTCCTGTTTCCATGTGACTAGCGCTCTGTCCAATCCCAGCGCGACTCTTGTCTACGTCACTTCTGCTCTTGACCCCTCCTTTACAAAATTTATCGGCAATTTCTTTTTCAACAATTCTTTGTTAGTTACAACATTTAAAACATTTCCATTGTCTGATTCGCTAAACCGAAAAGATAGCTTTGACCATTTACACAAGAATTCTGTATTTTCCAGTAGGCAGCGCTTACCTCTACCATACCACAGAATTTTCAGTTTCGCTGATAAAGTAGCACTTCCCTCTACCTTACCCTTCTTTCAAGCAATCAGTAAACCCGTTTCTCTGGGGATAAGACACATGTGGAGACTATACTGCTCCTGAGAATTAAGGCCAGAGTTTCACAAGAAAACCGATCACTATTTCACTTACACACCTTTTATACGCAAAATGTCCCTATTATAACACAACCTGTGTTATTACCAAAAATGAACTCAGACAGTGTACAATTCCATGTGACTTCTCTTGCCACACGTGTTCCACTTCCTACTTCCCAGAAGCGTGAAAACTTACATATAACATAACGCAACTCAACAAAAAGTGTTAGACGTGAAATTATCAATAATCAATAATCAATAATCACCAAACTAATCTATAGAAACCATAACTCTGCTACCAAGAAATCTGATCCAGCGCTAACAATAAAAATAATTCTCCTATTATGCTTTGGTCATCCAGGTGCTTTCTCTAACACACACACTATATCCATATGACGGTGGGGCCCATAACACTGCATATACATTCACTTACTCATTTGTTCCCTGGATTTCCTCCGTCATGAACCTAGGAGAAAAACGATTCGCTGGAATGAGACGGGATACCTCTTTTATAATGACATAATATTTCTCTATTGCTTTTAAGGTATTCCGCTCATTGGTTGATGGACCAACTAGTAGGAATCAGTTGATGGTGATTAAGACCAGCTCAATCACAATAAACTCTTTAACATTTTCATTTTTAATCATTGAGCTAAAGAATCACTGAGTCATTTGTTTAAAGAATAATAAAGTTTATATAAAGTTTTGAATGCAGGAAATGAGGTTAAGCTTATTATTCAGATCATTACATTTATCATCAATATAAGAATAGTTTGAAATTGCAAGGCATTTTTATTAGACGGAAAAATGAGGTTATCATAATAAGAACTCTATAGATGAATCTATCTATCTATCTGGGGAAAAACCTAATAATTCTAATAAAATCTATCAAGAAAAAGTTCTCCTAAAGCAGCATCTTTATACTCAACTGGAAAAGGAAAATAACAGCAGCAGCATCAGCTCGTCAGCATCAGCAACCGCAACTTCTCCCATCTACAGTATCTAACTCACGCAGCATCTAACTTCTGCAGCATCTCTCGCAGCATTCGAACAGCATTCTAACCCCTCCCACCAAGAGAAGGTCTTCTTATACCCTAATTCTAGCTTACAGCATAAAATGTTTCTTCTTCATGGCGTGATTCTTTCTCATTGGTCAAAACTCCAGGCCCATATACATTTTAATCAAACTTCCTGGTCTTAACCAGTTCCGTGTGGAATGTCCATGCAAGCATCGTTTCCCACAGTTCATGCAATTGCTCATCCGTTTCGATCAGTCCAAATTGTATCTTTTTCTGTTACATTTTGTGTAATACAGTTCCGTCTATTGATTCAGTCGGACTTCTCACGCTTCTTGCTGATCATCTTGGCACACAACAGCTCAGAAGGGTCACAACAGCCTTGACCATACTTTCATCTTAGCCTCTCAGCATCAGCGCGTGATCATCCCTTTTCCACAGCCTCTCGCCTCTATCACATGGTCCCCCGCTCATGCGTACTCTAGCAACTCGCGGCCATTTTATTTGCTGCTCGACAGGCCTAAACGCACTATTTTCAAAGATAAACAAAATATTGTTAAAACAAAGAAATATAACCCTTTCGTTTCCCTCCCGTCTTTCTACGTACCCCAATTAGGTATTACCTAGCAGAAGCAACATATAAAGCTGTCCCTTACTTACCATCGCTTTATTTTGCAACCACACGTTTTATTTAAAAGCACAAATCATGCATTTATTATTTAATTAGTACGCAAATATTATGTTATGTTAGACACGTAAACAATTATAAGTCAATTAATTTGCACACGGAATAGCGTGTTACCTTTAACCCTTAACATGTAACATACATTGTTGGTTATTTACTTAAACGAACATGTTTATTAATTGTTTTACGAAAACATTAGGAGGTAAAAATTTTCATTTACCCTGCTCCATCACATGGCTAAACACTATATGGTCCCAAAGGCGAGACCTATTGGCTATGCCAATGCTTGTTCTTTTTTCCCTACGCCTTCTGTTATTGATGAGCTTGAACAGGAACTTCACTTTACCAACACCGCATCCTGTTCGCTCTGCAGTAAGGCATCCATAAGCACTCAGTAGTGACCTCCATGCCCTGAGACAGTCACACCTGCTGACCTTTGAGTACAGCCGCATGCCTGTTCATTGTTACATGTGAAACAAGTATATCGCACATTTTGAGCCATAATAATGTTTCCACGCGTTTCTTTTAACGTGTGATGTTAATGTATGCTTGACAATGTAACTTGTCCTGTCATGTTGATTCCTTAACCCCGTTTCTACTTGAATAATAATAAAATAGATTCAAACAAAAAGTAGCTTGTTCGGAGCACATTACCTCATTTACTCTTGAGGGTAACACTGCCTGGATCCTGCATAGGTGCTTTATCTATTATTATTTTGTCAGATCATCAAAGATAGCGTCTACAGTTTTGGAGGGCAATGCGGGCATGCCAAAGATAACATATATTCCCCTTTCCTTTGACAGATCTGACATCTACAATCTGCCTACTTACTTGGTTCCTATGGTCTGGTCACATTGTATTATTGGCAATGTTTGGGTGATCCTGAGGCTGCTCCTGAGCAATGCATTGCGTTAGATTGTGACTTTGATCAAGGGTATTGTGGTACTTGTATTTTTAGAGTGTGTATTATTGCGTTGTCATGAATTATAGTACGTGTGAACTCTTTGGCTTTGCAATACAGATTAGAGGGGACATTAGGAGGTTTGATGCTTTTGTCATATCTATGAGTAGGATTGTTAGTGTAAATTGTTGTGTCACTTTAGGTATTGATACAAATAGATCAGAAATTGAGGTTGATTGTGTTGGAAATGTTGAATTATGTTAATTTTTGATAGGACTTGTGATAAATGGATTAGTCGAAATCAAAGGTCTTAATATATAGTCATATTTGGTGAAATTGTCTGCTTAGGGAAGGATTGCATTGTTAGGTGCCCCATTTGCACCACTGTAGGGTATTCTTCTGAGTTACTAAAGCTCTGGCTATGAATTGGCTCTAATCCAAATTGGAGATTGTTTATTAGGATTAGATGCACTAATCAGGGTGAGTTGCTACTGGTCAAGAGCCTGCCTTAGTGCGATTGATTGTGCCTCAAGATACTATTCTTTTTCCTGAAGAGAGATTACCCTTTTCTTCCCATTATGAAATTGTTTATTTAAGTTGTTTGTGGTTCTGAAACCATTGCATCATAGTGTGTTGAGCTGCAAGTGGCTTATGTCACACTGGGTCACTCTACGATTGGCTACACTGTGGGCCGCGCAGTGATTGGTTGACCTTAACTCTTGCTGCGCTGTGATTGGTTCATTGTAGTTGTTTATTTCACATGGTTTATATATAGCGAGTGTGAGTAAAAATGGGTTCTGCATTGAAAATTTCCTCTGTATGATTCTCCTGTTTATGAAATGTTGAGTTCTGGGCTTCATACGTGTTTGAGGTTAAAAGAATGGAGCACGATCACTTCTGATGACAAGAACATGCCATTTACTTTAGTGGGTACCTTTGACATGAGAAACTTGAGCATATGAGGCGAGTGATGCTTGAAAAGAGACCGCAGCCTAGACTCATACAGTTTGAAGCATTGAATGAGTAGAATCGTATTGCAATTGAAAGGGAACGAAAGAGAAAGAAGAGACAGGTTAAAAATGCTGTAATCCATTGGTTAGAAGCTAGATGGGGATTTCAGAAAAGAGCGTGGAGAGAGGATACGATGTTGAGAGTGGATGTGTTTCCTGCAATAGTTAATGACACCCATAAAAAGAGAAAAGAGAATAGATAGTGGCATTGATTAAAGTAAAAAGAAAAACATGGAAAACAATTCAGATGAGGAGGATAGATTTTTGGTTGGATGATTTGTTAAACTCAAGACCATCTCCACATAATGATGATTTGTAGGCTCCCAAACTATCAGAGCAGAGAGAGAGAAGCAGGAGAGCCCAGCACATCTGGCACCAATTTATGTATGACACCAGATGTTCCAACTGCATCTGGGAATGAAGCAGGTCCTAGTAGGATTATTCATACTGATGTCACTAAACCCACTGCTGACTCAGCTTTTACTATTGCTACTGTTACTAGAGTACAATCAAGTGAACCAACGAGGAGAGAAATTAATATTTTCCAGGTAAAAACTGAGTGTATAGAAATATAGGGACAATAGGGATAGAGAAACTAAGGGCCCGATTCACAAAGGTAAACGTGCACTTTTGTGTAAGTTTACTACTTTTCGGTATTCACAAAGATAAACTTAGACCAAAAGTCTAACTTCACTACTTTTCGGTACTCACAAAGGTAAACTTAGACCAAACGTCTAACTTTACTAGTAGTAACTTACCTTTGTTAATACTGAAAAGTAGTAAAGTTAGACTTTTGGCCTAAGGTTACCGTTGTGAATACCGAAAAGTAGTAAACTTACACAAAAGTGTAGGTTCACCTTTGTGAATCGGGCCCTAATAGTCTACAATGAAGATATATTTAAATATTTGTATAGGGAGGCAGCCATCCGTGAGTGGGAAGATCATGACAAGTTTGAAGAGTTGGCAGAAGAATGTAATATTGATTTATACAAAAAGAAAAATGTGTGCAGACATTAATGGATAGACCTGACTGATGAAAAAGTAAATATAATTACATCATTACTAACTCACATTAAAGAATTAGTTAAATGGGCAAAAGAATCAGCAGATTTAAAGAAATTCAAAGCCAAATGGAGGCGCAAAGAGGGAGGCAAGCCACAAAAGAAAAAGGCTGAAGTAGAGAAAGCACCAAATGCAAGTGAACCTGAAATAGGAATGGTTGTGTCAGAGTTTCCTTTGCGAGGAGTGCATGGCAGAGATCTGACCTCCTTGCATTTACGACAGATTTTCCAAAACTGAGAGAAGAACCAGATAAGTGGTATACAGAAGTGGATAGGTTAGTGAATATTTCAATGAACTTTGGGTAGACTTGAAAACGTTGTTTGAAATTGTAGCCTCAAAGGAGTTGTGGGCTGAATGTAAAGCAGCCGTAACATGGCAAACAGAAGAGCCTTCAAGAGTACCCCCTCATAATAATCCAGCTGCGAATGCTAAGGAGAAGTACTAGGAAGATGATCACGCATTTAACGCAAAAGGTTCTGGAAAGACAGGTGAATTGGTTAATTATTATTAGAGCTACTCAGGAGCCAAAAAAGTCAATGCATGCACAATGCAGATTTTTAGGAAGTTTAGTGAACAAAGAAGGCATTAGCAGTTTCGTATCAGCCTTTTTGTTAGGACTGCATCCTGAGCTCAGTTCTCATCTTCAGCAGAGTCTGATGTGTTGTCGGACTAAAAGTATTGATGAGGTACTGAAGTACGCAAAGTGCTGCAGTGATTGTTGCAAAGACAGTTGAAGGAAAATCCTATGATTGCACAGAAAAAGCATTTTCAGAGGAGGGCTAGACATTAGGCAATGGATTTGGGACTTGATTCTGGTTTTGTTGGGAGAGCAAATTCAGGTGCAAATTTATGTATGCAAGGTGTAGTTGAAATTGGTGTACAGGGGAACAATGTTCAATATGCACAAGTTGCAAATGTTGTTTCTCAGGTTAGGCGTAGGGGATTTGTGGACAATTCTACTGCTAATTGTAATGCAAACATAAAGATGTGGGAAAAAAGGACTCCTTGTCAATTTTGTGGGCTACTTCGACACTAGAAATGTGAGTGTAGATACAATCCAGACCAAATTCAGAATTAGTTTGCTCCCCAAATGCAGCAGAATTAAAATCAGAATGGGATGTTATAATCAGCGATCCCAGGCAGAATTGCTCCTGTGCAAAACATGCAGAATCAACGGCAAAATATTATGTACATCACAACATATCAAAGTCTTTAGTGATAGGGTTCTATCCTTTAACTTCAAGTAAAACGGATCCCAATGTCCAGTCATTTAAAATAGTTCAATAATCCTTGTGCAACTTAGATTCAGCTCTTTAATGCTTAAGTTAGCTTTCTATTCATGACTTTTTTCGTGGAAACAATTCTCTGTGGGTAGTTTCAGATTCCAACAATACCTTCCATTGCAAGTT
Source organism: Calotriton arnoldi (assembly GCA_963921515.1). Lineage (NCBI taxonomy): Eukaryota > Metazoa > Chordata > Amphibia > Caudata > Salamandridae > Calotriton > Calotriton arnoldi. The sequence continues at coordinate 18,766 of CAWUFW010015105.1, read as the reverse complement.
GTTCGTCTCCAAAGTTTCTGCTATCATTAGTAGCAAGATCATGGTTGCAACAACAAAGGGGCCGATTCCGATCTCGGTCGGAGGCGCACCCAATACCATTCGGTCGGGAAAAAAGCCATGCGAAAGCCTGTTTCCCGACCGATCCGTACAGCACACCGAACGAGTAAGTACGATGCGCACAACAGCACAGAATCCGGCCGAGCCGTACTCACCCAAACCAGGTCCTGTTCCCCGACGGAGGCGAATCCGGAAACGCCGAATCGAGTCGCACGGAAGGGAAAATGCAGCTCCGTCCGGCCGAACAAGTACGATGCGCTTTCCGTACGCGCCGAACCCGTCGCTACACACGGCACGTCAAAGCATCCGGGAGAGGCGCACATAAGCTCCGATTCGCGCCACAACACGATCCACGGCTACGAGACGAACACGCCAGCGACGAGGACGACGCGACGAGGACGACGCGAAGCAACGAGAAGGACGAACGACACGAACCAACCATGAATCCCTTCGTCCCGATCATACCAATATTCTACATTTACTACCGGAACAGGCACGGACGCGTACAGCGCAGAAGGTAAGTCAGACACCAACCACAAAACACATACAACACGTACACGACACATCACACACACACAGAGGGATGCAGAATATACTTACACCAGCAACAGCAGCACCATAGGGGCAGGATGCCCATCACCAATGCCACATATGCACACAGGGGCCTGAATGCGCACCACCACCCCTACCCAGGGGGGGCAGGATGCCTACTACCACCCTCACCCAGGGGGGGCTGAATGCCTACCACTACTACCACCCTCAGCCAGGGGGGGCTGGATGCCTACCACCACCCTTAGCCAGGGGGGCTGGATGCTTACCACTACTACCACCCACACCCAGGGGGGGCTGGATGCCTACCACTACTACCACCCTCACCCAGGGGGCTGGATGCCTACCACTACTACCACCCTCACCCAGGGGGCTGGATGCCTACCACTACTACCACCCTCACCCAGGGGGGCTGGATGCCTACCACCACCCTTAGCCAGGGGGCTGGATACCTACCACTACTACCACCCTCACCCAGGGGGCTGGATGCCTACCACTACTACCACCCTCAGCCAGGGGGCTGGATGCCTACCACTACTACCACCCTCAGCCAGGGGGGCTGGATGCCTACCACCACCCTTAGCCAGGGGGCTGGATGCCTACCACTACTACCACCCTCAGCCAGGGGGCTGGATGCCTACCACTACTACCACCCTCACCCAGGGGGGCTGGATGCCTACCACCACCCTTAGCCAGGGGGCTGGATGCCTACCACTACTACCACCCTCAGCCAGGGGGCTGGATGCCTACCACCACCCTTAGCCAGGGGGCTGGATGCCTACCACTACTACCACCCTCACCCAGGGGGCTGGATGCCTACCACTACTACCACCCTCACCCAGGGGGGCTGGATGCCTACCACTACTACCACCCTCAGCCAGGGGGCTGGATGCATACCACCACCCTTAGCCAGGGGGGGCTGGATGCCTACCACTACTACCACCCACACCCAGGTGGGGCTGGATGCCTACCACTACTACCACCCTCACCCAGGGGGGGCTGGATGCCTACCACCACCCTTAGCCAGGGGGGGCTGGATGCCTACCACTACTACCACCCTCACCCAGGGGGGGCTGGATGCCTACCACTACTACCACCCTCAGCCAGGGGGGCTGGATGCCTACCACTACTACCACCCTCAGCCAGGGGGCTGGATGCCTACCACCACCCTTAGCCAGGGGGCTGGATGCCTACCACTACTACCACCCTCACCCAGGGGGCTGGATGTCTACCACTACTACCACCCTCAGCCAGGGGGGCTGGATGCCTACCACCACCCTTAGCCAGGGGGCTGGATGCCTACCACTACTACCACCCTCAGCCAAGGGGGCTGGATGCCTACCACCACCCTTAGCCAGGGGGGCTGGATGCCTACCACTACTACCACCCACACCCAGGGGGGCTGGATGCCTACCACTACTACCACCCTCACCCAGGGGGGCTGGATGCCTACCACAACTACCACCCTCACCCAGGGGGGCTGGATGCCTACCACTACTACCACCCTCACCCAGGGGGCTGGATGCCTACCACTACTACCACCCTCAGCCAGGGGGCTGGATGCCAACCACTACTACCACCCCCACTCATAGGATGGACAATGCATGACACAACCAGCACACCACAACCTAGGGAATGCAAGAAGACATCCCCCAACACCATGACAAGCGTGTGTAGACTGTGTCAAATGCCTACAACACCGAACATGACTTTGAACATACAATGTGACCCCCTAGCACATGTGCCACACATATATGTGTGTGGCACCCACAATGCTAAGCAGGCCATGACCATTGTGGCAATGGGGTCCAAACCCCCATCATCACAGTGACCAAAATGTAAGTGTGGGGTCCATAGCTGAAGCACATTTTGAACATTGTGGCAATGGGGTCTAAACCCCCATCACCACAGTGACCAAAAGGTAAGTGTGGGGTCCATAGCTGAAGCACATTTTGAACATTGTGGCAATGGGGTCTAAACCCCCATCACCACAGTGACCAAAAGGTAAGTGTTGACAAAGAAAGAGGTGCAACTGCCAAACTGCATGGATGATTCCTGGTCACAGAACAAAAAACACATCAGTGGCAAAGTAGTGTATGTGTCCCATTGCAACATAAATTGGGGAGCCAAATACTGCAGTGCAAATAAGACATACCTTTGGCCATGTGCAGACAAACAACACCCATGGGAGCTGACATCGTCAACAATCATCAATGACACAATGACAGAAGTGACCATCAGAATGCAGACCCACATATTTGCACCAATGGGCACACAAATGCAGATACCCTGTGGAGACTGCAGATGTGAGGTGAACAGATACCATACCATGGCAGCAATGGGACACACAAACCATGATCATTGTGCTGACCGATGACCTAGGAGTCCCAGGGACAGCAGGGGAAACCCACAAAACTACATACAGCCAATGGCACACCCAAGATATGCCAATGCAGTGGTGCAGATGCACAAACACAAACAGGCAGACCCACACTGCACATCATACACAACAGGTGAGGGGGGGTGCCAGTGTCCCCAGGCAACCACACAACACATGAGGAGACCTGAATACCAATCATACAGATGTGCATACAGTGCCACACAAAGGTAACTCATGGATCCAAATCCCCTATGTGGGCAAGCAGGCATTGTCAGATGAGAGGGAGCACAAATCACACATGTCACACAGGCACGTAGGGACAGCAACTGACACAGCAAGACACAGACACACCACAGCACCACCCCCAGGGCCCCCACAATGTGGTGACCCTGGGCTGCATTACAATCACACTGTGATGACAAAGCTAAATGTGGTTCACACTGTGAACCACAGTCATGTGTCCTGAGCAACTAACTACCATCACACCTACACAAGCACAAATCAATCAGCATGGCCAGTAAGCCAAGGCCAACATGGAGGCAGGGGCCTAGCCGGGCAACAACTCACATCTGCACACACTCAACACCACACCCCTCGACCTCCAACAATGTGCAGCAGTGAAGTACACATGCACTGGTGACATTGCACATGCACCCATGACTATTCCAGGGTGGTGGGTGGGAACCAAGGTGCAGAAACACATCACACATGGCCACTCAACAAGACTCCTGAATGTCTGACACACTGCACACTACGCTGTACATGGACATGACGGCAATACCACACCAACCAATGGGATCCCAGCCACAGTCACACACCAATGAAGAAGCCAAGGTCACCCACAAAGAACACACATAGACAACAACCAACATTGCAGCCCGGACCCTGAGGAGTGCCAGCAGTCACACACACAACGTGTCACAATCACTGAAAGATAACACAAACTGGAAATCACATGACAGGGGCAAACAACAAGTGCCAAGGGGAAACCTGACTGTGACCCATCTGCGTCTGCACACAAACTCAGCCCTGACAGCAAACACACCTATGGGTGACACCCTGATGACAAGTAATGTGCCATGCACCCACATCACAGAGAACCCAGGGAGAAGACTTTGGGGGAACATAGGTCAACTCAGCTAGCATCACAAACAGGTACAACACTAGGGATCACAGCATGCACAGCTAAACGGAAGTGAACACACAGACATGCACATACAACACACACCTTGGGCGCAGGCAATGTCACAGGAGTACACACTGCCATGAGGGGACTCCACTCCTGTGTGAGGAAAGCTGTGCCATATGTTGCCTCAGTAGGGCCCCATCATGTCAGCTGAGCACTTGGTCACACAATCAACAATTAGCACCAAATGAGGGCTCCCGTAACATCAGCCTGGTCATGGAAGTGCCAACGGAATCATCAGCACAGATCCAACACACTTGTATAGCAATGTTGCACTGACAACACAGATGAGTCCTTCCCCATTGATGCCCAAACCTGCATGTCCACTGGAGATGGCCACACGGTCAGGGAAGTAGACAAATTGAACAATGGCAGGCACAACAGATGTGCAGGGGTGGAAGCCACAGATGTGAAATAGCCAATCTAAGTAGGAAATCCCATTGCCAAATACTGAACACATGACACCCTCAGATGCTGCTATGGATGACATGGATACAACACAGGATAGGACACATTCCCCCTGGACCACATGGGTTCCTGCACAGTAACACTTCATTATCATGAGACCCAATATCACTATCACTGCAGCAAGGGCATGGTTAGCATCATCAACAACATGTACATCAGAAGCATAAGCACTAGAGAACAGAAAGTTGCTTTATTCAGCATATGTGTGGAATGAAAACAAAGTCCAGAAAAAACACAAAGGCCAATGGCCAGTCCATTGTAAAAGTCCAAACAGGGTGACAGTGGCAGATGTCACCCTACGCATGCCTGCACAAAACCAGGGACAATCCACTAGGAGGGGCAACCGGGGGGTAGGCCAGGCACCGCAGGGACAGGATCAGGGCTCACCAGGAGGAAGCAGGGAAGGGGTGGTGGGTGCTGGAGAGCCACTGACAACTGCAGTGGAGGTGTCTGACATGGTGTGTGCCGGCACAACTGGGGGGCATGACTCAGATGTAGTGGGTGCCGGCACGACTGCAGTGGACCCTGCAGATGGAGTGGACAGGTCCGCCACTGCAGTGCCCAAGTCAGACACGGTGGTAGTGTCCTCCACTGCAGTGCCTACCACCAGGGGAGGAGAATGGGGAACAGGCAAGGTGGGCTGGACAGAGGGGGAGGACACCCTCACCACATCAGTGGCACAGACAAGCGCAGCGGGGGTGTGGTGCCGGGAGAGCAAGTGCCAGGGGGAGAAGGCCGGATCCTCTTGGGGATGGTATATCTGTGGGTGGGGGAACCTGGGGCCGGGTGGGGTGGGGGCACCTGTGGAGTGGGGGCCTGAGGGATGGAGGAAGGAGACCTGGTGCTTGAGCTGCAGGGCGGCGGCGGGGTCTTGCTCTTACCACTCCGGGGGGACTTGCGGGTGGGGGCCTCAGTCTGTCTGCGCCTGGGGGAGGGTGTCCGGGGGCGAGGGGAACTCTGCTCCGTGTGGGGGGGCTTCCTCTTCCCCCTTGATGCTGGAGCAGCTGGATCGGAGGGGAAGAGGCCGAGGTCACTGAGGAAGAGGTGCTGGGTCTTTGGGGTTGAAGGTGAGGCAAGGGAGGGTGTTTTGGAGGGAGAGGCAACTGAGGACTGCGCAGTGCCCGTGGATGCGTGTGTGTGTACCAGGGCCCCATCCCCTGTGAGTCTGGTGTCAGTCCCCTGACTGTGCGTGCGTGTGCGTTTTGTTTGTGGCGTGTGTGTCTGTGTGCTGGACGTGTGTGTGCTGGTGTGTGCCTGTGCCGGTGTGTGTGTGCTTGGGACGGGTAAGGTGCTGGGGAGTGTGGATGGAGCAGAGGCAGGAGGGGTGAGGGACTGTCTGAGGAGGGACACTGCTGCCGTCAGGGAGGAGTCCATGGACCTATTGCCCCTCTGTAGGTCAGACATGCCCGATGAGATGCCCTCCATGAACGACACCAGCTGAGTCAACAGAGCGGTGTGCGCATGGAGGACACTCAGCATGGCTGTCTGCCCTACATGGAGCTGGCGAAGGAGGTACACAGACTCCTCACTCAGGGCAGCAGGCGACACAGGGGCAGGGGGTGCGGTGCCTGGCCCAAAGGAGACACGCTCCCGAACAGGGGAGCCTCCACGGACCTGGGGAATGGGAGCCGATGGGAGGGCGGTGGTGGTGCTGGTGGTGGCGGGGACAGCAACACTAGCTGGGGTGTGGTGGCTGCTGACACCCGCCTCCATAAGGGAGTCATTCTCCGAGTTGCTCTGGTCCTCAGCTGAGGTGGATGGTGCTGAGGACTCCTCGGTGTGGCTCCCCTCGCCCTCCGTGCCACTGGGTCCCTCCGACCACTCCTCGGCTGCTGACCCAGTCTGGCTCTCTGGCTCCTCCTGGTCCGTGGAGCTGTCCCCTTCCGTGGCCATGGATGTATCTGCAAACAATGGGGAAACAGACAGACATCAGTCACCTGCACCAAATGCACACACCACTGTGAGCACAGCACATTACAGAGCAAGCCCTGGCATCATTAGTTGTACATTGCTAAAAGTGCCCTAACTGAACAGGAGAAGCCAATTGTCAGTCTGATGCCAAGCATGGCACTCACATCCCACATGGCCTTGCACCCATCTGTCTGGTGTCTGTTGGATTGCAACACCCCAGTGTGGACACATGCACCAAGTACACAGTAGTTGGACAGTGCAGAGGACACGGTGTGGCATGTGGACATGCACACATCACAGCTCTTGCCACTGAGTCAGTACAGGTTTCCGGATGAAAGGGATGCCCAGAGTCAAATAGGAAATGCACGGGGATAGGCGTTTATCCACTTCCGCCTTCCCCACCGGGTCAGCAGTCTAGTTGCTGGTCTCGGCGCCATCTTAGCCGGATAAAGGCGCGGGATGACGCGACCTCGCCCGGACTGACTCTAGACTGGAGGCAGAGACTTCTCTGTCGGTCTCGCTGGTACAGACAAACTGCCTTGAATTTGTTTTGCTGTGAATATTTTAAATGTGGCATTGAAAACCGAGTCGTTTTTAAGTACTGTTTTACATGCACTTTTAATCTTCTGCCAGGATTTTAAAAGGAAGGAACTTCTTTCCACAGTTTTTTTAAAAAAAAAGAAAGTGTCCTCTCTTTGATTATCTGAGCATTTGTGGGGGTATATTGTGAGGGTGTTCACGGCACGGGGATAGGCGTTTATCCACTTCCGCCTTCCCCACCGGGTCAGCAGTCTAGTTGCTGGTCTCGGCGCCATCTTAGCCGGATAAAGGCGCGTGATGACGCGACCGCGCAGCGGACGCGCGCAGCGGGCGCGCCAAAGGCGCGCCTAAGGCAAGCCCGTCTGCGCCTGTCCGCGTCCGAATGGGTCCTGGGGCCAGAACCCCTGCCCTTTCACCGCGTCTGTCCTATACTAGTGCCCGGTTGAAACAGATTAATAGGTCCCCGGGCACGCTTTGTACTCACGCCTACCAGCCAGAACTGCTACCTGCATTATGCCCAGATTGCAGGTGTTCCTTTAACATTAGTCTCCCAGTAGCCACCATCGTTAAGATCCAGTATAAAATTCTCTTACTGAACTGCAGATCCCTGCCTAAACATACGGTAGAGATCTGGATGCTTCTTAAAGATGCCGACCCGGATGTTCTGTTTCTAACAGAAACCTGGCTTAACGCCAGCTCGGAACCCGATATCGTGCAATCACTTCCACCAGGCTTCCTGATGCAGAGGGTGGATAGACCTTCCGGTAAAGGTGGGGGATCGCTATTATTTATAAGGAACAATATACCTGTCGCCTGCTTGGGAATCCCCTTCTAGATTGTGAGAATACTCACTTTTCTCTAGAACTTACACCCTTGGCTTCCCTCACAGGCATTCTTATTTACCGCCCACCGGGAGCGCTTGGTGCCTTCAGCAAATCACTGCTGGAAGCAGCGGTCAACTTGGCAAGCTCAGCGGCAAACTTAACCTTGCTTGGAGACCTCAATCTTCATTTTGATGACCCTCAAGCCTTAAATGCATCTGAACTGGCCCATGACCTCGCGTCATTTCAGTTGCGACAAATAATTTCTCTCCCTACTCACGTTAAAGGCCACCTTCTGGACCAGGTGTTTTCTAACTTAGATGATCTTAAAGGGGAGGGGCCCTTACCCCTCCCATGGACGGATCATTTTTAGTCTCCTCGCCTGGTCACCAAACGTCCCCGAACCTTTAATACAACCTAAATGGACTCGAGGTCGTCTCTGGTCCAAACTCCCTCTAGAGAATTGGACCCAAGAACTGGAACGGACCTGCCCCATATCCGATCCATGCCCAGTCAAAGCTAATGATAACTTCGTGAGCTGGATTTCGGATACTCTGGATGTGGTCCTCCCAAAGACTAGGATAAAAAAGTCCAATGGTCCCCACAACTCTCCTTGGTTCTCAGCAGAGTTGCGCATCTTAAAACAGCACTGTAAGGTCAAAGAAAGGCTTTGGAGGAAGGATTTTTCGCCCAGTAAGAAGCTGGAGTATAAGGTGGCTATCAGCGCCTACAAAGTAGAGATAAAAAAGCTCAAGCAATATTTTACGAATCCAAAATTTTGTCAGCCTCTAATTCACCCAGAGAAACTTTCAATGTTATTAAAAAGTTACTCAAAGCCCCGGATCCGTACATAGCTCCAGACCTTTCCGGGATACGCTGTAATAAACTGGCAGAATACTTCTCCACTAAGGTCATAAATATTCTTAAATCACTGCCGCTTATGGCAGATATAGATGATATCTCTATTAGACACTTGACCCCCGACCCTCATTCTTTGCAACCTACACTTGAGGCTTTTCCCCCTCTCGCTTGAAGTCTGCTGTTCCCTGCTATCTAAGATGAAAAGTGGATCACCCAAGGACCCTGCACCAATTAATATACTTAAACAGGTGGGACCTACAATTGCCCCCATCCTGACCGATCTAATCAATGTATCTTTGTCTTCAGGAATAGTGCCCCCTGCCTGGAAATCAGCTATGGTGAAAGCTCTGTTAAAAAAAAACAATCTTGACACGGCAGATTTAGCTAACTATCGTCCCATATCTCTCTTACCAGGCATAGGAAAGATGACAGAGAAATACGTAAATCAACATCTGTCAGGCTTTCTTGAAATGCATAATTTATTGCACTCTTCGCAAACAGGTTTCCGCCCGCGTCAGAGTACTGAGACGGCCCTGTTAGCAGTGGTGGAGGAAAGCAGAAAAATACTAGATTCAGGAGGATCCTCGGCCATTATACTCCTTGACTTGAGCGCAGCATTTGATACGGTGAACCATAGGATTTTGGTTCACCGTCTCAAGACGCTTGGAGTTACTGGCCTAGCATTGAAGTGGCTGGATTCTTTCCTAGAGGAAAGATGCTTTCAGGTATTCGAGGAGAATACACTATCCAATCCAACCCCTCTAAAGAACGGGGTGCCTCAGGGTTTCTCGCTCAGTCCTACCCTTTTTAATGTATATATGGCTCCTTTGGCTGCAATTATTGCCCCATCCGGAATTCGCATGGTAACTTATGCTGACGACACCCAATTGGTGGTTGCACTCAATCAGATGGACCAAGAAACTAACACCCTCCGCTCCTGCTTGGAAGATATTTCAAACTGGATGGATACATCTCAGCTCAAGCTCAATGGGGGGAAGACTGAGCTTATGATCTTAGGTAACCCTCTCTGCTTTCAATCTAGCTCCATGTGGCCAGCGTGTATGGGACCACCCCCTATCCCCAAGCCAGAAATTAAGAGCCTGGGTATCTGGTTGGACCAGGATCTGAGCTTTAGAGCTCAAGCGAGGAAGACGGCAGGCATCTGTTATGGCCTACTTAGAATGGCTCGCAAAGTGCTACCTCTGCTCCCCCTAGCAAAAAAGTACTTGTGCAAGCACTTGTACTTTCTAGGCTAGACTACGGTAATGCGCTTTATCTGGGCTCCCCCTCTACTGTAGTCTCTAAACTACAGTCTGTGCAAAATAGTGCTGCCAGACTTTTAACCGGAACCAACAACCGACACTCGGCTAAACCGGCACTTGCGTCCCTTCACTGGCTCCCTATCCAGGAACGCATTAGATTTAAGACACTTTGCCTAGTACATAAATCTATGCAGGGGACTGGCCCCTCCATCAACTCAGCCATGATCCGTCCCTATAAAGCCAAACGCAACCTCCGATCTGATAATCTCTACCTGGCCGAACTACCTAAGATCAGGAGGGCCAGGAAGGGCGGACGGCTGTTTTCATATAATGCCTCCAAACTCTGGAACTTGCTCCCACCTCAGCTACGCCTAGTTCAAAACCACGGATCCTTCCGCAAACAACTTAAGACTCTCCTGTTCCCTCAGCCTGCATAATTTCCCTGTCTTCGGCAGTAGTCAGTTCTAGCGCTGGGATGCTTCCGGGTAGCCATGCGCTTTACAAATGTGTCTTTCATTTCATTTCATTTCATTTCATGTGATGCATACCAGCGACAGACACCATGATGCACCCATGTCCTGATAGCCATCGCCACAATGGTGTGCATGTAGCACATTTCACTCCCCTGCAGGATCACCAATAAGTAGACACATGCCATGGCAGAGGCATGACTGCTAAGTCATACATCACTGTCTCAGTGATGTATGACTTGGCAGCCAGACAACAACACTATGCACTGTGTCACAATAGTAGGTCATGGGGAATGCAAGTCCTGGAGCTGCACAAGTGCACATGTACATCCCCCACACACACATCATCTTAACCCTCATCTGTCCAGGTCATACCTATTGGACATATGGGAGACCTGTGACACTACCCTCTGAACCTGAGCCCCTCACAATCTGCTGTGAATGGGGAACAGCTGCCTGAACTTCACATTCGCATACCCCAGTCTGCACGGGCAGCTGATCAAACACCTATGTGACACACAAGTATCGTCTCCTATGGTCACATCTCCAGGGGCATGCTGAGCCCCTACCAAGAAACACCCCAGCAGTCCTGGCAACTAATCCACAGCACACTGACACAGAGGCAGACACCTGAGGGGTCAAATCACTGCGCACAATGTGTCAGCTGATACACGGGAGTGGGAGTACAGAGTGCATTGCATGGCCTGGAGTAGGCATGACTGTCCTGCTCCACATGAATGAGGGATGAGCCCTGGACAGTGGATAGCTGGCTATGTATGTGTGACACACGTAATCTGCACACTCCTGGGGCCCAAACATTGTTCCCACCCGCTGCATGGGCGTGTGCCACATACCCCAGGCACATGTGGTGGCTCAGCACAGCAAGTGGACCGCATATCAAAGCAACACGCAGATTACATGTCCGAACACAGGCGTAGTGTGAACAATGGACCCACCCATGATGCCCACAACAGAGTTAGGGAAACAGATGCTGTCCCCCACCTTTAGTGAAGCAAACTGCAAGGACACAGTCCCAAGTGACACAATTCCCTGAATGTAAGGGCCACACCTGGGTATCAGATGAGCAGTGGGCAGTGCACAATAGAGGGACATGGCTCCTGGACAACATGACTGCTGCACTGTGGCAGTTGAACCAGGCCAGAGGAGGGCACACAGCATGTAATACAGAGTTCACAGTGCAGTCTTTGACTCACCCCCTCCTTGCTGCTGTCTGGCCTTCAGCTGCCCATCCAGGTCTGGAAACACCACCGCCAGGATCTGGAGCATGTGGGGGTCAGGGTCCGTGTTCCGCCCCTCCTGCGAGGAGACGACAGCTTCAGCTGGACCCGTGCAATCCTCCGGGTCCAGCCCCGAAGGTCCTGCCACCTCTTCTGGCAGTTGCGGATCCGGCGCTTGTAGACCCCCACGGACCGGACAGCCCGGACGATGTCCTTCCAGATCTCCTGCTTCCGATGGGCATTAACCTGTCAGGATGACAAAGTGAAAAGGCCATTACTACACATGCAACATATCCGTGCATGACACAGTTGTATATACATGTCTCAATCACAGGGGCACATGATGTACACAGGCAGTGCAAAGCTGCCCATGGACAGTTTGCCAGACGTCACTACATGGTATCATTGCATGGGAAGTAAAACCTTGTTCAAATGCACTGTCACTGCACCATACCTGTCCAGTGCATGTCACTACACACTATGGGGGTGACAACTACTCAGTGAGCCTGCTAGCCAGTGGCGTGCAGACTTTCAGCCTTGCTAGTCAGACAATATGCACATTCAGAAAGGCAGTGCACAGAACACTCACCTGCTCCCCTGGTGTCCCATACAGCTTGCTGTACTGTGGAAGTAGGCTGTCCAGCAGGGCCTGGTTCTCCTCAAGGCTGAAGGCTGGGGCTCTCTCCACAGTACGTGCCATTGCAGGGTCCAGAGGGGCAGAGACAGCAGCAGTGCAGTGGCAGATGTCGTCCTGGAGCATGTAGTGCAGGCAAGTGAGCTCTCAGGGGAACAGCCAGCAATATATATGTGCTGGAGAGGCAGATACTGTCCCTTGTGTCCAAAGTGATAGGTCCAAGTCGTTTGCATCTTCTGAATCTGGCCAATCCATGGAATAGCAGCACCAAAACACGCCCACAGCATCCTTCAAATCTTCAACTTCATGACATACATGATTTTGCAACATTGTTGTGGGTGACCAACTGATTTTCCAGCAACCGACTCGTTCGAAATTCGAAAACGCGTCCGTTGCCAGGCAAGCCCATTGTCAATGGGTGCGCACCGATCGGTCCATTGCGGTACAACGCGTACAGGGGTACAACGCGTACCCGCACACATTGAATGCAATGGGCCGGCCGGGGGCACCGATCGGTCCATTGCAGTACAACGCATACAGGGGTACAACGCGTACAGGGGTACAACGCGTACCCGCACACATTGAATGCAATGGGCCGGCCGGGGGCACCGATCGGTCCATTGCGGTACAACGCATCACTGTACATGTGACTGGCATATGTCAGCATGCCTGTCTCAGATGGACATATGCCAGCCACAGATAGCTCCCAGGGAGTGAGGGGCACACCTACATCACGACAGCCTGCCCAAACTTTATCATAAGGCATGTAAGGCTGCATTTCCTATTGTGTGTATGTTGGTGTACATGTTGTCCTGTGGGTGTCACCTGTGGGCAGCCACCCCCAGGCTGTGTACGTGTTCATGGGGACAGGATCCTGGGTGTTACGTGTACATGACCACTGTGATGTGCAACTGTTCATATCTGTGCATGTGCCATGGTCACATTTCACGGTGGTGTATGTGTATGTCATGTCACATACCCCGTGAGTCCCATGTGGGACGGTATGTTTGAGCCAGGGTGTCCCAGTGGCACAATTGTGATGGTCCTCCACAGTCTTTGTGCATGTAGTGTTTACAATGTCTCTGATTTCATGTGCACAATGGGAGACAGTCTCCACATCCACGGTGTGTGTGCATGGACTTTGATGTTGTGCGTGTGTGTGTCACAGACGTCCATGTCTGTCCTGCCGTGGCAAGTGGGACCACTACCTGTGTGAGTCATGGTTGTTTTTCTGTGGTGTATACATGATACTCCATGTAATGCCAGTGTCCATGTGGCAATACAGGGTCCCTGGGAATGTACCTGTCGTTGAGCTGTGGTGCCTGAGGCACATCTGTCCTCACATGTCACTGTGGGGGGTGATTGTGACACGGCAGCAGGAGATGGGAACCGTGACACAGCCTCATGATATCCAATGGGCCAACCTGGGACTAATTGATGCCACCTGTTGGACCGTGTTGACAGATGTTGGCCATGTATGTACCATACATGTCCTTACGGAACTGCACACTTCATGTAGTTGTGCCTCATAATGATGTATGTTGGGATATTGAGTGTGTTCAATGCCGCATATGTGGGGTGACTGTCAATCTTGCTTACTTCTCCTCTGCACTGCAGGGCTCCTGCTGTCCATCGACCATTGCCAGACCTGGCAACGATGGTGGAACGGGACAGCATCCGACGGTACCGCTTCACCAGGCAGCTGATTGAGGATTTGGCAGTGCAGTTGTCCCCACATTTGCAGCCTGGCCGGCCGTATCCTACAGCGCTGACCCCCAAGGTGAAGGTGATGGCAGCCCTACACTTCTTTGCCACCGGTACCTTCCAACATACTGTGGCGACTGCTGGTGGGATGTCACAGACCATGTTGCGCCGTGTGCTCCGCGATGTTTTGGCGGCAATGTTGCTATTCCTGAACCGGTACATCTATTTCCCTAGACTGCGACGACTCACTGACGTGAAGAGTGACTTTTATGCCCTGGGGAGGATGCCGCATGTCATTGGCTCCATTGATGGGACACATGTGGTTTTGGTACCACCACAGGCCCAGGAGCAGGCCTACAGGAACCGCAAGCACTACCACTCGGTCAATGCACTGGTGGTGTGTCTTGCAGACATGACCATCACACACGTGTGTGCCCGTATCCCTGGTTCAGCACACGATGCCTTTGTGATGAGGAGTAGTCGCATCCCCAGGATGATGGCACAGATGCAGAACCAGCGTGCCTGGCTTGTCGGTGTGTACTGACTTTGTGCCATTGTGTGTGATCTGATCTGTAGTATTCCGCCCACTTTTCCAAGTCAGCTAATGTGCACTTGTCTGTCCGTAGGTGACTCGGGATACCCCAACATGCCGTGGTTGCTGACACCCCTCAGGAACCCTGTGACACCAGCCCAGATGCGCTACAATGAGGCACATGGTCGGACCAGGAGAGTTATTGAGCGGACATTTGGTCTCCTGAAGAGCCGCTTCCGCTGCCTGGACAAGACCGGAGGGTCCCTCCCATATGCCCCTGCGAAAGTGTGCAAGATTATCATCGTCTGCTGCATGCTCCACAACCTGGCAGTGCGGAAGGAGTTGCCTCTCATCCAGGATGACAATGACCAACATCCGCCACCTGTGGAGGATCCTGGCCTGGACCACGATGCCAATGACGATGATGATGATGATGATGAGGGGGATGTCCGCACACAGCTCATCACCAACTTCTTTAGCTGAATGTGAGTATCCTGAGGTGTCATGTCAATGATGTGAGTTGGCATGATATGTGTAGGTGGTGCTCTGGTGCTGTTGGAGTGTGTCCATGGGCTACTTGACTGGATGTGTGTTGCGATGTGTGCTTACAGGTGGGCTGTACTCCCCAACAGTGTTGACATGCTAACTTGGTTCTGGGTGGGTATCTTGTAACATGTATTGTGCATGAGTTTTGCTGTTCTGTCCTGTACTCCATTGCTTTTGACTGTGTGTCATTTCTGTCCTTCACAGGGTACTTCCAGATTCGTTTGGTCAACTGTGTCCACCGACGACGTGATTGCACTTCCAGGCTGGTAGCTGTTGTGTCCCTACAGGTGATGTGCGCCACACCCATGGACTCCCTTCCGTCTACAGTTGTTGACTGTGTGCCCGCTGCCAGGTGGGATTACCTTGCATCTGTAGTGGTTACGACATGTTGCAACTGTGTAATAAACCTGTGCTTCACTTTGTGATGTGCGTTGTCTGTGGTCACACATTTGACTGCCATTTGCTTACTGCACCTGTGGGCTACTTGACTACAACTGGGAATGGGTGTGGTGTCTGTGCATTGCACCGTCTTCCCTGGCAACATCAGTGTAGGCAATGAGTCAGATGGCCTAGGTGTGTATGTGTTGTGTAGCCCTGGTGGTGTGTCTCCCTCATATGTGTCACGTTGCCTTTACTCACATGCCTGTGTTGTACTTGCTGTTGCAGTTCGCATACACAGTGTAATTTTGCAGTTCATCATCCCCATAACAGCACCCACGTTGGAATCACAACAGAGGCAAGTATGGTGTATTAGTGTGTTTATTGTGATACATTTGTGTGAATAGTGCATAGGATGGGTAGTGCTGTACATAAATCTTGCAATCAGAAGTTCCTAGGTGAATTGAAAGTCCTGGTAGACAGAATCCCCAGTATCGGGGCCACAGTTGTCTGACACATTGGTCCAACTTGTACTCCCCATGCAATGTGTGGGAGTAGTGTTGCCGTCAACAGGGTGAACAGTCTGTGCACAAAGGTGAACATCCAGAACAGGTTCAGGCTTCCTGGGGGTTGCACTTGGCCATCGGCCTCTCACTTGCCCCTCCTCGGACGACCCCTCTTCTTTGGGGGGGGCCCCTCAAGTACAGGCTGCTGCGGTGCAGGGGACTCTCCGCCAGAGTCATCCTCCCTCCCTGTGGCAGTTGCAGTTTGTTCAGCACCAGATGTTGTTGGTACACAGGGAGGTGTGGACTCGTTGCTGTTCATCTGGCGGAGGCATTGTAAAATGTCCCTGTGCACCGCCGTCATCTCATGCAGTGCATCCCACTTGGACTCCACGCGGACATGTGTGAGTCCACGCGGGACATGTGTGACTCCACGTGGGACATGTGAGAGTCCAAGCGGGCATGATGGGCAGCCTGCTGCTGTTTCATGTCTCTGAGGAGCCCCACTACCTGGCTGAGGTCTCCGGTGCTGGACTGGTACGCATCAGCTATGCGTACCAGTTGTGGGTCATCATGCACAACAGCAACCTCTGCAAGCAGCGACCTCTGTCTCCCACCTCTCCCACCACCCCTGCTGACATGTGCAGTGCGTGCAGTGGCACGCACAGATGACCCTGGTCCACCTTGGGGGTTGGTGGTGGTGGTGGTGTCCATGGCCCCAGGTTGGTCCAGGGTCCCTGTGCTGGTGTTGCTCCTTGTTCTGTCCATGTCGGCAGGGATGGTATTTGTGGTGACAGTCGTTGGAGGGGTGGGTGCAGGGGGTGCAGCTGGTGGTCCTGCTGGTGCTGCAGCTGGTGGTCCTGCTGGTGCTGCATGTAGACTTGCACCGGATGTGCCAGGTTGGTCTTCTTCGTCCGAGGAGGGCAGAGGCTGTACGACGCCAGTGAGCTCCGCATCCTCTTGAGCCTGGGGCTGGGACTCCTCAGCATCTGCTGCTGTGTCCCCATCATCACCTGTTTTTGGGAGACACACACAATGTATGTTATGTTTCTGCAGGCATCAATGGTTGACACACATGACAGTTGTGACTGTGCCTCTGGGTGCGGGCCTGTACATTGCATTGTCCTAAGTCGTCACAGTCAGGGGTTGATATTGGTGTGGCACATTGTCCTGCATTATTTGGGCATTTCTATGTATTTGTTGGGGTGTGAACATGGTCTGCATTGGTTGTATTTGGTTGACAGCCGGCCCTCCTTCCCACACAGCCAGTCAGTTATCCCACCATGGACTGTGCTTGCATTGCAGGGAGTGGAAGTTGTCTCTCAGGATGTCAGTCAGTGGTGTCCTTCTGTTTGTTGGTGCACAGTTGCCAGCAGGGCCTTGTGCTCCCCACAGCAGTAGCCAGTGTCAGCCATCTTGTGAGTCCTTCTCCACTTCCTGTGATGTGAGCATGGTTCAGGGTGGTGTTGATGGGACAGTTGTGGGGGTGACTAATATCAGTGACTACGACTCCCATCATGCTATTGCCTCCACCCCCTTCCCAGCATGCCCATGCTTCCTTCCTTTTGACTCTGCTTCCCTGTGGGGTGGGCTGGCTGTGCTGACAGGATGGCTGGGAGTGTTGTCCTGGCAGTTGTTTGGCTAACAGTCCCAAGAGTGTCCCTGTGCTTCACACAACATAACCCAGGGTGGTGGTTCTTTGTGGGATCTTGTGTTAGGATGGGGGGCATTGCATTCTACCAGGTGGGTTCTGTGGAGTTTGTGTTGAGGGGGGGTGTGAGGGGAGGTGCTTGTGACTATGGTCAGTGCTGCAAGTCCTCCTTCCCACCCAGCCAGCCAGATATCCCACCATGGACTGTGCTTGCATTGCAGGGAGTGAAAGTTATCTCTCAGGATGTCAGTCAGTGGTGTCCTGCTGTTTGTTGGTGCACAGTTGCCAGCAGGGCCTTGTGCTCCCCACAGCAGTAGCCAGTGTCAGCCATCTTGTGAGTCCTTCTCCACTTCCTGTGATGTGAGCATGGTTCAGGGTGGTGTTGATGGGACAGTTGTGGGGGTGACCAATATCAGTGACTACGACTCCCATCATGCTATTGCCTCCACCCCCCTTCCCAGCATGCCCATGCTTCCTTCCTTTTGACTCTGCTTCCCTGTGGGGTGGGCTGGCTGTGCTGACAGGATGGCTGGGAGTGTTGTCCTGGCAGTTGTTTGGCTAACAGTCCCAAGAGTGTCCCTGTGCTTCACACAACATAACCCAGGGTGGTGGTTCTTTGTGGGATCTTGTGTTAGGATGGGGGCATTGCATTCTACCAGGTGGGTTCTGTGGAGTTTGTGTTGAGGGGGTGTGAGGGGAGGTGCTTGTGACTATGGTCAGTGCTGCAAGTCCTCCTTCCCACCCAGCCAGCCAGATATCCCACCATGGTACGTGCTTGCATTGCAGGGAGTGGAAGTTGTCTCTCAGGATGTCAGTCAGTGGTGTCCTGCTGTTTGTTGGTGCACAGTTGCCAGCAGGGCCTTGTGCTCCCCACAGCAGTAGCCAGTGTCTGCCATCTTGTGAGTCCTTCTCCACTCCCTGTGATGTGAGCATGGTTCAGGGTGGTGTTGATGGGCCAGTTGTGAGGGTGACCAATATCTGTGACTGCCACTCCCATCATGCTATTGCCTCCACCCCACTTTCCAGCATTCCCAAACTTACTTGCTTTTGTGGGGAGTTCAGTATGTGTGGGTGT